>CM055207.1:19119483-19354483 GCA_029224185.1 Karalla daura | reverse complement strand
CTACCCGGGCACTGAGATTGCAGACGGCACACGGTACATCAAAGTGCGATTTCCTCAGGATATTGTCTCACTACCATACAGCACAAGGTTTGAGACACCAGATGGTCCCCAGTACTGCAGGGTGATACATAACAGGCAAGTAAAGATCTGTCGGTTGTGTATGAGTCCAGGGCATGTTCAGAGGGACTGTCCTGAGTTCACCTGTTATGAATGCCTTCAACAAGGGCACTATGCCCGAGAGTGTCAGGCAATCAAATGCCCCGATTGTGGCCGTGCCCTGATGCGGTGCAACTGCGGGACATCATCCAGTGAGGAGGAAAGAGGAGCAGAGATGGAGGAGGAGGATGTGGAGAACTTCCCAGAGCCTCTCCAGGAGAAGAGGGTAACGGTGGTGGATATAAGTAAAGAGATCTGCACAGGACAGACCCAAAATGTGCCTCTCCCAGAAAACTTAAGTCCGGAGACAGGTTTTCAGAAGGCAAGTGAGGTGCTGGAGGTGGAGGCCAGCACAAGCTCAGAAGAACCAGAGAGTGTCCCTGGAGAAGCATGTGGGCAGGAGAGAGAGGAGATTGAGCAACTGGAAGGAGAGGAAAAAATGGACACAGTGGAAAAGGAGGAGAAGAGACCTTTGGAAGAGAATGAGGGCGAAAAGGCCTTTAGCAGACTTCTTCAGCTAAAGCAGGCGAAAAGGAAAAGGAAAAAGGAAATAAAAGTTAACTTACAAGAGGTGCTGAGGAACCAAGGCCTAAGGAGGAATGTAAGGATTCAAGAGAGGACGGTAATTAAAGGAAATGAGCATGGAGCAAGAAAATGAAGACCTTTAAATGATGGTGTCCAAATGGTTCAGTTTCTTTTTTTACTCTTTGGTATTTTATCTCTTAATGAGGTGGAATTTTATCTCTATTAACATCAGAGGGGGACGAAATCCACAGAAAATACATAGAGTCATAGGGGAGTGTATGAAAAATGACATAATATTAATGCAAGAAACAAACTGGACCAAAGAAATTGCAGAGAGTTTTAGGGCGCAATGGGATGGTGAAATGTTTTATAATAACAGCAAAAGGAAAGGGAGAGGAGTGGTGTTTTTGGTGAAAAGGAATATTTTTGATAAAATAACAGAAGTATACAGTGATGGTGAAGGAACGGCATTAGCGCTATGTATGGAAAAAGGGAATGAAAAAGTAACCGTATGTAATATTCACGCACCAAATGAAGCAGTTGAGAGGGTGGTTTTTTTCAGAAGGTTGGGAACGCTTATGGAAAAATGGGAGAATGTCATTTTAATGGGAGATTTCAATACAGCTCTAGAGAGAAAAGATGTTGGAGAGAATATGGTGTATAGACCCGACAGAGGAAGAATGGAATTGAAGGGAGTCATGGAAAAGCATAATTTGAGTGATGTTTGGAGGAAAATGAATGGTTGGAAAAGGGAATACAGCAGAATAGAAGTTGTCAGAAGAAAAGTAAATCAGAGTAGGATTGATTTGGCTTTGGTCCAACAGGACATAGTAAACAATGTGTTTAGGGTCCAGTATAAAATGTGCTATGCTAGCGATCATAATTATTTGATGTTGGCACTGGATTCTAACAAAATGGAGAGAGGACCAGGCATTTGGCTTTTGAACACAGAGGTGTTAGAAGACAGTCTATATAAAAGACAAGTAGAAGAACTAATTCTAAACTCGACTGGAAAAATGGAGTTGTACAAAGAATGTATGAGTGTTTGGTGGGATAATTTAAAGTATGATATTAAGAAGCATACGATAAAATATTGTCAGAAGATAAGGAAAGAAGGAAAACAGCTTGAAGAAGATTTAGCAAAGAAGCTGGGAAAAGAATTAAAGAAAGTAGACGAGGGAACTGAAGACATCGATAAGATAATAGAATTAGAAGAGGCTTTGCAAAAGATAGAAGAGAATAAATGTAGAGGTGCAATGATCAGAAGTAGGGCAAACTATATGGTTGAGGGAGAAAGGTGTACAAGGTTTTTCTTTGATTTAGAGAAAAGCAGGCAGAAGGCTGAAGAAATTCAGTGTGTTAAGGGTAGTGACGGTTCAAAAATTTGTGACAAGGTTGGTATTTTAAAAGAAGTATGTAGGTTTTACAAGGATCTCTTTACCAAGGAAGGTATTGATCCGGAGGCAAAAGAGTTTCTATTAAGTCATATTAAAACAAGAGTGGATTTGAGTGACAGAGATAGTTGCAACAGGGACATAACAAATGAGGAGATTGAAGTTGCATTAGGGGAAATGATGAATGGCAAGAGTCCAGGTCTAGATGGCTTGCCGTGTGAGTTTTACAAGGTCTTCAAAACGACATTAATTCCAATACTAAGCTCAATCTATAGGGAGGTGTGGGAAGGCGGGGCTCTAAGCCCATCAATGACAAAGGGAATAATTAAGATAATATATAAGAAAACAGGTGATAAATCGGACCTAAAAAACTTCAGACCCATTAGCCTCTTAAACTGTGACTACAAGATTTTCGCAAAAGTAATGGCAAACAGACTGAAGGTGGTTTTACCCACAGTTATTCAGACCAGTCAGGCATATGCCATATTAGGTCGAGATATCTCAGACACAATAAACAGTATCAGAGATAAAATATGGTACATGGACAGGGAAAAGCAGGATGGTTTCATTTTAAACATTGATTTTGAGAAAGCTTTTGATAGGGTGGAGCACGATTTTTTATTCAGCATGCTGGAAAGGTTCAATTTTGGAGATAAGTTTATCAGGTGTTTGAGGTGTCTCTACTCAGAAGCTAAAAGTTGCATCAAGGTAAATGGTTTTATAACTGATTTTATCCGCTTAACCAGATCAATTAGACAAGGGTGTCCACTTTCGGCATTGCTCTACACTCTAGTTGCCGAGCCTTTGGGTCTGGCAATAAATGCTGATCGAGACATCCAAGGAATTTCAGTGAGAGCTTTTCAAGGGTCTGATTCAAATATGAAGATTTACCAGTACGCAGATGACACAACGCTTGTTTTGAAGGATGAAAACAGTATTTTAAGAAGCATGAAATTGTTGGAGATTTATTGTAGAGGTTCTGGTGCTAGAATGAATGTTAACAAAACAGAGGTCATGAGTGTAGGTAAAAGAAATACCCTGCCCGTGACATTACCCTTTAAGGAAGTAAGGGATAATATGAAAATTCTGGGGGTAAGAGTGGGGATAAAAGAAAAATTGACAAGTAAGGAAATATGGGAGGAGGTAATGGGGAAAGCACAGAAAAAATAGGCATTTTGGAGGCGAAGGTGTCTCACCCTTAAGGGTAAAATTCTGGTGCTCAATACATTGTTTTTGTCCAAAATTTGGTACGTCCTTAATTCAGTCAGTCTACCACAATCGGTTGCAAAAGATTTCAAAAGTATAATGACTAATTTTATATGGAACGGGAAACAACCTCGAATCAAATATGAGACATTGATCGGGCCGGTGGAGGAGGGAGGTCTGGGAATGATTGACCCCATAGTGAGGCTGAAGGCCTTGAGAGTTAAAACCATTCAAAGATTGGGCAAAATGGACTGGAAACAAACAATGAAATATTTTTTCAACGAGATTTTCGGAATGGGTATTTCAGTTCTGTGGATGGAAATCAAAGACAGCATGACGGTTGGCATTCCAGATTTTTATCGAGAAGTTTTAAGAGCGTGGGGAGAATTCAAAGTCTGTCTAAATATTAAGCCAGTTGGGAGAGAAGCAATTTTAAACCAGCCCTTGTTTCTAAATAGAAATCTTAAAATTGGGGGAAACAATTTTTTTAAAACATGGTTTCATGCTGGTTTTAGGGTGATAAGAGATCTTTTCTATGAGATAAGACCAGGACTCTTGCCGTTCCAAGGTATTGTGGAGGAACTAAGGAAGGTGGAAGAGGAATATGAGCGAGAAACAATAGAAAAAGAGCTCAAAATGATCATTCAAGCGATACCAAAAAAGTGGATGGAAAGAATAGAAGAAGAGGAAAAAGGGACTGAAAAGGGATTAGAAGGTCAGTTTAACATTGTGCTAAAGGAGGCACAAGGTTCTTTTGAATGTTGTGTGCTAAAACAATTGTATATATTTTTTAGGGGGAAAGTCTTTATCAAGCCAAAGTCAAATGAGTATTGGTTGAACATGTGGAAGGATCTGAGGGAAGACAAAATCTGGAAAGATTTAAGATTGACCCTGAAATGCCCAATCCTTGAGGACTTTGACTTCAGACTGAGGCATAATTGTGTGTTAAATGAGATGCGACTGTTAAAAATGGGCTATGTACAAAGTGATGTGTGCAGGATGTGTGAAAAGGAAAGAGAAGGTTTTAAACATATGTTTTTGAACTGTGAAAAGTTAATTTGTTTCAAAGATAAAGTGAGGAGGATGGTGATTGGTTTTGGGGTAAAGGAGGAGTATGTGAATAAGCACTGGGAAAAAATATTTTTGTTTGGTGTTGTCAGGAATGCAGGGAATATTCACGCATTGCAGCTCTTTCTAGCAGTGGCAAGACATTCAGTGTGGGTAAGGGGAGTGATTAAAAGGCAAAGAGGAAAAGAGGTAGACATCTGCAGACTGTTTGAAGCAAAGATGCGAAGGGTTATTGACACGATTTATGTCTATTGTAACAGCAGTGGGAAGTTGGATTTATTAGGCAAAAAACTGATGAACAAAAACCCTTTCATCCATGCAAAAGAGGCTGGATTAAAAATTGAAATGCCAAGTTGTTCATAGATGTTGTCATACGTTTTTGTTTGAATGTTGTTGTATGTTTTGCATCATTATTTTCCTTACAATTGTGTGGTGTACATAAACAGTGATATGTAATAGTGTTTTTTAATAATAAATAAATTATTAAAAAAAAAAAAAAAAAATCTCGTCCGATCTCGGAAGCTAAGCAGGGTCGGGCCTGGTTAGTACTTGGATGGGAGACCGCCTGGGAATACCAGGTGCTGTAAGCTTTTGTCCGTCCGTAATGCCACTCCACAGGTGGAGCTGAGATGTACAGCAACATGGTGTTGCCATTCTCCTCTATTGGTTTTTCTACGTATCTGTTGCTACATGAGCACCTTAGATATACACATGCGTAGACTCTCCTTGACAGAGTATGAAAAGTCAGTGTCCATGTATATATGTGCTATTTATCTGAGAGGCCCTGGCTTACGGCCATACCACCCTGAACACGCCCGATCTCGTCCGATCTCGGAAGCTAAGCAGGGTCGGGCCTGGTTAGTACTTGGATGGGAGACCGCCTGGGAATACCAGGTGCTGTAAGCTTTTGTCCGTCCGTAATGCCACTCCTCTATTGGTTTTTCTCTGTATCTGTGGCACATTAGATATACACATGCGTAGACTCTCGTTGACAGAGTATGAAACACGGGGCCAGCCGCTTATAGGCGTAGAAGACAGTCCCACAATAAAGGCTGAAGCTCCAGGGCTCACAGGTTCGAAGCTCACCTGACCCAAGACTGAATCAGTTTGTGAATGTGATGTTCTTTTGTGTTTTGCTGCTACAGAATACTTTTCCTCTTGGGATGAGATGATTGGGATGATTGACATGATGTTTGGGATGAACTACTTGGTATCTTTATCAAGTAAAGACAAACCGATTTGTTGTCCAGATATTTATTTGAAAAGTAACTAGTTTATCCATAAACTAACAGATCAAATACAGATTTTTTTAAATGACAAATGAACAGCAATTACAATATACAGGACAATCAGGAAATTATGCATCAGTTAACATATATACAATATGAAGCAATGGCTTTTACAATAGTAAAAGATTTATTTCTTCTCTACAATCCACCTGACCCTTTGAGCCTCATGAAAGTCAGTCTGCTGAAACTCCATCCAGGTCATCTCCTTGACTTTGCTCTGTGTCTTGTCGAGGGAGAACACTTTTGCCGGGCAGTAAACATACTTCTCTGGCACATTGGGGAAATACGGATGCATGTGAGGCCTTTTAGGCCCCTTTTAGGACCCATTGGCAACTGCTCTGCTGACTTCCTCTTTGTCCTCTCCTCTGCCACCTTCATGGCTTCAGCAGGAAATGAGTTGGGCTGTGTCTTATCCTCATCCCATCCTTATCCCAGTTCAAAACAACAGGACAGCAGCCTGGCTTTCCTGTTTTGTATAATATGTTTTGAATAATTTCACTCTCAAAGAGGATGAGTTCAGTCAAGCAATTGACTGAGTGTCGATTCACATCTGACTCCTTAAGGTCCACCAGCCACTGGAAGTTCCAGCACACCTCTCCAGACATGACCTGCGCCTGGACAAGCTAACTGGCACCCTGTTACCCACTGTACTTCACCAAGTCCAGTGGATAACAGGGCACCTTGTACAGGGATCCAAACAGGTACAGCGGCTCTCTCACCCTTGGTGTCGTTGAGCTGCAAGTGCCACCATACCTCTATAAGATACATACTCGGGTTCGCTCAGGCAGCCCTTCAGGATGTGGATGCACCGAATCAACATTGAGGGCTTGAAGAGCAGCACATCAATTGCATCTGGAGCATCTTCAAATCTCTGCAGGACTTCTCTGGTTGTGGCAGCTTCATCTGGAAGTCTTTTCTGATGTTCTGGTGTGATTGGCAGGTGACATCCCCCAGAGGGTGAGTTCCTGGAGGTCACCCTGGTCCACAACAACAAATGCTGCAGATAGGAATTGGCCGAAAGAGATGTACAGAGCATGATGTTCTGGCACACACTCCCTGGTTAAGGACTGCATGCAATGGAACAAGTCTAACTTGATGGTAATGTCTCTGTTAAACTTGTTCCTAGTTGCACTGTTGTTAGCCAGGTTTCCAGAAGTGGCCTCTGTGGCAAGAGCCTCTGTGATCTTCCAGCTGTCCCATAGGAGATGCTCCTGTACCCAAGGATCCAGTCCCTTGAATACAGCAGAGCAATCCCTAAAATATTAAAAAGTAATTTCATTAGAGGTGAAAATAACCTCATACATACTGTAGCAAATGCTCTGCTACACTGTGGGTCTCCAGCATTATGACATCCATGCATGGATGCAACAGGTCTCAATTTCCAGCACTTTATTTGCCTTTCCAGGGCCAGGTCCTTTCCACTCTTTGTCTGTGGGTTCTTCCACCAAGCATCGTGAACACACTGGGCTTTATTGTGAACTGGCAGACAAACTATCTATCTATCTATCTATCTATCTATCTATCTATCTATCTATCTATCTATCTATCTATCTATCTATCTATCTATCTATCTATCTATCTATCTATCTATCTATCTATCTATCTATCTATCTATCTATCTATCTATCTATCTATCTATCTATCTATCTATCTATCTATCTATCTTGAGAGATCAACCTATCTACCTATCTAACCTGTCAGCCTAATCTATTATCTAATCTATTATGTATCTTTCTAGATGGAAAGATCTATCTCTCTTCCAATCTGTGTTGTATCTACTGTAAACATGTAACAAACCTTAACCATGTAACATACCTTAAAACAAGTTACTACAAGTTTTCTTACATTGAAAGAAAGTTTTCTTACATACAAGGAAATCATCATCATCATTTACTGCTTGAAAAATAGAACCCTTACTTACTTTTGAAACGTTAGACAATGGAATCGTTCGCACAAAGTAGTCAAGTCTCCTCTTCTCTTGTATTTCTTCTTTCTCATTCTTCCGCTCTGCTTCTCTGTCTCCTCATACTCATGCGCGAAACGGGGAAACAGCTCCCCCCAAAATGACGCTGGTGGCCGAAGGTGATATTACAGGCGTAGTGATATGGACAACCCCAGAGAATGAATGGGGAAAGTGTGTGTGTGTGTGTGTGTGTGTGTGTGTGTGTGTGTGTGTGTGTGTGTGTGTGTGTGTGTGTGTGTGTGTGGGTGGGTGAGTGGGTGGGTGGGTAGAGCGTGAGCTTTACTAGTTCCTTAAAGCCATAAGGGCATAACTCAGCCCTTTATTCACATTGGAGTACAGGTCAGCTGTCTTCTGAGGGTATGTGGGAGCTACAATGTGATTGCTGACTTACTGGACTAGATAGATAGATAGATAGATAGATAGATAGATAGATAGATAGATAGATAGATAGATAGATAGATAGATAGATAGATAGATAGATAGATAGATAGATAGATAGATAGATAGATAGATAGATAGATAGATAGATAGATAGAATTTGTTAATCCCAAACTGGGAAATTACAGCGCAGCAGCAGCATTACATCAAGACAACAGGACACAAATAGCAAAATATCAACCAAGACATGATACAATACAAAACAATCCACAAGTAAAAAGTAATCCACAAATTTGCAATATTGTGTGCAACCATACATGAGCTTTGACTGCACTGTTATGACTCAGCTGTTCTTGTACAGTGTGATGGTATATGGCAGGAAAGATTTCCTGTACCTGTCCCTTTGACAGCGGAGTTGGAGCAGCCTGTGTGAGAAGGTATTCCACCGTCTGTCTACTGTGTGATGGAGAGGGTGCTGATCATTGTCCATATTGGACAGCGGTTTATTCAGCATTCTCCTCTCCACCACAGTATTAAAAGAGTCCAGCCTGAGACCAAGTACAGAGCCAGCCTTCCTGATGATCTTGTCCAGTTTTGTAGTGTCGCTGGCTCTGATGCTGCTTCCCCAACACCTAGCAGCAAAGAAGATGGCACTGGCAACGACAGACTGGTCAAAGATCTCCATCATCTTGCTGCACACGTTGAAGGATCTTAGCTTCCTCAGGATATAGAGTCTGAGGGAGCCATCCCAATGGGATAAATAAAAGAAAGTCTAAGTCCAAGTCTTCTGATATATAGCCTCTGTGTTGGATTTCCAGTCAAGTCTGTTGTCGAGCACCACCCCCAGTTATTTGTAGTCCTCCACCACTTCCCCTCTGATCCGTATTGGCTGTGAAGACATCTTCTTCCTCCTGAAGTCGGCCACCATCTCTCTGGTCCTGCCAGCATTCAGCCTCAGGTGGTTCTGTTGGGACCACCCTACAAAGTTGTCCACCAGTGTCCTGTATTCACCCTCCTCTCCCTCTCTTACACGCCCGACAAGAGCTGAGTCACCAGAGAACCTCTGCAAGTGACACGACACAGAGTTGTACTGAAAGTCTGTGGTGTATAAGGTGAGGAGTTAATTTCGACTATATTTTTAAACTTTATCGAGGTTATCACTTTCGACAAAACACAAAGGCACTATTTTTCCTGTATGATGGACAGAACAGCATTGATTCAGCAGAATTCAGAACAAAACTTAAAACTGTTTTCACAATAAATGCCTTTGTGTTCACATTCCACTAAAAGCAGTCAAAACCAGATGCTTCTGCAAGTCCAGCGTTCTCTTCTGGTTGGTGAAACTGATCCATTTCTTGTGTTTCCACACATTTTAGAATGTTACTTTTCCCTGCACTGACATGGGAGGCACCTCAGCAATTGTTAACCTGTCAACTTACACTCTTGAGGATGTTCAACGCCAATGTTTTTGATATAACACATTTCAAATCTTGAAATTATTGCTCCAACTCCACTGATATTCGTTTTGAGAACTTTATTATTTTTTTGTATTTTTGTGAATTCATTTCACATTGAAATGAATTTGCACATGACACATATTACACATTACATATATTACATATATACATATACACATTACATATATTACATATTTACATATACACATTACATATTACATATATATACATATATATACATTACATATTACAAATATATACAAATATATACATATATATACATAATACACATTCCACATTGCACATTGCACGACACATTGCACTCAACACCCACAGTTTTTTTTTGGTTTTTGGAATGTGGGATAAACCGGAGCTCCCGGAGAAAACCCACATATGGGTACAAAGTGCACTAGACAGCGCTTACTTCTTCCAGCTTTGAGGTTTTCTCAGGCCTAAGAAGTGGCGTGTCCTTTTCCAGACAGAGCGCTTCTTGGCTGGTGCTGGAAGCTGCTCCTCCTGGACCTCAGGCTGCGGCTGGAGCTGGAGGGAGTCCTGTGAGGTGCAGGGCTCCTCCTCATCAGCGCAGGGTTCCTCTTCCAGGAACGGGGATGGAGCCTCGAGGGAGGAAGACGTCTCCTCTGAGCCCGAGTCTGGGCTCCTAGGTGTTTGACGGAGACGTTGGTTTTCCTCTCTCTCTGCTTCCAGCTCCGCTCGATGCTCCTGGTTGAGGGCCACTTGTTCTTGAAGTTGAGTTTTCAGCTTCTCCAGCTCCTCCACCAGACTCATCTCCCTCTCCTGGCTGTCCTGCAGCAGAGTCTTGTACTTCTCTGCCTCCGCCTCGTGCTCGGCCTTCAGGGTGCCCAGGTGTGTGCGCGCCTCCGACACAGAGTCAGCATGAGCCTGGGCCTGCTGCTGAAGCTGCTGCTGGAGGGTCTCCACCTGCTGTCTGACGGTGACCAGATCAGACTGGTACCTGTCTGTCAGCTGCTGCTGGGAGACCCTGAGCGTCTCCAGTTCTTCTTGGAGAGCTCGGTCTGTGAGCAGCTGTGCAGCCTGCAGGTCTCGGTGCTGCTGCTGGAGAAGATCCTTCTCCTGGACCTCCTTCTGAAGCACCACCAGGAGAGCGTCCGCCTGCTGTCTGAGACCGACCATGTCGGCCTCATAGCGGAGAGAGGCCTGCTCCACTTGTTCTTGGAGCAGTTGGTTCTTCTCCCTTTCCGCAGCAAACCTCTCCTGGCTGCCTTGGTACGCCGCCTGCAGCTCCTCCTGGTGCTTTTGGAGGAACGTCCTCTGCTCGATCTCTCTGTCGAGCTTCTGCTGGAGGTCGTCCACCTGTGCACTGCTGGAGCAGATGGCTTGACGGAGGCCGGAGCAGGAAGCGTTCATCGTGTCCAGCTCTTCCTGGAGATATTGGATCTTCTCCTTCTCCATCTGGAGCTGGGCCGCGTGCTTCTCGTCCTGGGATTGCTTCTTCTCCCTCTCCGCAGCAAGCTTCTCCTGGCTGTCTTCGTACGCCGCCTGCAGCTCCTCGTGGTGCTTCTGGAGGAACACCCTCTGCCTGATCTCTCTGTCAAGCTGTTGCTGGAGGTCGTCCACCTGCGCTATGCTGGAGCTGCTGGCTTGCTGGAGGCTGGAGCAGGAGGCTCTGACCCTGTCGAGCTCTTCTTGGAGAAGCTGGTACTTCTCCTTCTCCACCTGGAGCTCGGCGGCGTGCTTCTCGGTGGTGAGAATGTGCGCCACCTGCAGCTCCTCGTAGTCCTGCTGAAGATCTCTCTTCTTCCTCCTCTTGTGGGTGTTGTGCACCATGGTGGCGATCTTGGCCGGGTCAAGAGTCTCTGGATTCAAGTACTTCTTGATGGTCTCCAGCTCTCTCTCCTTCTCCTTCCCCTTGTTGATGTACATCTCCTTCAGGGTTTTCTGCCTCTTCCACTCGGCGCGCGTGTCCTCCAGCTCTTTGTCAAGATGCTCTCTCCTGGAGCGCTCCTGGAAGCTCTTGGAGGTCTCCACGGCCAGCTGTCTGTTGAGCTCAGTGACTTCTTGAGCTAGGTTGCCGTGCTCGCCGATGTATCCGTGCATCCTCTGCCTGAAGACTCCTCTTCCGTTTCCGCGCTGTGCCATTGTTCTGGCCTGCAAGATAGAAAAATAGATAGACAGAGAAATTCAGGTTGTTGATGTCAAAATGTGAAATTCTTGAGTTACAGCAGCATTTAGAAACATAAAACACACACACACACACAGTATAAAACCAAACGGTGCATAAAGTATACAACAAAAACTATAGACAGTTAAAAATTTCAACCACTAACAATATGAAATAGTGTAGTATAATGTATATACAACTGCTCAGAAAAAAGTGAGCCATATGGAGGTAATAAAATGATGAATAGTAGCTAAACAAACAGTTCAAGTTTCTGAGTAATGGATGTGTTTAAACAGGACTATACACAGAGAGGTGTAGGTTGTCAGACAGATAAAGGATGGATGATAGATGACGGCTTGGATGAGTCTCCATGAACGTGGTTAAAAAGTGCTACTCACTGTGGTGGCTGCGGATCGGTTGCTGATGTAGATGTGGCTCAGTCGCTGCTGTCCTAGAGGATCAGTCGCTCCTGTGGTTGTCGCTCAGTCGCTGCTGTCCCAAAGGTTCAGTCGCTGGTGTCGTTGTCGCTCAGTAGCTGCTGTCCCAAACGTTCAGTGGCCGCTGGCTTCTCTCACTTCTTACGTTGTCCTCAGGTCCAAGTGCTGAAAGTGGAGTGGCTGCCGCGGAGCACCTGCTCCCTTATGTACTTTGCTGATGACACCTGTTCTCAAAGACTCTGTCACCTCCGTGACGTCACCCATTGGTTGTGAATGGGTGAGCCGAATGTTGGAATCGAACGGCTGTATTTCGTCACGCTGGAGCGCGCGCTCCACCCTTCGTCACGTCACCCATCAGTTTGAATGACGCTAGGAGTGTGACTGCACCGGGCTGCCATCCACCGCGCTGGAGTCAGCGGCGACAGTCCATCATCCTGGAAGTGCCCACTGATCCATACATCCATACCGGCTATGGAGAATAACACGGACATACGAACCAGGCAAATGTTGCCCAGGTCTGATTTCAGTCAGTTCGGGAGTATTGGCGTGGTTCCCTTTCAGGTTTGCAGCACTGACACAGACGCGGTCAGCCACAGGAGACACTGCACGCGCTCCAGCCGCATTTGTGCGTTGTGCCATCATTGTGTGCATTTATCCTGATAGTTACTTTACTAAACAGACAGGTGAACTTTAAAGGGGAGGTCCAGGAGGTCCCACCAGGAGCATCGAGGAGGAGGAGGAGAGAGAGATTGAGCCCGTTCAAGAATCGTCAGGCAACACATCACATTACACATGGAACTTATTATTATATAGATGCTGGCCAGCATATACACACAAATCCCTTTATAACTTTTTATTTTCTTCTTATATTGTGCAACATATAAGCTGTTGTTAAAAATGTTCACTGTTGGAATGAGGTATATGCATTGCAGTCCAATTGTATAATCTTTCCTTTTTCATTAAAAATTGGACTGTGGCAGTAAACTGCTACCAGGACTCATGAGTCATTCTTATTCCTTGGTCACAACTAAGAAGTAGAGAAAAAATGGGTGCCCGAACAGGGAGTCAGAGTGCAACTACCTCATGTCATGTGTTGAGATACAATATGGAGTTAAAGTTGGAGCTGAAGTTAAATTTGATGAAGTAAGGGAGGTTTTTGCATTAATGGGTGATGTTGTTGAAGTGCAGCCCCTTGATGACTTTTGTAACACTATTTTGTGTCAGTTCAGTGAAGAGGTAACACCAATGTTGGTGGACAATGAGTATTTTGTTGCAGATTCTGCTTGGGAAGTTAACCAACTAGATGAGTATAGCCCACCTGAGTCTGTAAGGGAGCCACCCAGAGAGAGTGCAATGCCCCTTGCACGTGCTGTTAGTGACATAACTATCGGTTTTCAAGAGAAGGTGAAAGAATTGGCTTCATCCTACAGAGTAAGTCCTATGACAGTGAGCCAGGTAGCGATGAAATACATTTGCAGAAAAGGCAATAGGGGGGTCCAGCAACGTCTACCCCAGTTCCCCCTGTTCCTAAACCACAGCTCTCCTTTCATAAGAAACCGGTTGGGTCTAATGACACTAACCCTCCAGCTAGCGCTCAGCAAACACACATGTAACCAATTTTCGTACATATGAAATGAATTTGAATTAATAACAAAATGAAATTAATGGTCAAATTTGGACCAGAATCAGAAGACTGTAAATTCGGCAATATATTGAGCAGCAAAAACGAGTCTGACAAGGAATTGGGTTTGTGTAGCTACTCTGTAATGACAGTTATACAAGACAAAAACACAAGGATAACAGCAATGAAATGAAAATGTCTCTTGGGTCCTTATGTAAAAAATTGTTGTTGCAGGTTGCACCTGTTTATAAAAAATAAATGTTAAAAAAAGTTCAAGGAGGTGTGAGGTGTGTGTGTGAATGTATGTGTAGGTGTACATCTGGTTCCCAGGATTTTTCAGTCTTCTTAAAAAACCTGACCGTTTCTTTTCTTCTCTATTGAGAAGAAAAGAATGTTGGATGCTTGTACTAAGGGGCAGACAATTACAGTCTGAAATCCAGAAAATTGCATCTGCCCAATCTGAACATCCCCCCAGGAATGATAGAGCACATCGAAAGGGTCCTGAAAGAGATTCACATATGCTGCCTCAATGTACTATATATGACATATGCAGAACTAGTGCAAAAGAAACTGTGTGAGAGGCACAAAGCTAAACAGAACAAGCATCTGCTTGGTTCACCACAGGTGAATCCCCAATCTGAAAAAACAGAGTTGCTGCTCATAGGTCCTAAACACCTACGCGATTCAATATCTGATGCCATAGCATTACAAGGTAGTTTTGCGACTTCTTCTGCCACCACTGTTAAGAACCTAGGTGTTAGTTTTGATCCAGACCTGTCTTTTAGCTCCCACATAAAATCGATCTCACGGACTGCCTACTTCCACCTCCGCAATATTTCAAAAATAAGACACCTCCTCCCTCTCCATTCAGCAGAACAGCTGGTCCATGCCTTTGTTACCTCCAGGCTGGACTACTGCAACTCTCTACTGGCTGGATGCTCCAATAGGTCGCGAGAACTCTGCAGCTCATTCAGAACGCGGCAGCCCGTGTCCTGACTAAAACTAGAAAGAGAGATCACATCTCTCCTGTTCTGGCCTCACTACACTGGCTTCCTGTACCTTTCAGGATCCAGTTCAAAATCCTCCTCCTTGTCTATAAAGGTCTTCATGGTCTGGCACCCTCTTATATCTCAGACCTGATAAAACCCTATTGCCCCACTAGGAGACTTCGTTCTCTGAATACAGGCCTACTTGTGGTTCCAAGAGTCTCTAAGTCTAGATGGGGAGCCAGAGCCTTCAGCTACCAAGGCCCTCTGTTATGGAACCATCTACCAGTTTCAGTCCGGGAGGCAGACACCCTCTCTACCTTTAAGAGTAGGTTAAAAACCCTCCTTTTTGACAGAGCCTACAGATAAATCCAAGATAAGCTGCTATAGGTTGAGTCTGCTGGGGGTCCCCGGCACATTGAGCTCTATCTTCTCTGCCTTCTCTGTGGGTGTGAATCAGGTTCACGTTCCCTCTAGCTTCTCTCTTTCCTCTTGGCCTCTCCCCGTCTGTTTTCCATCTCCTCCTCTTCCTCCCTCTCCTCCCCCTCTCCTTTGTTATCTTTCAATTTATTTTTATTTTTATTTTCATTATTTTTGTTTATATATATATATATATATATATTTCTATTTTTTATTTATTTATTTATTTATGTATTTATTTATTCTTATTTTATTTTTCATTTTTCATTTTATTTTTATTATTTTTATTTTCCCTCCCGACTTCCATCAACGCTGAGCTGGATCCAGGACCACCTCTACCCGGCTCATCTCACTGCGGTTCCTCCTGCCTGCTACTATGGACTGATTCAATTCAATTCATTGATTTATATCCTGAACTGTTAGCCATCAATAATGTTTTGTTTGTGCCCGCCTGTCCGTCCTGGGTGAGGATCCCCTCCTCTGTCTCTCACCCTGAGGTTTCTCCCCTTTTTTTCCCTGTCAGGGTTTTTCTTGGGAGTTGTTCCTCAGCCTTTGCGAGGGTCTAAGGACAGGGTTTTTTTTCACTATGTACACATTGTTGCTCTGCTTGTAAAGTGCTCTGAGATAACAGCTGTTATGATATGGCACTTAAAACAAATAAAAGTTGAGTTGAGTTGAGTCAAATCCATCTTTAAACTAATTGGGGCTCCTGCTGTGGAACAAGCAGGAGCTCACGGTCAAGATAGTTCCTGGGCTTTAAGCCAAAGCTTGCATGACTCCTCAGATCTGACAGTGAATCATGAGATTCCTCAGGGTCTGGTGGGAGCACTTTGCGATGGAGAAGCATGGGTGGGTGGAGTAAAGTGCAAATGCATTATTGACAGTGGGTCACAAGTGACAATCCTATCTCAGTCATTTTATTCACAATACCTTGCTCACAGGCCGCTGTTTTCTATTACAGATGCACTTAATATTGAAGGTGCAGCAGGACAAAAGGTTCCCTATGTGGGATATGTCGTGCCATCAACTCCGAGCATTAGTGAGCCCAGACCAACCCTACAACAACCAGTACCCTCTCCTGCTTAATGCTTAATGAGGAGAGACTGTGTAAAACAAGGAGGGGTAAAGTTTGTGCAAGTCCTGCCTATGCAGGCAAACTGGGTGATGGCATATGCAGATTACAGTGAATGGACCAACTTGCAGAGGCAAAATGCTAAGGTTTAGCCTGTGGCGCTGAGTAGCAAATACCCGTACGTTTGAAGGGTACTACTTGAAAGGGAGTCTGCCGTGCTAAACTGGAGGGCAGTGAGTTTCAAGCTCTTGTGGGAGGAGCAGAGGAGGTTCCTACTCCTGGAGATCTGATAGTATATGATCAGATAGTTGATGTGAGCTCCAAAGCTTGTAACAAGTTTAAAGTGGATGTTCAGAATAGAATTGGAGTCTCATGAGCCTTTCAAGGAGCGAACAAGGCGTGTCTCACCAGCAGATTTCAATGATTTGAAAGGACACCTCCAAGACCTTTTGGCTGCAGGCATCATAGAGGAATCTCATAGTCCGTATGCCTCACCGGTTGTTCTCATCAGGAAGAAAAATGGAGAGTTGAGAATGGTGGTAGATTACCGCAGACTGAATAACTTGACAAAGAAAGACGCTTACCACTACGTTTACATTGCTGTCAGGGTCAAGATGGTTCACAGTTCTTGATCTCAAGAGTGGCTATTACCAACTAGAGGTTGAGCCTGTTGATCGGCCTAAGACAGCCTTCACAACACTGTTTGGTATATGTGGGATATCACCTGCCAATCCCACCAGCACATCAGAAAGCACTGGCAGATGCAGGTGCCACAACCCAGAGAAGTGCTGCAGAGATTTTAAGATGCTACAGATGCCATTGATGTGCTGCTCTTCAAGCCCTCAATGTTGATTCGGTGCATCCACATCCTGAAGGGCTGCCTGAGCGAACCTGAGTATATATATCCTATAGAGGTATGGTGGCACTTGCAGCTCAGCTACACCAAGGGTGAGAGAGTCGCTGTACCTGTTGGGATCCCTATGAGAGGTACCCTGTTACCCTCTGGACCTCACCAAGTCCAGTGGGTGCAACAGGGTGGGAATTAGCTTGTCCAGGCTCAGGTCATGTCTGGTGTGGTGTGCTGGAACTTCCAGAGGCTGGTGGACCTTAAGGAGTCAGATGTGAATCGGTGACTCAGTCACTTGCTTGAACACATCCTCTTTGAGAGTGAAATTATTCAAAACATTTTATACATAACAGGAGAGCCAGGCTGATGTCCTGCCATGAAGGTGACAACGAGGAAGTCAGCAGAGCAGCTGCCAATAGGTCCTCTGTGCAGGTCCTGTCACCTGCCATTAAGGGAGGGGCCTAACAGGGCTCACATCCATTCGTATTTCCCTAATGTGCCAGAGAAGTATGTTTACTGCCCTGCAAAAGTGTTCTCCCTCTGCAAGATACAGGGCATGGTCAAGGAGATTACCTGGATGGAGTTTCAGCAGACTGACTTTCATGAGGCTCAAAGAGTCAGGTGGATGCAGAGAAGTAAATCTACTGTTGTAGAAGCCCTTGCTTCATATTGTATATATGTTAACTGATGCACAATTTCCTGATTGTCCTGTAAATTGCATATGCTGTTCATTTGCCATTTAAAAGATATTTTTGTACAAAGATCTTTCCTTTTTTCTTTATTGGTGTATTTTACGGCTATACCAGCTATTTTTGCGTTGTTTTTTCATCTTTTTCTCTGGGTTTTTGGTGGATTACTTTTGATTACTTTGGATCCTGTGGATTACCTGTTTTTTTTGGCAAACAATAAGTTCAATCACCAGTTTAGAAATCCCTTGGTGTGTTAACATCAGCTGTTGTCCGTAGCTGATTGTTACAATATTGCGGAGGTGGTAGGCAGTCCGTGAGATAAATTTTATGTGGGAACTAAAAGACAGGTCTTGATCAAAGCTAATACCTAGGTTCTTTATGGCAGTGGCAGAAGGAGTGGCAAATCTATTTTGTAGAGCTATGGCATCAGATATAGTCACGTAGGTGTTTTGGACCTATGAGCAGTAACTCTGTTTTTTCAGAGTTCAGAAGGAGGAAATTATTACCCATATGTTACCCATAATTTTATTGTGTACTTTGGCCGAGAACTATGCTTCCCTCTGACAGTCACCCAGCGTCCCTGTGTTCCCGGCTGGAGGGGATCTAAGGGGAGCTAAGCTAAATGGCTCCGCGGTGGCTAATGGGCGCTGGCTAACTACAGCTGTCGGTTGTTTCCACCGTGTGGAGCCGAGCTTCAAGATCGCTGAGCCTGGCCTCAAACCTAACCAATGAACTATGGTGCTTACACATATCAACTTCGCTAAAGGAGGCAGGGGAGTAGCTAAACATGTGGCACAATGAGAAGAAGAAGGGGAGGGCATTGCTAACCGGGCTCAGTGTTTTTGGCAGAGGAACCCAAAAGCACGACTAAGAGGCACAGGTTTGAGGGAGGATCCGATTACTCAGTCCGAAAACAGGCAAGGTCAAAACCGGGACATCAACTGGCAGACAGAGCAGACTCGGAGCAGGCAAAAATCCAAGAATCAAGGCAGGCAGAAGCAGGGTCGTAATGAGGATGCAAAAACTGGAATCGCTGGAGAGTTTGGCGTAGGAGCAAAGACAATCTGGCAGGGACAAGGTGGAAAAACACTGGTATTTATGCAAAGGGGGTGACGAACAAACAGGCTGCAGGTGAAGAGATGGGCGGGGAGAACCAGATGAGAGCAATGAGCAAATGGCATGGGAGATAGGCGGGATCTGCAATGAAAGGAGAATTGGTGACTAATGAAATATGGAAAAATCATTGCCTGCCTTACACAAGACTGACAAAAAGACACTAGGAGTGGTGTCGGAAGCGGGTTGGAGACAGAGAAGGACCCGAAAATAGGATAGAGTGCTCGTGTGGGAAACGGTGGGAAATCAAGGAAAAGACATTAAGGATGGGAGTCGTGATGGAAGAAGAGGGTTTCGCCTGTGGCAACATTTTGAACAAGGTATTAGTAATGCCTTCTTGTAACAGCTCATTACATTGAGTAAGCCTGTACATAATGAAATACGTGTTCACCACAGTATTCACAAGCACAGATTTCAAACCAATACAGCAGTTTTAACATACACATCTCATCTCATTTATTTAAACACTGGCTGAAATTGTGCAGACATTTATTTACATTAAAAGACCTCCATTTGCATTACCCGCACATTGATCAAATATTATTTTATGGATGTCATGATGCCCATGTTGACACTGTTGCCAGACAGCCAAGAGCTCATTATAATAGTTCAAATGACAATGACAGTTTTGACCAGCGGAGGGGTTTGTGTGAAGCCTTGAGAAATGAACCCTTTGCCGAACCAATTAGGTGGACAGCTTCAATGCTTCAGGAAGCTTCATTTGGCCATCACAAGGTAGGAGTAGGGATAGAGCACAAGCAGAAGCAATGTAGTCGGCAGTCAGCAGGCAGTGACACTTACCGCCGGATGTGACGAGGAGCTGTGAGACAGAGTTAGACAGAAGCAGACAGAAGCAAGACATATATGTCTTGCTTCTGTCTATTCCTCAGCCTTTGCGAGGGCCTAAAGACAGGGGATGTTCACCATGTACTCATTGTTGCTCACTTTGCAAAGTGCCTTGAGATAATGTCTGTTATGAACTGGCACTTAATTGAATTGAATTGCATTGAAATGTCTGTAAATGGTATTTTACACATATACGATACTAGTCGTTTGAGAAACAGCATTATGAATTTTGCACTCAACAGAACATTGACATTGAACAAGTCAATGCAAAAATGGCATTTTTAAACATCAGTTTTTCTCTTATGAGCCAGTAAATCATTTTTAAAAACAAATTACCACATCTACAAGCTGTCTAGATGGAATATGTATTTTCATGTCTTGTCTTAATAACTGAATTTTACAGCCGTTTAAAATCTTTACACTCCAAAAGCTGCGGTCTTGCACAAAGGTGACTGACTGTGAGTTTGTGAAGCTACATGTGACGTTTCCACTTGCCAGTCAGCTCAGTGAGAAAGAGGGTGATTTGTGGCGTTAAAGGTTATGGGTTGAAGACTCAGCTTGCGCAACATTTCCATCTGAGAAATCTGTTAAACCTTTTTTTAAAAAGTCCCATGCCACATGTCCACAGCTAGAAACACAAGACAGTAGTCCTGATGTTGGCACTACAGCAAGCCTCAAATCATCCATATGTGCTACAGCCTTGGAACTTTCATTTTGTCTAAAATCACCTGGCCCCTTCCATTGCTACACAACAGCTATAATTAACCCTAGGATGGATTAAGTACATCAAGAGGTACTACCAGAGGTACTATCAAGTACTTTTACAGTGCTTTTGAGTAATCGATTGCCAGAATCCCTTAAAGAGATAAATGTTAAAGTCTTTTTGTCTAATTTTGATGCAGAGCAAAACATTTATTCCATAATTAGTTCATGAAACCTGAACTGATGAACTAAGCAGCCCACAATAGACTTGGTAGCAGCTAACTTTCACAGGATTGATGTCTTGACCAACAGAAAACATAAACCAGAAAAACATCAAGTCAGAAGGCATTGGCTAATGGCCTTTATTAGTCAGAACAACAAATACTACAGATTTTACAACATTGGTCACCATCTCTTCATTTCCATCCTTAAATCTCTTCCAGTCACCTGACCCTTCATAGACTGGGGGGGTCTCAGTAATCAGGTGGTCTAAATTCAAGCGAGGATGATGCAGAGAAATGTGGTGGTACGTAGCCTTCCATCAAAGGATGGAAGGAATTCATCAGCTGCTCAGATTAGTTACGCACACGCATTATAGGTGCTTCAGAGTCCCAACAGCTGAAACAAGTCTAAATAAAAACATTACTATAACCAAGCATTATGGATCTATGATATAATGTCGCTACTTTTCTATCACAGAAGATTGCCCTATATGCACTGTAAGTCTACCATTTGTTGTCATCAATGCACGGAAGAAGGCCAGGATTTTCTCATCAGTGGACAATGTTTCGTGAACAAATCAGTTTGGTTAAGCTCTTGTCTGATTCTTTGATAAAACAAGGATAATGGATGTTCAGTGAAAACAAAGTGAGACCTAGTACTTTCCAGTTGAACGTTAACAAGTGCTTAGTTAGTGGGGGGTGGGGGGGGGTTATTAACATTTATAATAACAAGTATATTCCACAAGATTTTGAATAGATCCTTGCATTTAGAATTACATATAAAAAATATATTCAAACTGTGAATCTGGAATCAAAGTCTTGGACCAATGTGTTTGTTTTGTGTTTAGTGTGGCATTTTGTGACTCTACCCTTAAAAGGCCGAAAACCACAGCGACCATCAATGTGACTAACGACAGAATAAAATCGCAGATGGATTACGTTCACTGGCACGCGAGTAGGCATTTTCCTTTTGAGAACATTAAAAAAAAAAGAAGCCGTTTCTAAACGGATAACGGGTAAATCTCACCAAGTAAAGCCCGGTCCGTCAATGCAACGTGGGTGTTAATTGATCCTGATAAATGCAGCAGGGGCGTACACAAACGACCGTTAGTGATTGGTTATTGTTGCGTGATGTAACCCATGTCTCAAAGGGTTTACTTTTCCTTACAGACCCTTACAGATCCTTACAGAGAAGTTCCATCAAGTCACGCACCAGCCTTTCTTGGAGGATCCAATGTTACCCACACAGATGATCCAATTGCCCACAAATTCCTGAAAATGTACCACAGTTCCAGTTCTTACAAATGGTGGAGCCCGAAGCTCTGAAGGATGGAGGTATTGGCCATCGCACAAATCATTAACCAGTTAACCATGACTGTACCAAGGTGAGAGGTGCAACAAGTGCAAGAAAGACGAATAAGGTGCATTAGGGGGTTTTTAGGACAAATAACACAAGTCATCATGTAAACATGCAGCGCAAACCCGAGACTGGGTGAACACAGAGGAATAGGCGACACAATCTGGAACTGAGGCACAAGTGAGGGATAAGTGAGTAGATGGAGGCCGTGGCTGCTCCCGTCTAGCCCTCCCTCGGTGCAACGCGCGGTTCAACCAGCGAGCTGTGGATGATGCTGCTGATGGACTCCACTCCCGCTCCCTGGAGGAAGGTCCTGTGGTCTCCCTCTATGACATGCACCGACACCTTGCCATCGCACACCTGACCAAACACGACAGGTTGGAGTTAGTCAGCGGGTACACATATTAAGATACACATCAATGCGGCCTAGCAAAGACATCTAACAGGCGCAGAAGCTGATCGGGGAGGTTTCGGAATAGTTTTGGGGTACCTCACTGAGCTTGTAGTCGTTCCCTAAGTTTTGCTCATATTCACTGCTGGTCTTGGCACGCAGTAACGTCACGTTGCCGTGGTATTTCCTTGCGGGCACGTAGCCGTCTGCAGCCTTCAGCTTGTGGTAGAACGCGGTGGCTGCAAAGCTGAGCGAGTCGCGGCTGATGTTCTTATGGCTCGAGGTGATGAGGTCCACCGCAGTGTTGACGCGGGCCTCCAGGTCTGAGAGTGGCAGGAGAGTCTCCAGAAGCTTTAAAACCAGACAGAAGTGACCGACTTGTTAGCTTACCAGATAAACATACAAAGATGGATCAAAAGACAGTGACATCCTACGAGGGGGGGGGGGTTCACACTGTACCTTGTTGTACTCGATACCAGTGAATTGTTGGATGAAGGCACACAGGGCTTCAGTTTCAGCCTCGGACTCTTTGCCTGGTGTCAACTTCGCCCTGTAGGTCTGGAGGACAAACAGTGAATTCACTTGCCACACGCACAATGCACCATTCATTTCCACTGCAGCGTGTTCCAAATGTGAAACACGCAATCAAATCTGATCGAGAGAAGAGTACAAAACAACTGATGCATCAGTAACAAAAACAACATGGGCATGGACAAATCAATACATCTCGGTTTCAAAGCCAAATTCTCTAGATCAATACACAATAGTGAAAGTGAAGCATTCTTCAATGGAGCAGCACAACGGTGTCCACGTGAGTGGTGGTGCAGGTATGTTTATACGGTCAACATTGGCGCTCTTTGTGATATCGATATCGCAGGCATTCGTATGGAGATATAGATACGATAGCATATGATGCGATGCGATTCGTAGCTCAGCCCAGGTTGCCACAAAAAGCAACAGGATTTACTGTTAATCAATCCCATCTGGATGGTTGATGGTTGGCGACTCTGTGCACGCTCTGGACCTGTTCCCCTCACCTGCGTGTACGCTGCCACGTAGGAGTGTGACCCGTCGAACAAGAAGAGGCACTCCACCGACAGGTTTTGCGCCTGCAGCTGGGAGCACATTTCGAACGCGACGCAGGCGCCGAAGGAGTATCCGGCGATGCGATACGGCCCCTCCGGCTGCACCTGTCTGACGCAGGTCACGTAGTAGGCCGCCAGCGACTGGATGCTGTCCAGAGGAGCGGCTGGGCCAGACAGGGAGAGAAGACGACCAACGTAGTGGTCATTTTTGTTCATCCAATGCATATATACATCTGTACGTACAGTGGCAAATCAATCAACTGGGAGGTAATCCGTCTCTAGCTCCAACCACTCTAACTCAAAATCGGATGATTCACTTGTCACTCTCCACACTGACATCCAGTGCTACTACCTCAGACTCAGAGTCTTAACACATCTATGTGTGCAATACTTTTTTTATATATATATATATGTGTGTGTGTGTGTGTGTGTGTGTGTGTGTGTGTGTGTGTATATATATATATATTATATATATATACATATATATTAATGAAAGAAATGAACATTTGAAATGATGTATTGCCATCTTGGGCATGAAATCTGAGCCTGGCGCTTCCGGTGGCTCCGGTCCTTGTGTTGCGTCATGCGCCCAGGGTGAGTTAACATTGCCGACACGCCTGTCGACGCATGAACCGTGTCAAAGGCGCACACGTCCGTGAGCGCAATACCTTTGGTGCACTGCAGGCCATAGCAGGGCACGCTGAGCTTGAGAGCCAGCGCCTTGAAGGCAGCTACGGACCCCTCTATGGGATGGACCAGGAACAGTGGCCTCTCCTGGCCCCGGACGTGGTTGAGAGGCGCCACTGTGGGCTCGTTCGGATCGACCAGGAGCTGCGTCAGATCCGTCTCCGGGACGGGGTGAGCGCTCCCCCTCTTGGCCGTCGCCTGGTGCGATTCTGACGGATGGGGAGAGGTTGAGACGACCACGGTTGAAGTCACATCGGGAGGCGGACATGGCAAAGTATTCAACACGTTTCAGATTTTTTTCTTCCCGTTTTTGCAAACTGGTTTTGAAACGCCGCAGTTTTTAACTGGTGGGGCTTACTGTTGGCCAGCTCCCGCAGCTTGTTTAGCGTGAGCTGTCGGATGTCCCTCATTGGCATCACGATGTCGTAGTCCCGCTCCAGAGTCTGGCGGACCTCGACGCCCATGAGAGAGTCCAGGCCCAGGTCGGCCAGCGAGGCGTCGCTGTTCAGGCTGGTCAGGTCCTTCACGCCTTGGGATAGAGAGGACAGAGGGATTAGGTTAGGCAAAACTGGAGAAAACTGGAATTCATTAAGATAAATATTGAAGTTTTGACCCGACCGATGAGCCTGGGACTACAAGGAGTGCACGAGGAGGTTCTGGAAGAGAGCATTCAAGAGGCTTGAATGCTCTCTGTCTGGCTGTGAGATGGGATAAATCCCCCACACTTCAGGCACCTTGTTTTCTATGTACGTCGTTTTAATAAAAGGATGCTTTCACATGATAACTCGTGTTCTTACTGGAACTCTTAACTAAAAAAACATGTTGCCTGGGTCGGGACGGGACCGTCCCTGGCTCGTTTTAAACTCGTAAAAACCCCAACGGGACCTCAGTGAATGGAATGCGAATGACACGGTTCGGCTTCTTCAAGCGTGAACTCTGAGGGGAAACGACAGAGGCGTTTTTCATTCACCGGAGTGACTTCCTCAAGGGACACTGCGCAGGCACTTCCCCCCCCGCCTAAGGCTGGAACTGTGCACTGCATTCAAATGAACGGCGCACTCCAGTGTCAAGAAGCCTCTCCCGCCGATCTCCTCCTCCTCCTCCTCCTCCTCCTCCTCCTCCTCCTCCTCCTCCTCCTCCTCCTCCTCCTCCTCCTCCTCCTCCTCCTCCTCCTCCTCCTCCTCCTCCTCCTCCTCCTCCTCCTCCTCCTCCTCCCCACCGGCTCGCAGGGAAGACACGTTGGTGCCACTTGTCCCCTTGCCGGCGGTCGTGGTTTCAAGACAAGACGCTGGACTGTCATGGTGTCGTGTAGATCTGACGCGTTCTAAACAAAGAGTTTCTGATTCACTTGCGCGTGTGATGGCTAAGCTCGCGGGCCGGCGCGCCACAATCTTGAAACTACAGCCGGAGCCATATATCAAAGTCGTATCAATGCAATACGGATTTGCAGTTAGTAAATGTGCAGTTGCATTCCAACTCGCACATGAAGCGTAACTCCTACCCAGGATGTGAGCGACGGCGTCGACCAGGCTCCTCTGGCCCTCCGCCGCGCTCCTCGCCGCCGTCCTCTCGGCCAGGACGAAGCTGGACACGACCGGCCCCTGCTGGCACAGGAAGCGGTCCAGCGCGTCCAGGCAGGAGGCCACGCGCTGCGGCAGCGTGCCGCCGATCACGGCCTCGTTGCCGCCCATGGTCTCCAGCACCACGCCCACGTCGCCCACCGCGCCCCACTGCACGGCCAGGCCGGGCAGGCCGTCGTGGCGCCGCTTCTCGCACACGCGCTCCATGCCGGAGTTGGCGTGGCCGTAGTTGCTCTGGCCGGCGTTGCCGCGGCCGCAGCTCACCGAGGAGAAGGCCACGAAGTGGCGCAGGTCCGGGCACCGCTCTCTCGTCACTCTGGGGAGAGAGAGGGGGCGAGCGGGTCAAGACAATAGCACAGTGTGAAAGGTAACGTGACGTCGTGAGGAAATGACCGTCTTACCTGTCCAGGTTCAAAGTGCCTTCATATTTGGGTTTGTTGACATCCAGGAACAGCTGAGGGCTGAGGTTCTCCAACATGCCGTCTTTTAAAACCTGATGACGACACACGGCATGAAACTCGAGATGCAAAGGTCCTCTCTGGGAGCGATACCCGAGACAACCGGCGAACCAGCACGCACACACATAATTACGCTGAAGCACGTGCAGCCGAGTCGATGTGAACGAACGATCGTGCGCTTTTACCCAGTTTCAGATTAGAAACTGGCGTGGACTGGCGTGAGGCTGAATGCCATGCATGCCTGTCCTGCAATCGACAGACGACCTGCATTCTGTGCTTTCGGCCCATTAACGCTGTCTACAGCAGAGCCCCATTTTACTGTTATCAATGCGTCATGATGCATCCACCCATCGTCTTACAGGATGAGCGAATCATCGACCGTGCACAGAAAGGGTTTTCAACATCCTATCCGAATAACTAAACAGGTCGTGGAGGATCGCTAAGGTGGGGGGGGGGGGGGGGGGGGGGGGGGAGACGTATAGTAAAGAAGTCATGTTACCATGGCGAGGTGGAAAACTCCAGCCACTGGGCCCAGCGAGCACGCCTCGGTGACCAGCCGCTGGGTTCCCTCCAGGGTGCCGACGTCGCAGGTGGACACCAGCACTTCCACCCCTCGGCTCTGCCATTCGCGCACTCGTCTCACCTGGTAACCTGCGGCAGTTCGAAGGGCGGAGTGGAAGACTCAGTGAGTGACCTCGATCGCTGACTAAACGGGGGTGGGGGGGGGGCACGGTGACACGGATTAAAAGGCATGGGCCCCCTGCGTGTGTTCATGTTTCTATCTGCGTGGCACACAGGAGAGGCGACCAACCGAAAGCCTACTTGTGGTTACCAGACAAACGTGAGAGCAACAGAAATGTCTACTGTGATATTCCTACAAACAAAAACGGGACTGTATGTAAGCTGGAGCAAGCAACCATGATGTGCATGAGTAAACAGGCATGTGTGCTCAAATGAACTCCAGTACTTTCTTAAAGGTGTGTGTGTGTGCGTATGTGTGTGTGGGGGGGTGGGGGTGGGGTGGGGTGGGGTGGGGGGGTTGGCCGAAACAATAATGAGAGACCCACCCCCCCGCCCGAAGGCGGAGGGATTTCTGACAGAAAGTTAAAGGAAAGATTTGAGTTATGCTGCAAACTGAGAACGGAAAGGGCCAGGGGACGCATTTATGCAACTATACATAGGAAGACATGGTGGTATGTGTAGGAAAACCCAGGAGCTGCTGCAAACAAAAACATTCAGATGGATATGTTGAGATATATATGTAGAGATGAGTTGTCACAAGCTCCTTACCCGTTCTGATCCCCGACCTGGACGTGAGCACCAGCTTTGTGGCCCCTCTCTCCGTGAGCCACTGGGCCAGCTCCAGACCAAAGCCGCCGAGTCCACCGGTGATGATGTAGGAGTGGGAGGTGCGGCAGAAGGTGCGGCAAACGGCTGGGAACGTCTGGGGGGGGGCGGCGTGGGATGCTGCCGCCCGCTCTTCATTACGGACCTGTAGGAAGGAGCACACATTCTAGTATAGCACCGTGTGGTCAAGATCGCATCAGTTCTACTTTGCATCCAGACTTCAATCATGTCATGGCGAAGAATACTGACACTTGAAAAGGGCCTACATAAATGGGGCCCATCATACTGAAATGCAAGTAGCTCATAAAATACATACAAATCCATCGCTCATCATGCGATTTGGTTCTTATAATTTGTTTTTCCACAGTGGGTTCCAGATTTGATTTTGCCCATAATGTGAACATGGTCGTCAGAGCAACGCAAGAAAGTAACTCGGAGCCTGGGAGTGAATCTGTAACTTGACGCTCTGCTTTCGCTTCGGACCTGTGACTGCGCAAGCATTGGACAAGCAGTGGGGGAAAAGTCGGGGTTTCACGCTCATGATGCGGCACAACTCATTGTGAAGATTCTCAGCCATCCAAGTCACGTTAGTTTCAGGTGATGGGAACAAAAGCAACCGGCTTGCCGTTTGGTCACTACAAGAAGACTAGCTGTTTTTGCACCTCAAGCACCAAAAGCAATATTCAGGTTGAATTTGGTTAAACTAGACTGTTGCATTGGGGACATAATTGGACCCAATTTGGGTTTACAGTCCTTTCACACCAACGTCAAAGGCTGAAGGTTGGAGGCGAGACCAACCTGCAGGACCACCTTGCCGATGTGCTTCCCCTGGGCCATGAATCGGAACGCTTCCTCCACTTGGCCCCTCTCAAAGACTGTCGTCTTTAGGGGCCGAACGACGCCCTCCGCTATTCCCTCCTTCAGCTGTTGGTAGACCTCCTTCCATTCCCGGTTGTCCTCCTCGAACAGGGAGTCCAGCAGGATGCCGTGGAACGCGACGTTCTTTAAGAAAAGGGCCATGCCTAGAGCGTTCCACCACGACACAATAACACTGTTCAGTACCGGCCGTTGTGATGGGGAACTACACATGATATGCCATGAAATGCAATTCAGATGGAGTATAGAACAACAATATAGATGTTCTGCAGAATCAGATGATCACGAATGAAAAACGGTACAAAAATATGACAAAAATGCACTTTGCGTGAGGGGAATTTCCCATGATTTACTATGCCATACACGTACAGTGCACAGAGTCAGACTAGATGTCTACTTTTGAAGGACAAATTGTTCAGACATGCAGCGTATCGCAACTGAAACCACAGGTAATAAGAAACACAACACAATGAGAAAGCCCGAGGCTTTATACTGACCCAGCGGGGAGTTGTTGGAGAGGTCGTACTTGCCGATCTCCAGGAACCGCCCGTGTCTGGCGAGACAGCGAATGCTGGCCTGCATCTTCTCCTCGGCCAGAGAGTTCAGCACCACGTCCACGCCTGAAACGATTCCCGGATGTCATCCTCACTCGAGTTGGCCGGTGATTAACGACTTTATGTCTTATTAGTTCAACAAGGCACATGTGACCCAGAGCCGTTCATGCCTCGGTAAACACGGGGCTCGCAATGTGCACATCGAACAAAGGGGATGTGGGGAGCACCGCGTCGAATGGATGTGTCTGACCTTTGCCCTTCGTATGGAGCAGGATGTGCTGCTCAAACGAGGTGTCCCTCGAGTTGGCGAAGGATTCTGCCGCGAGCCCCGGGAACTTGTCCTGCAGGTAGGCCTGCTTTTCCGCCGAGCCTGGGGACGCGCACAAGAGGGTTTCGGGACATCAAAGCCATTGAAAAAGCGCGCGTGCGCACGGCACGTAGAGTGACACCGTACTCCAGGCTACGGACCGACTGTGGTGAAGACTCTGCATTTCCTGCTGAGCGCGATGGCGATGGCTGCCTGGCCCACACCCCCGGAGCCAGAGTGGATCAGGACGGTCTCTCCTGGGCGGAGCCTCCCGCGCACGACCAGAGAGTAGTACGCCGTGGCGTAGACCACGGGCACCGAGGCCGCCTGCTGCAGAGTCCTGGAAACATGTAGACGATGGCGTCTTAGCATGGGAAGCTGCAGAGACGCCTTAACCATACCAGTCAAAAAACGTATATGTATACGTATATGCAGAGTGCCACCAAGTCTGATAGGCTGGGGGAATCACAGACGTGCGCGTGTTGGGTGAAGAAGTCTGAGCAGGGCCGACTGAGGCTCTGATAGTTGCGCAACATGCCGGGCTTTGCCCAGCAAACTGAGATCTCTCTCTTCACATCTATTCATTTGCGGCCCGCCTGTGCTACACTATCAGTAACCATAGTGACTCGTTTCAGATTGGCAGTGATGGTGGCCAATCTGCTTTCAGAGCAGCAGGGTGACTAATCCATCACCCATCACCTATCTGTCACCTTAAATGTTGACCTTAACACTCTTTGATGAGGGCACGGGTCCACATTTCTAGGCCCTCTCCTCTCACGCACGCGTGTACGTTTCCCAAAGCAAAGTGCAAAGTGGGTGTGTGCGCGGGCATGGAAAATGGCAATGCAAACTCCCACAATACCAGGTGGTGGGGACATCCCAGAGGAAGCGTACGTCAGCCTTCACGCTCGTTGCCAAGCCTTGAGCGGGCAGAAGTCCCATGACGCGTCGGCCAGTGGGGTCGCGACCAGAGAACTCCATACCTAACAAACACTGTTGCAGAGCTAGGTCACCTGTATGATGTATGGTTGAAAGGAAAGGTTAGAAGTATACATGATATCAGAATTTGTAATGAACAAGATGCTGTAAAATACAACATCCTTAGTCTTCCATGCTATCTACCTGGAATGGCATCGGGTGGCAGCTTGCCCGTGGCCAGCATTATGTCTCGGAAGTTCAGGGAGCTGTAGTAGACGCGACACAGCTGCACGTTGGAGTCTTTGGCCTCGGTGTGGTTGAGTGGGGAGGCGATCCATCGTAGAGAGGACAAGTCCCCTCTGGTTAGCACATTGACGTACGCCTGCTCCGTCAGCTCCTCGTTCAGATCTGCCATTCGCAAGACACAACTGATTCAGCAGGTATCTGGGCACGCGAAACACGGCGAAGGAAAGCAAGTCCTTTGCTTTCAACTGATCTCCAGTGAACTAAATCACAACTATTGGATATGGCGAACGGAACATATATCAGTATACCTTAACTTAGGAAAGGATATATAGTGATGTTTCCTTACCCTGGGTGATGAGCTGGTGCCGGAAAGCGCCCCAGGCTCCGTCTCGGAACACATTCATCACCAGATCGCCCTCCAGCACCGATTGCATGGATTTATCGGCCAGCCGGAGGTTTGGCGCCGCCGAGGCCTCGTTCAGATTGGACACGAAAGCACAACTGGCAGCAAAACGGAAACCACAAAATCGTCTTATAGTAGAGACGTAGTAGGGAACCATGACACTACACATTCGAGAATATATAATGTTTTTTTCATGGGGATGCACTACAACACATGTGGAGTGACACGGAAACATCAGGGAAGTCAGAGAGACACTGTTTGAATGTTTAATGCTAACTTGATAATTGTGGCTCATCGACAGCTACTTGTCAAGGAAAATCCAGTGAAGGAGAAGCTCGCAATGGCTCTGGTTTTTTTTTTGTTTTTCCTTTAACCTTTATTTAACCAGGTCGGTCCCATTCAGATACGATGACCTCTTTTTCGAGGGAAGCCTGGCCGAGACGGCAGCAAAGAGAACTTACAACAATTGCAAAACACACAACGCACAGATGAAACGCGTCACAAGATTTTGAAGCAACAGGACTGAGGCTCGGGATTCACATTGGAACAAAAACAAGTGCGGTGCGAAGCTGCTCCGATTCCTCTCACACGACTTTTCAAAGATCCACGGTTAATGAACTCCTTTAACTAGTTTTCTGCAGTGCATTCCAAGCAACAGGTGCAGCATACTTAAAGTTACCAAGTTCTGAGGTAACTTTGGGCACGTTTAGCAAATGTGTGTTTAGTAAATGGTGTTTCAAGATGTACGATTTTGCAACTTGGAGGGCTCTTTGCCTTTCTTCCTTCTTTTTGAAATAACCCAATAGCACTGAATCGACCGGTTCGAGTGGCATGCACAGTTAAGCCGATGATCAGTTAGTCTAGGCAACTGGACCTCTTTCCTGGGGTTTGAAGACGTTTCGTCCTTCATCCGAAGGGCTTCTTCAGCTCTGGTTGGTTTGGGGAAAAAAGGCCAGGACGTAAATCTCTCTGGACGTGTGTGTGGGGATGTGGATGTGGACCATTCCCCTCGTTATGTGACTATAGGTCACATGAGTGAGCCATCAACACATCAATACCTGTGGCAGTGAATGGTCACATGAGTGGGCCACTGGCATCCGGAGAGATTTACATCCTGGCCTTTTTCCCCCAAACCAACCAGAACTGAAGAAGCCCTTCGGACGAAGGACGAAACGTCTCCAAACCCCAGGAAGGAAGTCCAGTCGCTTTGACTAACTGATCGTCGGACACCGTGACCTGGATGAGCGAGAATCTCCACACACGTGTGTAGTTAAGGGAGTTACGCAACGACTTTAAGCCAATAACGCAAAACGGTGCCCAGCCGGTCGGGAGGAGTGACGCGCTCCCTCGCATTTGTCGCATCAGGCCACACGGGAGATGCTTTACGTACGGCGGGGGGGGTACGACGGCAGCGGCATAGCGACACGTACGCTTTGGTATGGTTCTCACCGTATTCTATTGCCACCTGGCTCGTGCCGCAGGCAGTTGACCATTCCCACGACACCACAGTGGCTCTCAGAGGCAGTCAGCCACACAGGACAGTCCGAGGACTCCGACATTATGGCCTGCAGCACACAGTGACAGAGGGACGCACTGGGTGACCACAGGTAACAGGCACATACGCTCAGTTCATCACCGTTTGCGTTATAGCATAGGTAAATCAATATTTACCTAAAAACAGGAATGTTGCGCTACTGCGGACTTTGCAAAAAGCGAGACATGCGCCAGACGTCCGGACCCTACCTTCAGCGTTTCCACCCACTGGTAGTCGGCGCAGTCCACAGGCAGGACGACGGGCCGCGTGCACGGAGAGCGGCGGCGGCAGAGGAAGAGGGCCGAGCCATAGAAGGACCGTTTGACGGCCACCAGGTTGAGGGAGGCCTCGGAGAACACCTTCTCCCACTCGGCCTGTTGAGAGGAGGGGGACGAACTAGTGAGAAACATCACCGCCCATCATGCCTTCCATGTGATGCTGAGACACTTCCATGACAGAGTTTTGGAGTTACTCAGATGAGCCCAGTTAAAGGGTTCATGGAACATATAGATCAAATAATCGCAAAGGTTTTCCTTTGTTCTTGCTCAAAAGGAGAAAGAGTACGAGCCCTTTACTTCTGAAACTGATTTATTTGTTGATTAATTAATTTGCTCTATAAAACGTAAAGATTTGATCTGTGTTCCACAAAGGCCTTGGTGAAATCTTCCTATATCTTGTTTGGTCCACACCTGAAAGATATTCAGGCTTACTGTCAGGGCGTACTAAAGAGAACAGAAGGTATTCAAATTCAGGATATTTTGGACTTAATTTCTCAAAATCATGCTTTTCTCAACACTCGAATTGATGAATTGATTGTCAAGTTATTTGCAGTTTATGTCATTAGTCAGTTTCATTAGTCACTAACCCTAACCCTGACCCTAACCCTAGTGGACGGGCTACACAGTGCTCACTTTCAGAATACGCTAACGTGAGAGTACTGTGAATCCGGTCTCCACTGACCTGTGTGAGCAGCTCTTGCTGGCTGCCGCTCTGACCGGTGCCGGAGAGGAAAGCAACAGTCTCTCCGAGGGTCTCTCCCTTCAGCGCCGTGTGCAGGAGGACGAACCCCCCTCGTTTCGCCCCAGAGGCCAAATTCGTCAGCAGCAGCCCGGGGTCTGCCCCGACAGGACCCCAGGCGTGGTTGCACAACACAAGATCCGCCTCCCCCGCGGCGCCTCCAGGCGCCGCACTCGTCAAGGGGTTCCACACGGACGAGGCGATCCCCAGCTCCTCCAGGGCGGCCTGGTGTGGTGCCAGGAGGTCGAGGCTGCTGGCTGTGGCCGTGTAGTCCACACGCAGCATGGGCTGGATGTTGAGAAGCTCGACCACACGTGAAAAAAGCCGCCCGTCGTTTGAGAAAGCCTGGCCGTGGTGAGAAGAGTAATGGCGGTTGGAAAATGGAGACTCGTGGATCTTGACAGCACTCACCAAATTTCTGCCAGTTTGCAGTCCTACCTCCAAGACTTTGATCTTTCCAGGCATGGTGTTTTCCATGGCTACGTCCAGGCAGTTTCTGAGGGCCGCCGTGCCCAGTAAGCCGAGCAGCAGGGTGTCCTGCAGCAGACACTCCCTCTCCTTCTCCACCAGCTGCTCCAACTCTGATCGAAGGTTTCCGTTCATCTCGAGGCCGCAGAGCAGGGCCAGCAACCGGAGCAGGCTGGGTTCAGAGGGTTCAGGGCCAGGCACAGGGCTGTCAGACTCCGTTTGCAGCCCAGGGATGGAGAGCTCAACTCCATGAGGGGCTAGCTTGCTTTGTAGTTTCTTTATTAAACCTAGACGGACAGAGAGAGAGGGAAAAAGGAATCATTCGTCATTCATTCAGTGTCGGCCGCCTATCCAAAGTCGGGTCGTTCCCGTTCCAAGATGGCGGCGCTTTAAGGCATGTCCCTCCACTGCCCATGCGGCGTCTCCCTATACATGTCTGCGTTTAAAACCACAATGACATTTTTCTTTGCGTCACCTTTGCAGAGCCTCAGCTGCTCTGTGATCTTCTCATTGGCTGCCAGGCACTCCGTCTCCACATAGGGAACAAAGACAAATTCCTCCAGGGTGGGGGGGGTCTGCTGCTGACGACGGGGGGCCACGGTGGCGTGCAGACCAGACATCTGGACTCCGCCGGCCACGATGTTGTCGAGGTAATGGTTGACTTGGACATCCACAGCTAAGGAATGACAGCGAGAAGTATAATGTGGAGTATAAAACAGAGAAACCTGTAAAGTAAAGCTACCATGCTAGCTTTACTAAATGTAGTCACAACTGTGTCTGTGCTTGCACAGATTCTAAGGATAGAGCAAGCCGCATGCAGAATAATAAAATGCATACCTTTCTGTCCGTTGGTGTCGGTGCAGACCTTCTCCAAGTGAAGAGCTGGATCGATGCACACCCTGCGGATCCTTGTGGGCAAACGCAAACTACGGCCAGACAAACCGAGGACGATCATCTGCAGGATGGTGTCTAAAAAGGTCACCCAGTTTCCCGTCCACTGTAGTTTCCCTCTGTCTCCTGGAAGCAGCCAATCACGTCATATCAGTCAGTCATTGTCTTTTTTCGGGAGTCACAAACGGCAAAGCAAACGAACAGAGACGGAGAGGTGCTCAAAGAATGCTAAAAGAATGCCATGAATGCGTTTAGCCTGACCTAATCAGCTCCTTGGTACACCAGAAACCCGCAACTTCAAGCAGTTATGTACACGAGAGAGGGAAAGGCGCTCAACTAAAACAAAGTCTTAAAACATATTGGGAGGCTCGATGTAATATCAGAGCCGGGTACTATATGTCACCAAGTGAGGAAAATGAGGAAAATAAGAACAACTCCACGTTCCTGTTCAACACTGCAGCCAGGCTGACTCAAGAGTCATAACTTCACTCTTCTCAAGAAACTTCTCAAGAAAAAGACACACTCATTCCAGGGATTTTAGAAAATTACAGGCCTACGTCCAACCTTGTCTTTGTCTGAAAACGTCCTGGAGAGAGTCATTGCCAACCAGCTTTGTGATTATCTTTTCAACAATAGTTTATTTGAGATCTGCTACTGTGGACTCAACTGGCCTCAAAACCCGCCCTCCCTGGAAAACAATGTGGAGACATGCTCCCCAGATTCCCTGTGCTCTCTCCCCCTCCTAGACCCCATAGATGCCGTACTGGCTTCCCTCCATGGCTGCTACTTTGTTTCTGGAATCTGCCAAAAAAAAAAACTGTCTGGAAAACCATCACGCCATAGATCTCTGTATATTGTTTTACTTCCGATCTGCTTCAGCCTGTCCTGGGAGAGAAGCCCTCCCCTGTCTCTCACTTTGAGGTTTCTCCCATTTTGCCATTGTAATTTGCCTTGATATAACGTTTGTTATGAACTGGGACTTTAAATGAATTGAGGTTGAAGTTGAAGTGAAAGCGCAGTCCAAAGAAGAACGCGAACACAGACCACTCGTACCTGTGTTATTGGACTCCAAGATGCCTTGGAAGGTTTTCCCATAGTCGTAACCACGCAGCCTGAGCTCTTTGTAGACCTCATGTGCCGTAAGTTTCATTTCCGAATCATCGTTGCCATTGGCAGCTTGCTGACTTAGTTGGCTGTGGAATGATTCCAGGCCTGCGTCCTCCAGAATGCTCACCTTACCTGAAGATCAAATAGGCATCAAAAGAAGAAAAATGCTGTGATTACGCCTGGCGCACACTGCAAGAAAACAATGAGCAATGAAGCTGCAAGGAACCTATCGTATCTGTTATGTTTGTATCTGTTCTGTTTTCTTTTTATTATTATTCTTTGCAATACGTAGTCGCTTTTTTGGGGGCCTGAACATGCTTGAAATTGCACCATGTTGGGCACGCACATTGGGATCGGCCAAAAATTTCATATTTTAAAGTTGTTCAAAATGCACGGGGAAAAAAAATCGTGCAATGGCGCCACCTAGAAAACTTGAAACGGCGAGCCCCACCTCTTAGTCTCGCCTAAATGCGTGAAGCTTGGTGGGTTTATAGAACATAGTGAGGCACAGTTTATCGCACACAAAAAAGCCTCATGCACTGATAGTCGGCCATGTGTCATGGACATTTACAATTAATGACAGTTAAATGGTGAAAAGGGTTTTAAATTAGTCTAGAAATTGTATGACGAAGACATATCTCATTAGCCATAAGATGCCTGTCCGGTCTGTAAATATAAGAAATGTCAATAAAGATTTGTTTGCACTGTCAAAAAGTAGTTGTCCAAAATGACCTACCACTGACAGCAAGATTTCCATTCTCCGAAACCTCGAACTTGTTTGTGGCAGGCAGAAAACGCACCTCCAGCTGAACAGAACCTGAGAGGAAGGGAAAAATGAACAGGAAGAGGCACATCAAGAGGAGTCAAAATAAGACGGTAAAAGTGGAAGTCCAGCACCTCAGTAACTCGATATGCAAGGCTGCGTTCACACCAGAATAGTCCAGACTCAGGTCTAGTTTGTATTCACATGTCACTTCTAAAGGCAGACTGTGGTCCACCTGGACACCATCAAGCAGTTACAAAAACCATCCATTTGGACGTTTTTGGAAATCTACCAATCTCACCCAGTTCTGGTGGCTACTTTCAATGCTTTGCCCTTACCAGTCTTGGGTAGGATGGTCGCCCTATAAATGGTGACATCTTCAAAGGTTACAGGGGTGGTTTCCATGACAGCTCCCACATTTCTCAGCATTGTACGCCAGGCCAGCACCAGGTAACCCGTTGCTGGGTAGAGGACCCGCCCATCAATGCAGTGTCCGATCAGATAGTGGTCCGCAGATTCTGGGTTTATGTCTGTAGGGAGATTTGCACACAGATTGGTCAAAAGGCATTGATGTCACACCATGCAACGCATTTTCCTAATAAAGCGTGAAAGGGCGGACACGTGTAGCTTACCAATAGTATAGATGGAAGCAGAATCAGATCCACCTGAGCCGGAGGGAAAATCCTTCACACTGGGGACATCCCAGGTTTGAGCATGGTCCCACATCAGCATGGGGGATATCAGAGGGGTTCCAACTGGCACAGGGTACTTCACTGCCTGGCACAGGTTGTTACTATCCATGCTGATACTGAAGAGGTGCATGAAGGTAATTAGCTATGAATCCATACACAGAACACAGAACAAGAACTTCTAGGCAGGAGAGTCAGGCAGTTAAAACCTGAACGGACTGAGGCATTACTGACCCATTCATGTAGATTTTGCCAACGTTTGAAAGGAAGAACTCAAGATTGTTTGGGTGTCCTCTCTTCATCAAGGGAAGTATGGAACACGTCTGCTTCAAGCTACGTTTCAGGATGGCCTATAGGGAACAAAAGCATGTATGAGCTACAAGAATTTCATGCAATCATATAATAATCTAATCAAATCTCTTCATCCCTGCTGACTGTCAGAGGTGGTGCTTAAAGCACTAAATATTCCTTTTCATGCATGTGTAGTTCAAGGATGTGTACCAACAATGTCACCTGTGATCCTTGGATGACTCAAGAGGGATTACATAATCTTCCTGCTGAACTGCATCAATATGAAAAGCCATTGAAACTGTGAGAGTCAATTTCTTTCACTTTTCCAGTCCGTTCAACACCATCCAGCCGGCTCTACTGAGTGACAAGCTGACCGTGATGCCTGTTGATCCTTGCATCCTACACTGGACCTGACTGGCACACCCCAGTATGTGTGCCAGCAGCTCCTCTGCGAGTCTGTTGTAGCAAGCACCATTCTATATACTGCTGCACGCTGGGGCAGTGATGTTGTATGACTAGTGTTGTGGTGTTGGAGAGGAGAATGAGGCACAAAAGTCCATCACTAACAATGGACAATGGTGCTGGAGGACCAGGAGCACCTTCAGCCAGAAACTCATTCCACTAAGATGCACCACAGAGTGTCCATCAAACTTTACACCTCCTCCCTCTGATTGTCCATATTCTAATTAGTGCTCTGGGAGGGAGCACTATTGTTCTTCTGCGCGCTCTTCTTCATTTTCTTATGACAGCAACATTTCGGTTTTTCACAATAAATAAAAAAGCATTGACTTGCGGCAAACGATCCAGAATCTGGACAATCTGGACACAAGTTATATAGTTTGTATAGTTTTGTTCATCAGACTCTCCCGGTTGCCTTGGGTGTACAACAATCCAAAATTTGACAAAGTGCTCCAAAAGAGCAAAAAAATCCCACTAGAAATGAATGGGAAAAACAAGCAAATTCAAAAAAATCACCCTCAAACATTCGCTGTGAAGCCATACGTTGACGTAGAAACTACATTTAAACTTCAAAACGCAGGAAAACCTGTCCTCTATGCTTGTACCCGACAACATGTTGATACCTTGCATTGATTTTCATCCAGGCCCTCTCAAAAACATGTGGGTGTGGTGTTTTCGATGCAGCTACAGTGGGGAGAGACCAACTGTCAAAGTGCGGGATCGCTGAAAAATCTGCTCTTTTTTCTCTTTTCACGCTGCTCCCAGCCACACCGTAAGCAGTGGGCAAATTCTTTTTTCCACTTTTGTAGGAAAATTTGTGCTCTTTCATGCGATGCAGGCCATAAACCTGTGCGCCTTATAAAATTTAAACGGCGAGCCTCATTGTCGGCCCAGCGCGGCCTCTTCTCTCCACAAACCCCCATTCATTTTCCCACCACTGCGATCAAAGTTAAACGTGACACTTCTACTCGCGACTGTGGCCACAGTTTTCATAGTACACACACCAAATCCCATCAGGGTGATCCTGAGACTGTCCCCTGTGTGGCAGTGTGCTCATATTCCAGATAGGTGCAAGCGCTGTCACAACAAAGCTGCGCAACTTCGTTGCTCGGACCCTTATTAATGGGGGTAGTAGTAGTAGTGGTGGTGGTTGTCAAAACAGCGCAGAGGCACGTCTGCGGAAGCATACTGGGGCCTTAAGGCTGTTGAAGTTGCAACATGAAAAATCCTTACTTACAAAGTGTATATTCTTACTGTAAATGAACATCAGTTTAACGTCAGTCAATTACTGTTTTTTATGATTTCTAGTAATCAGTGTCAGCCCTAAAAAAAACATACTAGTTGATGGCTAATGGAGATACCACAAAAGATCAAAACCAAGTCTTGTTTCAGACACACATACATACTATGCAAAAATCTACGTTTTAAAACTTTGTTGTCAGAAAAAATGACACTACAATACACTAGTACAGTTTATACACAGTATATACATTGTACTTAGTGTTTTGCAAAAGCTAGGCCTTTTGCCTTTGCATGTTTGCAAACAAAAGATATGTCTGACAAAAACAAGGCAGCATGTGTGTAAGAGGAAGGCATTGCAACAAAAAACGTTAAGAAAACACTCCCAACATCAACATAATAACACTACTGATGGTAACCAGTCGTTACTAGTTACTTACTGTAAGTATGTGTGAATGTAAAAAAAACACTGACTATACCTGCAAGAGAGCATGAGGTGCTATCTCCAACACCACCGCATTTTCGGGGACCAAACTGAGGCCCTCCTGGAACAGCACAGGGCTCACCAAGTTGTTGACATGGTAATCGGCTGAACTGTACATGGCCAGAGGGGAGTCCCACTCAGACTGAGGGATGCTGGTGCTCACCCACCGAGATGAGCGGCGCTGTGGCTCCTTGATCACCTACATAGAAGATATTTATATGTATATCATTATATCATCCTTCTTATTTAACAAAAATTACGCAAAAATGAAACTTGTGAAACTGTGATTACGACATGCCTCGTAGTTGGCATGTAAATCGGGCCATACAGAAGATGAAAATTTACTGATTAACATATATACAAAAAATACACTTTTTTTAACTGTTTCAGAATTCACAGTTAAGTCCAAACGTTTCCCAGTTTTCCCAGTAGCTGTCACCAACGCTGCATACCTTCTTCAGAGCAGCCAACAGATTTGGAGCAATGGAGGCCATATAGTAGGAGTGGAAAGCGACTCCAGCGCTGCGCACTTCCTTCGCAAACACGCCCTCCTCTTTCAGCGCTGTGACAAATTTACTGATGGCCTCCTGACAGAACACACAGACACAACACAAACCATATTCACCCATTCACACCAGGTCCACACAGGATTGAGAGTCCGTAATGATTTGAGAATAACTCCTGAATTTCAACTGAATTCTCAGGTTTGAGTAAAATGAGTTCAACGTTCAAAGTCATTCATGTACACTAAGATTAAACAGATTCAACTCACAAATCAACTTGAAATAACTGAAAGGTTTTATCATTTAAAAGCAACAAATGTTTGAACTGCTTCTTAGACATATTGTATACATTTCTTGTTTGGTTTTTTTCCAAAACAGAAAATGAAAATTCATGAATGGATTTATTTTCATCACATTTTGGAGGACAGACCATCCGCCATGGCTCCCAGTTAGATTTATTCTTAACACAGACAAGCATCTGACTTCCAAATAAGAGACCTAATAAGATTGAACGTTTTGCAATGCAATGCAAGTAAATGAATTCTCTTCCTAACTTTCCACTTCAAATTCCTGTTCATCATAATTTGGGGTAAAGCCACAATTTAAATTCCAATTTAGAAGTTAATGGGTCACACTCCTCATCCAGGAGTGTGACCCATTTACACACTGATGATATGGTATCCAGTTGGCATTCACTATGTTGCCGATGTATGGATAGAAAATGGATAGATAATCAGTCTTTAATCTGTATCCATCCATGAAGTGGATTGCCACATTACTTCCTAGGCCACCCCTGGCCCCAAAGACAGGTTGTACCATCTGAATACAATTCAGGCTAGTTTGACAAGGATCGAAAGAATGTTTAACCTGAGGGCCTGAGATGGTTACGGTGTCCTCAGCGTTATGGCAGGCTGGGACCACTCCCTGTGGACAGCGAGCAAGACACTCCTCCCAGCTCAGTCCTGAAATACACACAGAGACACGGTTGTAGTTTCCTGTTTTCTATCATTTACTATCAAAATGGCTAATAAAGTAGTAGATTCAGATCTGCTCCTTGCTGTCCATGCAGTTTGTGTGCACATGAAGAAACGCAAAGGTGCACGGTCTTTCAGTGGGGTGAAGAACAAGGGGATAGTGTTTTCTTGAGAATCTGCATTTAGTCTGAATGGAAATATTTAAAAAATATGGACGGTTCGACAAACACTGTTTACATCACATCAGCCTATCTGGCTTCTAGGCTTACACAGCTAGACTGGCACAATGTAAAATAGTGGAGCTCCACTATTTTACATTGTGCCAGTCTATCTGGCCCGCAGCGCTTCAGAACCCTGGGAAATGGTGCGGTATCCTCCCAGCAAGTGAGTGATCTAATTTGGAAAATAAATGAAGTTTTTTCTTCAGGCACATGAAAAATGGACATGCTCTCCTGACTTCTGACCCACAGTCACTCATAAATTTGCCCAGGGGACGGATCTCCATCTTGAGCGGGGGCTGTAAACTGAATTGCTCATAGGGGATAATTCCAGCTCTCTGAACTGAACTTTTCAAGTTACCTTTTTGCTGTGGTGAGAGACAGTGCCTGGCAGTGCGACCTCTGTGGTCCAGTTCTGCTCCCTGATCATGCTTACGTGCCATTGAAATAGATCGATGCATTACTGATAAAGATTCCTCAGATTATCAGACTTCACTTTTGAAATCGTAATCCACCATTGCGGTGAAGAGTGTCACAAGAGAGTCGTTGATCTTTCCTGCTGTCATAGAATGGACTCTCTCTCTCTCTCTCCCCCTCTCTCTCTCCCCCTGTCTCTCTCTCCCCCTCTCCCCCTCTCTCTCTCTCTCCCTCTCCCTCTCCCTCTCCCTCTCCCTCTCCCTCTCCCTCTCCCTCTCCCTCTCCCTCTCCCTCTCCAAGAAAAAAAAAGACGACACTGGGGAAAAAAAAATGGCCTGAAATAGCAAGCATTAGCCAACAGGTCATCTCAACTTTAAAACAAGTGGATCATCCTTATCAACGAAAGACTGACTGATTGCACAGGCCACGCTCTTACCGACTGCAGCCATGCCCCCTGGGGGGAGATTGGCCTCCTTGATGCAACGGCCTCTCCAATACGCGGCGAGGACAACCTCGCTGTGGCTGAGCGAGCCGTCTGCGTAGCCACAGGCCAGCTCCCCCACCGAGTGTCCAACGATGCCATCGGGCCGCAGGCCCATCTTGGAGAGCAGGTCAATCTCCGCGATCTACAACAAAGTCGGATGAGGAACACACACGTGGACCAGCTTCTTAACTCTTCCAGGACTGTATTCAGTGCAATGAGGCATAGCGCTTCTAGAGCACGATGGTACGCCATGTCAAGACCCAAGTAAATACGCGTTTGGCTGTATTTTTATGTCCAGGATCAGCTCGCATTAACATCGCTCGAAGTCAACACGGACCTACTACCTACGAATACAAATGACTGCATTTCCCACTTCTGGCCTTTGATCCTGGATGTCGTTCCTAATGTGCATCTATTTGTATCTTCTCTAATAACATCAGCTTTGCACTCATTCTCAAAGTCTTGGACAACACAATCCACTGAATTGAATCAGCTGGACCTCCGATAAAACCTTGGACAAGAAGAGGAGTTTTGGTAAGGCATGAGCAGAATGTTGTTTGAAAAGGTCCTCCCTACAGAACAACACATACACATGCATAAACGACACCAATCGTGTCGGATCAAACTTGTCTCCACCCTACCTGTATGGCAGCAAGGCCGACAAAGGCATGGACGGTGTCTTCAAAGGTGGTGTCGTCTGCTTCCATGAGCAAGCGAGACACAACCAGGCCCGTGTCCTTCAGGGCTTCATCTGATCGCAAGATCGAGTCCCTGAAGTCTGGCAGCTGCATGAGGCAACGGCCCATTCCTGCCCACTGTGTCCCCATTCCTGTACAACAGGGAGCCACTTAAATTATGGCAACATATTGGTTGCAGAAAAGACCTCTCGTCAACTCTACTGCTAAAACGCTTCATATGGATGAATTCCTCCGACTCACCGGAACAGATGTACCACAAAGGTCTGGCAGGGGCCTGCACAGGCTGCACCTCCTCGATGTTATTCTGGGAGCCAATCACAGCATATCCTCGGTAGGGCATGCTGGCAGTGGAAATTCCTGAGACGTCGTTCAGCAAAGACAGCAGGTTGTCATCTGAGGAGTGCTCCTTGCCCTTCTGGAGTATAGCTTTCACTGCATCCTCACTGCGGCCACAGGCCTGAAGCACCCTGGGAGCCGTCCTGAGCTCCTCGGACACGCCGGTGGGTTTCGCAGCTGGACGAAGAATCACATGAACATTGGACCCTCCGAAACCAAAGGAGTTGATGCCTACGATGCCGCCCCTGACAGGAATTGGTCGGTCGATAACTTGAACGCGACCATCGGTGAGAGCGGGAATGTCAGGGTTGGGGCTTTTGAAGTGCAGGTTCGGTGCCCATACTCCTTTCTCCATAGAGAGCAACACCTGTGTGTGAAATGAAAAACAAACACTAAGATGAAGCAAAACAAAATAAAGAGAGGTCCCCTCTCTCGGTTGGGGTTGCAGGGCCCCAGTTGCAGGTTGGGATAGGACAACAGACAAAAGGCAAGGGCCTTGGCACACAGAATGTCACGTCTCTGGTGGGGAAGGAGCCTGAGCTTGTGGGACAAGGCATTCTCAAGCCATCTGATAGATATCATCTCTCCAGCATGTATTTGGTCTGTCTCTGGGTCTTCTGAAGCAAACATACGTATCGTGTCCGTAGTTGTCACATACTAGATTCACCATCAAGAGAGACATGCTGCAGATGGCACATGCAGCATCTATTGACTTGGTCTGGTGCACTGTGGGAGAAGGACTCTGGGCCTGTTCAGAATGATCAGGGGAGACTCCTTGCTCTCCAGCGATACCACCTACCGTGGTTTAGAATTTTTTAAGACATCACAAGAGAGAAGTGATTACGGTTTCACAATCCCAATTGTTCCCATTGCCCTAGATCGGCTGGCCTCCATTTCCCCCTCTAAATCATCAACCTGCCTCCTAGACCCCATTCCCACTAGGTTGTCTAAGGAAGTGCTCTCGACTATCGGCACCTCCTTACCAGACACGTTTAATCTGTCTTTATCCAAGGTCCGTCTTTTTTAGGAAAACTTCCCTCAATTCAAGGATTGCAGCAAATTACAGGCTCATCTGCGTTTCGTCACAGGAAGACACTCATCTATACCATTTGGCGGCTTCAAACGAACGACAAGGAATACAGATGAAGCAGTGTCCGTATTGGTCGATGTCTCTCGTCTGAGGCGTCCAATGACAACCAACAACGTTTTTTCTTTTTCCATCGCCAGCTCGCTGGAAGCTAAATGGGAGCTGGCAGGCGAGATTGGGAACGGCTCCTACGGCAGCACAGAAGCATCCATCGCCTTCTTCTCACACACAATCTTTGCACGGCTGGAACCGATCCGCTACGTTTCTGCATAAACCGAGCGCAACACGTGACAGCAGCACAGTGCTTGGTTAGGGGCCAGCAGCTGTGGGCTGCTTTTCCAAGATGCATCATGGGATGCTTACAGTGTTAGTGACACATCAGGACACGCCAACGAAAACGGTACATGCAGCAATTACATGCAGGTTAATTACAATACCTTAGACTTTTGAAGACCTCACAAAAAAAAACAGTAAAAGCTGTAAAAATCAAAATATGACTCGCATCACAACAAGCAACACTCCGACTCAATTATTCACCACTATGGTCAACTTGGTAAAACAACTTGACAAATAACTTCAGTGCTGTGTAGAGACAGAAAGTAAGTAGCGTTGGGACCCTGATTTTGACTAGTGCTAGGGTTGAGTATTCTAAGAGTCTGGCATATTGACATATTGCCATAATAGCCCACTATCCTCCACACTTATATATGAATATGGCCTTATTGAGGTGAGAAAAAAGAAAAAAGTTCATGTATAAAGTTTACTGTTCTCCCCCACACCGCAGAAAAAGGGTCCGGAACAATAGCTCTTACCTTAGCTAAGGCAGCCAGACCAGAGGCCGGTTCTGGATGGCCCATATTTGACTTAGTAGATCCGATCAGCAGAGGCTCTCGCTTTGATTGACAAAACACACCGACGATGCCGTTCACCTCCTGTGGGTCACCAACCTGCGTGTAGAGAATAGATAAATGTCGAGACAGTCCTAGTGCTTAAACAGTCCTAGTGCTTAAACAGTCAAATTATCAAAGCAGACTGTTGCATTGACAAACCTTCGTTCCGGTGCCATGGGCTTCAATGTACTCCACCTGTTCTGGAGTGATGTTGGCCTCCTGGTAGAGAGAGCGAACCAACCTCTGCTGCATCTCACCTGACGGAAATGTTACACCTGAGGGCCCAAAAGAAGTATGTGAGAGTATGTGAGAGTAAACCAAACTAATGGGGACTAATGGGAACTGCAACTGTACTAATACAATACAAATTTAAGGTTAGGTGATGTTTCAAGTCCTCTGCTACTTTTCTGAAATGCTTGAAAATAATACCTTATATTTGACTTTAAGCTCAACATTCGCATTCAAGTGGCTAAATAAAGACCATATTTGTGGTTGCTCTTCTATGTTAGGTTTCAGTGGTCCATTTTTCAGTGGTTTCAAAGCAGGAAGGTCCTCAATAGCCCATTGTTCACATAATCATCTAAAACCCACAGAAACAAAGGAAAACTTCATTCCACATGTGGTTCAGATAGTCCCTGTCTGCAGCAGACCCCCACTGTTTGCCTCATTCGCATCCACTGGCTGCGAGGTTATCAAAGCAGCCAAATCTGCACTGGGACAACAGCCCTCCTCCAAGCTTCTACAGCAGTGCCGAGTGGCATCTGCGAACACCAGCATGGTCAAATGTGGATACAATAGAAATAGTCTGATCAGGCACAACATCCACAGTCTTTCTCCTACCCATATCTTTCATTGGTCACATCACCTAACACACGCCCATGATTTACCCCTAAGCTGAAAACGACACGCCCCAGACAGCTACAACGGTAAACACAGCTCTCCACTTCATACTCCAGCATCTGGACTCCCTAGGATCCTATGCCAGGACACCGTTTGTGGATTATAGCTCTGCCTTCAATACGCTCATCCCAGCTCTGCACCATGAGAAGCTCTCCCATCTTAATGTACCTGACTCCATGTGCAGGTGGATTACAGACTTCCTGACAGACAGCAGTTTGTCAGGATGGGGAAGCATGTCTCTGACACCCCGACCATCAGCACTGGATCCCTCCAAGGCTCAGTCTCAGTCTCTAGAGTCAGTCAAGCTACTGAAATTCGCAGATGATACCACCCTCATCGGCTTCATCTCTGATGGGGACGAGTCGGCTTACAGGAGCGAGATTAACTGCGGCATGGTGCAATATGAACAATCTGGAGCTGAATTCCCTGGGAAGAGTAGAGATGGTAGTGGACTTCAGAAAGGACCCTCCTGCCCTCCCCCGCCATCCTCTGTGACTCTGCGGTGAGCCTGGTCGAGTCCTTCCGCTTCCCGGGCACCACCATCTCCCAGGAGCTCAAATGGGAGCGGAACACCAGCTCCCTCACCAAGAAGGCTCAGCAGAGGATGTACTTCCTGCGGCTGCTGAAGAAGTTTCTCACATCCTCCACGACAGTCTGGTGTGCTACGGCTAGAGACAAGGCCAAGCTGCAGCGTGTCTGCAGCTGCAGCCCCCCCCATCTCTTCATCTCTCACCCTGGACACAAACTTTTGCACTTGACATCAAGAAAAGTTCCTCAAACTCTAAATTCAAGTTTACTGCTCTTGGCAATAAAACTGTTTCTGATTCTGATTTGAAGAAGGACCTGCGAGCTGCCTTTGATAAAGACTTGCATTGTCACTCAAAATCATGAGACGGTTATCTTTCATCCAGCTGACATTAAAATCAGGTATTCTTGCCAACATTGCAAGTTGTTTCTAATAAGACTACCGTGTTGTCTTTCAGACACCAATTCGATTTGAGCTTTATTTTGAAGGGCAGTTTTATGTTTATGTGCCGAGTTCACCGTGTGTTAGAGGGGAACACACAGCTCCGTTTTTCGTGCCCAACTGCATAGTTTCTTCTTGATAAACGCCACAGAGGCGACGTCGTGAGTTGATAACTTCATAGTTGGCTTCATGAGTTGATGTTGATGTATTGATAAGAGCTATTTACACGAGAAATGTTTGTGAGCTGAGTGCAGCTGAAGACGTTTCATCTGCGTTTATTTGAATGAGGAAAGTACATGTAACGCTAATGGAGATTTTCATGCTCGTCTGGCACAGTTTTCACTCTGACCTTGCAATGTGAGAAAAAGAGCCACAGTAAAGAACAACTAACGGTTTACTACGACTCGCGTCTTCATTTATAAGGAAGAGTTTAGCTAGTTGTATAGCCGCAGTTGCTACACCGCAGTTTGTTGTGTGTTCTTTGTTGTTATTCACTCTGTGAGGACCGGCTGGGAGCAACACCGCTTGAGACGCGCGCAAGAGGAGAGGACATGCAGCATACGCAGCAATAAAAGAGATGCTGAGACAGAGGGGCACAGATCCGAGGCGGGTTGCCTCCGATACCCCAGACGGTGCCCCTGCCACGGTAGGAAAAGAGAGCAGGTCTGTGCCCCGGATGAAAGAGGGCAACCCAGGTCTGTGCACACAGACCGTTCTTTGTGCCACTCCATCAGCGCATTTTGCTGAGGCAGTGAGCGCAGCGGCAAAACTCATCAACTTCTTGAGGGCGTCCCCGTCCTCACACCCCCGACCAAAATCAATCAGCCAATCAAACTGAGGCATCGACAGAAAGGCTTTGAAAGACCCTGAAAAAATACTCAGCAACAAAAGCTTTGAATGTATTTGGCGGCTTCATCACGGTCAGGTTATTTGGACTGCTGAGGGAGAGATAGGCAGCCAGTGGCACGAGAGGTTTTGTTCAAACTCATGCAATCAGGGGCTGCATATCCCTTCAGTGAGCACTGAACCAGAGGGGAGGAGGAGAGCAGGCTGCTTCTCTCCCTGCCTGTTACAAGAGATACTGTAGATAACTTCAGAACCCAAAACAAACACTAACCGGGAAGAAGGAGAAGTGGTAGTTGGAGCAACATCGTGAGATTTATTGAGATCTGTGAAGTGTTGGATGCAGTGCTCATGTCACAGCACAGGTTTGGTGGCCACAGGCTGTAAGCATACTTCTAAGCATTTCCTTACCTTGCTCTTTGTGTCCATCTGTGTTGTTGCCAGCATTGACCACTGTGGCATAGATCCTTTTAGCCGCTGACTGCTTGGTCAGCAGCACTGCAACTGCTGCCTCTGATCGGCAGTATCCATTTCCTGTTCACACACACACACATATATATAGATATAGACATATGGATAGATAGATAGATAGATAGATAGATAGATAGATAGATAGATAGATAGATAGATAGATAGATAGATATACAGAAAAAAAGTTTTAAAAAAGTAAAATAGTACAGAATTCCATCAATACAGCTAAAATATTGATGGACATTGGAAAAAGAGTTCTGTGAAAAATGACAGTGGGGACGTATGGCAGAACTCCAAATGCCAAAAACAATTATCAATGAATTAAAACAATGAATATTGTTGTAGAAAAGTATGTTATAAGTTCATAACATGTCCACCACCTGTTTAGTGATCTTATTTTCTTTGTCATGTTTGAGAAGATGACTGCTGAGAGACACAGGTTCCCGTTTTATACGCCGGAGTTCGGTTTACCTGACGCGTCGAAGGACTTGCAGGTCCCATCAGGACTGAGCATGCCCAGTTTCATGAACTGTACTGAGGTGTTTGGCTTGAGCAACAGATTGACTCCCCCCACCAGAGCCGCATCGCAGTGGCCCTGGCGGATGGCATGGAAGGCGTTCTCCAGTGCCAGCAAGCTGGAGGAACAGGCCGTGTCAATGGCAGTGCTTGGGCCTGATGGTGAGGGGTAGCGGTGTTGGGAAAAAAAGAGGAGGAAAGAGTAGAGGAGGTTACATAAACTTAATTCCATATCAGCGGGCAGGGCCCTTCATTCGTTCAAAACTCAGTGACACTGCAGACTCTGGTACGCACACCACAAACTTCGCATTCATCGAGACAAGTGGAAAATATGGGTTATTTAGTTCATATATTAAACGTAATCCTCAGTAGATCAGCTCGCACATTGGTTTGCTGGTGATCTTGAAGTTTCACACGGTTTTAAACATGCAAAGCTAAACCTTTGCCCTATGTTAACCATATGCCCTATGTTACCCATATTGCCCATTATCTTACTCACTTTACACCCACTCGTGTGTAAAGGTCTCCTGGTGCCTATCTCCAGCACACATAGGGTGAAGGCAAAAAACAGAAAAAAAAAAACTCAAAATGGACGGGCTGCAAGTCTATAGCAGAGCGCGCACACACGTTCATTTTCTTACTCAAATCCAGGGAGAATTCAAAGTCTCCGATGAACTGATTGGTGAACACGGTTGACTGATTTTAACTGTGCTGGGAATCGGAGGTACCCAGAGAAAACCTATGCAACCTCCACACAGAAATGGCCAGGAAGTGAACCTGCAACCCTCTTGCCGTGAGCTAACAGCATAAAGCACTGCACTGACCTCTGAACCCTGACCTCTGAAATGGTCTACTCCGAGATAGGAAACTCTTGAGTTTTGGGTTCCAGAACAGCGCATTTGAGTTAGTTCTATGAACTTGGTAGTAGTTGCATCGTGTGTGCATCGCAACTTTAAAAAGTGGAAAATCAGTGGAGCCCCGATTCAATGCACACTTGTCATTGCAATGATTAGAAATAACATAGTTGCACCACTGACAGAGGCTGACAGACATCTGTGCTTATTTCAAGTGAACTAATATTTCAAGTGAAATGGGTAGAAGACGGTTGCCTTTCAGGTGATGCATTTTCACAGTTTTGTGATACGTGACAACAAGCAAGTAAAGCGTCCAGTAATTCAAATCTCTAAAGGTAATTAAATGGTCCAGATCTCAATTCACAGGGTCTTAAGGAACTGACGGTCACCCTCTGCGTTATGAGTAGTTCAGGGCAGTGATTCAATTCTGATTAAAGCACGCATACCGTTGAAGTCAAAGAAGTAGGAGAGTCTGTTGGCCAGCATGGCACGCTGGCATCCCGTCATGCTGTAACCAAGCAGCTCCTCTGGGTCTCTGCTGAAGGCCTCGCCAGCCTCTGAGCCACTCACCCCGATGTAGACACCTGTCTTGCTGCCACGAAGTGCGGCCGGGTTGAAACCTGCACCAGAGCGTTATTCACCATTTGAGTTCCAAAACGAAACCATAGCTACACCGTCAACCAAAAGCAAACGAACCGAAAAAAAAGTGAACTTCAAATAACAAATGTTTATTGTCTAGCCTGTACCCTTTTTTTAGTCAAGTAACTGGACAATTTCCTCACCTCCATCTACAATGGCCTCATAGGCGATCTCGAGCATGAGACGGAGCTGAGGGTCCATGGTGTTGGCTTGCTTGGGGTGGACTCCAAAGAAGGCTGCGTCAAAGTGGCCGATTTCTTTCAGTTTACCGTTCTTCTTCGGAAGACCATATAGACCTAGAGGACAAGGGAAGCCGTTAAAACTGCTCGGACCTGTGGCACGGTTGGCGTGGCATTACACAAGGTTCTAAATCAAACCTACAAATTCAAGTTGCAGTCTTGTTAATCAAAGGTTGCTCTTAAAACCTCACAGCACGCAAACTTGGTAGCGCGGGCTTCCTCTCCAGTCAAAGTACAATTTCAAATACATTTACGGAATTTCTGCAAAACCTGATCCCTTTAGTGCAATTATACTAAAGGGGGCTATAAATATAAGGTACACAACACACAATTCACATTCACAGCAATAAAGTGCAGTCCACACAATAGAAAAAAGAACAATAAATAAGTATCATAAGTGACGGGTAATAATTGAGTGTAAATTAGTAAGCAAAGTAATAATCTGGATGACAGGAAGTGGATATTAATAGTAATAATAAACTGTGGCAATAATGATAAAGTTGATACCGTCTTCTTATTAATATCCTCTCTCGTTTTTATTGTAATTATATGACTTATATTAGCTTTATTTGTCCAATCACTAACTTGTAATTGGAAGTTTTGAACTGTGATAAATATAGACAAGGAATCATGATCAGTTTAAGATCAGGTGCCCAACGTACAGAGGTCCTAAATCAAATCAAATTAGGTAGATCAGATAGTAAGCTAAGAAAAGCGACCCAGTTTAACCAGTAGCATCTAGGGAGTCATCTGACTCTGTCCCAAGGACTCCAAAAAAGGGCGAGCTGCCTGAGCTGTCGTTTGGCATCCGCACAGACAACAGTGCATATACGCTGGTCAAGCCATCCGTCCAGCTCCGACCATTCCAATAAGAATGAAGCCGGCGAGCTGAGAGTAATGCTATATAGTCTAACAGCATAAAATGATAGAGGGTCGACGTTATCATACTTTGCACCGTACATCAAACATAATTTCCCAACAGTTCTTGACTTCATGACGGGTCTCACCTGGCGTCCACCGGCGGTTGTCCTCTGTCACCATGTCCACACCGTTAATGAGATTTTCCCAGAACTCCTCCAGGTTGCTCGACTCCGGCAAGCGACCGGACATCCCCGCTATAACTACCTCATCCATGGTGGATTACTGCGAGCAGAAAGAAAGAAAGTCAGGTCAACAATATGAATATCTGTACACACTTGGTGATCGCCGAGCTGAGTGTGACAGAGGTTTCAAGGTTCACTGTTCTTATTGCACGACTGCTTAGTTGGACACAGTTGGCAGTGCCAACAGGGCCCTGTGCATGCCGCACAAATATCTTCAAAAATATTGCTGAAAGTGGGAAAATATTATCCCAACCAATCAATCAGAGCCTCCGTAAACGAGACACCAATCTCTATTCCCCATTACATTTGAATCTGAAGTCATGAAAACTGAAATGAATGAAATGTGAGATAGATCAAAAACATTGGGCTTTGGTTACAAACCCGTATCACCAAATATACAGTTGGTGAATTAGAGCATGCAAAATAGCTTTTTCCTCTGTCAATTTTGAAATGCCTCATACATCCCTTCAACCTCGATGGACAAAATTCATTCATCTCGTCTTGTACCTCACAAACTCTGATTAAACCGGCTATTTAAAAAAAAAAAAATCTTGATTAAACTTTACATAATCATTCATTGAACATACAATTTCACTGCACACGCTACAGGATTCAGAAAAGCCAAAGCTTAAAAGCTTCTTGAAAACTCAGTTTTTGATAAAAAAAGGAGTCAAGTGTGTACATTCACTACCAGCTGCATGGAAAGGAAATGCCTTGAGACGCTTTAGTCAAAATAGCAAATGTGACATTTCAAAAATGTCTCCATCACATCGCCCTGGTGCGTATCTATACATTATTGTGCTGCAGTGAACTGACTGAATCTGAAAACAAGGAGCCCATCAGAGCACGCATGAAAAGCCCCCCGCAGGCTGTAGACGGCAGACAGACCACTGTGTGTGCGTGTCCAGTCATCCAAGTTGTGTGTTAGCATTAGTCTTTGTTTCTTGTTCTGGGCTAGACCTTATCATGTCAGCTAGATCTGTCAACCAATGGGCTGGCAGGAAAACTATGCCATCACGTAAATGTGGGGCAGTCAGCGATTTCAGCCTAGGAGACGTTCTACAGCTGTCTCACCGTTACAGTTTCCAATGGCCATATTTAGGGACAGCAACAAAGTCATTGTTACTTTCATAGGTCATATTTCGAAAAAGTTTCGAATAATTGTACAAAAGTCTTCCAGTCTTGCTCGCATTGTCGATTTTGACACCTTGGTCACAACAAATGCCTCACATTTTGCTTTCCTCATTCACATGCCTTTAACACAGCATCACTGCTCGAGCATGAGTGAGTGCCATACCGGCAGCAAGTGCCATACCGGCCTGTAAACTACAAGGACATTAAACCACTGGCTCTCAGATTAACGGAAAGCAGCTCTGCTTCCTGACTCACAGCGACTTCAGATCCGTTATTATCCACACACACACACATATATATGTATATGCATTGGGTCATCAGGAAACAAAACAAATTTCAGTACCCTTGTCACTCTTTGTATGTCATTTCCAGGAATACTCCTAATGCTATTTTTTTTTTGTTGTCTATAATTTCGATTTCCTCTATTAACTCAATTAGTGCCAAAGATGTACATTTGTCCATTCTAAATCCATATTGACCTCCTGTACATTCTGTACATTATTTTTCCCGTCCGTCTGTAAAAAATCTTTTGAGTATTTTTTTCTTGAGTGTTTGAGTCTATAAAGAAAAATGCCTATAATTTCTGAAATTTGCCATTTTCATTTTGCTGGGTTATGCACCCACTTGAAAAGACAAGTTGGAAAGGTGTATCAATGGTTTTGTAATTCCTTCGACAATGCTTTTCACTGTCATGTGTCATGTCAATATCATTCCAGTCTGCACTTCTGTTCTTGCATTTCCTTCCAGATTTCTGCTCCCAGAAATATTGTGCTGCATTTCTCTACCCCATGTCTTCTACCTCCCCACATTTTATCATCTCTTATTATCTCCCACGTTTCTGAAGAACGCATCCTCCATATTGTTTATGGTCTTGTCATTCTCACTGTAGGATTCTGGCTCATTTGTTTTTTGGATCCATTTCTCACAATGCCATTTACTACAGCCCATGATTCTTTTGTGGTTTGTGGATTTTATCTTTCTCTGATCATTTATAGTGATCTTTCTTACATATCCTCAAACTAATATTTATGTATTTTTTTTATGCCCTTCCTCCTTTCCTTTCTATAGTTTGATATTTTAGGAATTTTCTATGTTTTTTTAGGTAGTTTACTGTCTCCTTGTTCCCACAGACCCACAGTTTATGTATATTTCCATATTGTTTAATAAGCAATTTATCATATAATAAGTTAAAAATAACTAATATCTTCCTTGTATTCTTTATCATATTTTTTTCATAAAGTTCTCCAATTTTTTATCCCTTTAAGTACAATCACAGATTGTTCTGTTTCCACACATTTATTTAGTTATTGGGGTCATTTCTCTTTCCATGATTACAGTAGTACACAATAAAAATAGGTAGGTGGTCACTGATATCTGTCAATAAAAGCCTGCTCTCTGTATTGTTTTCCAAATTGTCTGTTAATATATTACAGAGTGGCACAGTGACAAGTGATCCTGCTTGGTTTGAACATTGAGTTTATAAACTCTTCTATCATTTTATATTTCTTTGGATTCAAAAGAGCAGAATCACCACAGATATGCATAACCTTATTGTCTTGGTTTTATATTTTCATCCAGCCACCTTCTAAAAATGTCAATATTTGATCCTGGAGAGCTATGGCTCAGCTCAGAATTCTTCATATCACCTTCAACACTTCAACATTCTTCTTACCTAGGTACCTGGGAGTGTAGGTGGATGACAAGCTGGACTGCTCTGCACACATTGAGGTAGTGTAAAAGGAGAGCCAGGGTTGGCGATCTCTTGAGAAGGTTGAAATCAACAACTTCAGAGCTCTTTTGTGCAGCTTTTACCAGTCTGCAGTAGCTGTAGTGTACTCTTCTTTGGAGTGGTGGCCTGGGGAAAGGGGGGCTCACTCTAGAGGCAGGAGGGCACCCTCCACCACACTGCCCCACCACAGTTGGTTAGTCAGTTTCACCCTCTGTGGTGAATCCAATTTTTTGTGCAGAAATGGCCTCCCAAATGCTGTCCAGTGCAGTGGACCGCCTTCTCATACTATAAAAAGTTCATGTTATGATTTAAATAAGATGAGGAAGGCATTGTTATTACATTCATCTTTACTTTCTCTACTGGCTCAGCTACAAGTAAAGTGTGTTGTGTGGAACAATGCCCTACATATAAATCATGGCCATCTTGAATGATCTCTATTGATCTACCATTACCACTGCTTCACAATAAAGTGATTTCAGAAACTGACTGTTATTTTTTTTTTTCAGTTTTGATTTGAAAGCCATTCTCATCCCCCGAAAAGTGACTCCCTCTTTGTGATAGAAACCTGAAAAACACTTTCATGCCACGTCACAGAGTCTTTTGGAAGGAGGGAAGGATGTAACATGATGGTTAACTGTCCTTGTCTTTTTAGTGGCTCAATTGCTGAGAGGATTTGGCCTTCAGAGCACACTGGCCAGGGATTAGACCAAATGAAGCACCCTCTGTTCAGGTGCAACGCCTAGCCCCACATGACCCACATATAGTTACACCGCACTGCAGGCATAAGGAGACCGGCTAGCTGCAGGCCACAAGGTCCAAGATACAAATATACCATGTACAGGCCTCTGTTCTCTTGGACATCACTGCTGTTCACTTGGAACATGTACTGATGTATTCAAGTTTCTCCAGTCGTCATCCAGTGAAAATAAAGCCCTCGGCAGATTTTGTATCGTATTAAAAACTGTCCACCACGACAGTTACTCAGCATTTTTCAACACTGTGCCTTGTAAGACATCGCAGTCTCGTGCAACACTCAACATCATTTCTTTGTTAATAAATATTAACCTAAGACAGCTGCGTTTGTTTGTTTCTTTACCCAACTGTGTATATTAAGACGTATGAACTCATCTGGCAGCACCGAGACCTGAGTTGACACGCTAAAACAGCATGAGAGCACATGCCCGATTCCTTCATTACTCTGCAGTCACAGCATTAACTGTAAAAACAGCTAAATGTATTCGTGTTAGAAAGAGGGTCCTTGATTCCAGAGCTGCAGCCTCTTCAATAGTAACCTGAGATAAAATGTCCTAATCAAGTCTTTCTTGATAGGAGTGATTTTCTTATAGCAGTTATGGAGGAAAAACTTTTTTCTTTTTTATTTGGGAAAATCTACATTTGAGCAGCAATTTTACTTAGTTTACTTAAGTTTTCAAATCTATAAACAATGTTCATCTGCCTTTCTTTTGTTTTTGTTTTTTTACTATTTGTATGTGTGTGTGTGCGTGTGTGTGTGTATGTGTGTGTGTGTGTTTTTAAACTTATTTTCACACCTTCGAATCCCAGACACTACATTTGGACAATAAGGTTGTAGCATCAACCAGCATCTCAGCGTGGAGGGAGGAGAGGACCACCATCACTTTATGCATCCATACGTGTGTACTAATGAAGAGCAAGTCGGGCGTGAGAGTACTTCCAGCACATTTACCGGACTCTGCCATTAGTTGAAGCACAGCGACCATTACACAAATAATACTTGTTCTTCGTGAGAGAATTTTTAGACAATATAGAATAAAATAATTCTCCGATAGAGATTGTCCCGATAAGGAGGATTCTAGCGATGCTGTGTCGACAGCTGACGACGCTATACAAAGAGAAAACATTAAACTAATACAATTAATTAAAACACTATTCTCTCTGCCTCATAAGCCTGGAGTTCAAGTGACTGTAACGGGCGACCCGTCCTGCAGACCAACTACTGCTCTCTCGAGAGGAACGGTCAAACGTGCAGATCACGAGCAGCTAACAGCCGTTAGCAAACTTACCTGTGCAGCCCAGGCAGTCCCCGAAATATCACCAAATCTGAACACCTCGTCGAACAGTAAGCGCTGGCTTGGCGGGGTGTTCTCCTGTTAACTCCGATAGCAATCGGACGGGATGGATATTCTCTGTCGCGCACTTGTCTATGCAGTCAACGGCGGCTGACGTGCTCCTTTGCGTCCCTTTTCCCCAGATGAATTTAAATGTCTCACATTCTGCCTGGCCACGCCACATGGGCTGACAGCTTGGCTTGGCCGCATAGTCCAATGAGAAAGGAGGCTCGGCTTTTGGATCCAGCCAGTGATGGAGTAATTCGTTGAACGCCCCCACAGTCACAGGGAGAAAAAAAGGAAAGCGTTGAAACGAGGTTACTGAAGTTCAGCGTCGCTGTCCCCGCCCAGTCGGGCTACCGGCATCGCAGCACTGAATGACAATGTGCGTTTGGTTTTAACGATCACTTACGAGGAGAACGCCATACCTAACATATAGCAAAACATAACACACGCACGCACGCACACACACACACCCACACGCAAAGGTATTAGTGGGACTGTGCAAGTGGCCTAGGAAAAATAAATGTAAGCTGCAGTCAAGTCAGACATTTGAACGTAATGTGCAAGAATTTTCTGGGCTGCAATATCTACATTTCAGTTGAAGAATGTACTGAGATATCAGTGATCAAAGTTTTTTGAGCGATGGGCAACTTGCTCAAAACATTCCCGTCTGGGATTGAACCTGCTGTTAAGGGCCTAGCTCTACAGCTTTTTGGGCAAAACTGAACGTGACCAAAAGTGTTGTTCATTAAACACAGTTCTTTTCTTACCTAGGCATCAGTCATTTCATAGCTGCACAGATATTTCAGTCTATTACTGTAAATTGATGTCTGATAATGTCAGTGACATTCCTAGAGTCATGCTACCAGAGGGAACAATACAGCCAGGCATCTTTAGTTTACATGATACATTATTACTATGAATGATAACAGCACAATAAAAAACATTTATTGCATTGTGATGTACTGTTTTTACTATTTTCATGTGTTGATGTGTACAACTTGTATATGCAACATGTATAACACTGTTCATAGACTACTTTCCCATATCTTCTTACAATGAAATATAAGAATAGGAACCTTTAAAATAACTGAGCCTTGTATTCACCAGAAACTACAACTGCTCTAACTGACATATAAATTGGCAAATCACAGGGCAGGGATGTGAGACCTCATCCAATCACAATAGACAGAGGATGGTTTGAAGAGATAGGGTGATTAAAAGGCGGGCCTAAGTAATGATGTAACAAGGAATGCTCGTCTGACTTCTTAGGGTTACTAAAGTTCAGAATTTTATAGAGCATGATGTTCTAAATTGACTATTACAATACAGTGATAACAAATGCAAACAAACTCACAGACTGATCAGTAGAATAAGAAAGCTGATTTTAGGCTACAGCCAAACAGCTCTTTTTTTAAGCAATTCTTTTTGAATAAAGAAGAGCAATGGACATCAAGTGTGAAATAGATGTTTATTAGACATGGCAGGTTTCACGCAAAGGCACTGTATTTCCTGGGAATGGATTTCTGTTTTTAAAACATTATGTTTTGCACAGACATTTCTCAAATTAAATGTTTACAGGTTGGGATGTTTTTATTTTGGAGGTACAAGATAATCAAAATAACAACTTCAGTAAAAAGCTTTTTAACTTTACAGTCATTGAAATATAAGCTTCAATGTTTGAAGAAGTATTAAAATATACAAATATACTCTATACCTCTTTTATGTCGCACTTAAACTATTTCTAGACTTAATCCCTCAATTTTTTTATTTTTTCTTCTTGCTTGAACTTGTTCCCTCTGCTAGTGTCAATCTCTACCACACAAATGCCAAATGCATTGAATGCACATTGGACACCCACACGGAGACACACACACACATACACCTGGGGGCAATTAAGAGTCGCCAATCGACCTAATAATGCATGTTCTTGGACCATGGGAGAAATCCAGATTCCCAAGAAAACAAACCCGCACACAAAGAAAACATGTGAACTCCACACAGACACAGCTGGAAAAGAAATACGGGACCTTGTTGCTGTGTGGCAACAGTACTAATCACTCTGCTGCCATGTTGCCTGCCATCCGGATTATTTGGTTCAAATGAACGTAATAAATAAAATAAAGAAAGTAAATAAAATATTAAAATTGAAAAACAAAACACACATAAATATTGTAGTTCCAAAAACAGGCCCAATTGACCTTTCACAAAAGAAAGAAAAATTGACTCCCTTTAGTTACTGTTGCTATGCCTGTCGAGCTTTGGCTTGGCTGGAGACCTGCGGCTTGAAAATGGGGTGAGAACCGACTGGGGCATCAGCTCCTTGGCACTTTGAAGTCTGAAGCCTGCACCTACACAGGCTTGTACTGCAGAAGAGCCCGTGGGTCTGCCAACCAGGCAGCAGCACACCTGATTTGGCTTATTCAATCAACTGATCTGAGTCTTCAGACACTTTAGAACAGGAGTTTGCACTTGCCCTGGTAAGAGTAAAGGCTAAGTTTGGCCTCCTAGCTCTTTTATGGAGGACCGTGGTCCCCATGGCTCTTCCAGATGCCTTGACTGCGTGGGGGCACAGGGGGTGAAGATCGTAAGCTCCTCTCACATATTTGGGTCATGGGCCCGTTCAAAACCTTTATAAAGCTGAAGCTTGATAAACTATGAGCATCAAGAGCGCACTGAGAGGTCTGGCCCAGAGCCCCTCCTCCCTGTACCACTTGTCCATCAAAGCGGTCTGCTTTCCATGCCAGACTCAAGCCCCTGACAGAGGCTACCAAAACCAGGTAATTAGGGCACAGGTGGGCTGCAACAAATGGCTTGATAGGAGGCATGTGGAGCAGGCAAACGAACAAACTTGCATGGAGACGGTAGCTTGGCATGTGGTATTTACACCATCTGGGCACGTATAGCCTGCTGTGGACTTGGATCAATGTGAATCATTGTTCGATATCTTATTGTGGCAGGCACAAAGACATAGCTTGGAGACTGCCTGCCCTTTGGGGTAGGGGTGGGCTGTGACCTCAGTCAAACTCCTGGTTAGGTGGTATGCTAAGGTAGTTAGCTTGTGAGTGAGCTAGCCAAGGGATTAGCTTTGCAGATAAAGCTCAGATCACGAAGGGTTATCAGGAGTGCTACCTTACAGATAGCTAAGTTAGGATAACCTACGGATAGCTTAGCAGCCAAGCAGGGCCAGGTGGAGGCCAGGATAACTGGAGTCTTGTCTTTCCACAAGGTGGCATGGTAAAATGCTAGCTTCTGAAGAAAATGCTCAGTGCCCCGGTAACATGGTCTGGTGTCAGGGAGGGTGTTCGTACTTGACATGGTGAATCGAGCAGGAACACGGCTGTGGGTCATTGGAGAGGACCAGTTTTGTATACATGAGCGTCTCGTTAGCCAGCTTTCACTGTGGTCTTAGCCTAGACTAGCCTTACTTTGGAGCAGACGTACGCATACTTTATTTTCCTGACTGATTTAGCAGGGACATTCCACACTGTGCGATCCATTACAGGATCCTCTTATGATTCCGGCTTTGGGAAGGAAGGAAGCTCTTGGTGTACCCACTGTCCAACTTACATATGCCATAGGCATCACCATTTTGCTTGTTGAAGGAGGTCTGCAGTATGATGGACCTCATTTAGATGGAAACGGTTGCTAAACCCTGTCTGGAGGCCGGTTTTGCGAAAGGTCAATTACACAGACGTATTTTCCAAATTTCAGTTTGTAAGTATTTTGAACCACACCAGTGGTAATTACCATGTTAATTCAGCAAGACTTTTTGGTTCCTTTTTGGTAACTTCCAAATAATAACTAAATGAAATACTGGCATATAGTACTATGCATTTATTTCATGCAAAATAAGATCTGCATGCTGATTTATCTCTTCTCTCAGTCTCTTGGAACATTGCATTGCACCTTAAGGTGTTTTCTTGCAATATGGAAAAATATAATGATGTACTGTAAACTGAACAAATTCTGTTGTGTAATACCTGAAATAAACTCTGGCCCAGTCAGACCACTGGCAGTCTCAGCATAATGAGACCTTGTGTCAAATTTGTTTAGTTTCACAATTCTAAGATGGTATGATGCTGATCTCTGTGTCTGATTAATCTGGCATTTACTTTGATTGTGAAACCTGGAGAGCTGACAGAGACAAGTCACCAGTTGGGCAATGTCCCTCCCTCCAACCAGTGTCACTTTTCATAAAGGGCAGAGGGGTCGTGTCTCTTGCTGATTGCTGAAACACTGATTAAAAACCCAGTTCAACTGAGACTATAAATGTCTGTGGACCGACCACATTTTAGAATGGGTGAAGACAGGTTCTTAATGTCCTTACTTTAACAGCCTGAAAAGAAATAAAGAGTTCAGCCTGTAGATGTCGCTAAAGTTGCATGGAAAAGGAAAACGGCCACATCGGATGCATTTGACTGAGTCTGTCTCATTCTCTATTTTGTTTTTATGTATTCTAACATCCTACATACATCACAGACAGTGCACAGGCCCATATTGTTCAAGAAATTTGATTTGCCTTATCACTAACACATCTCTATTCCTGCTAAGAGTTTGATTATAAGAAACAAATCTAGTATATCAAAGGCAAGTAAACTTAAGTAGACTAAGACATATTTGTAAGGAACATGCTATGCTCCTAAAAGGGTAAAGATACCAGGAAAAATGCTGACTTTTTGCAATCTTTATATATATGAAAGGTCAAATATTGTAAAATAAAAAAGGTTAAACTGTAGTTACTTAAATTTGATTACCATCCAAAGAAATAGATGAGTGACTGAGTCTATGGTCTATGACTTCCCAGAGGTCCTTTAATGACTGCAGTGATGTGCCTGATGACAGTCCAGACCTGGATAGAGATGAGTGGGAATATGGGTCCACCTTCTGGTAGGCCTTTGATGTGTTGTATCTGTTGTCATTGCTTTTGAACTGGAAAAAAAAACAGAAAACAATTTTACCTACAGGATATGTAATACATGGTGAGTTTGCTGCCTATGTTTGCTGGAGATAGGAACCAACAGAACCCTGTGTTGGATGGAGATACACTTTCTATAGTCTTCTTGATTTGATGCAACAGTGCTGACTGAGGATGTTACAGTATTGGCAAAGTCATGATACTGCAAATAAAAGATCCTCGGTATTACGGCGGAGTGCCTCTGTATTACCACGGACATGTAAAGATATGAAAAGATAGGGTTCTCAGCAACAGCTGGAGCACAAGAACTCCAAAGCCCATGATCCTTTGTGCTTGCCAGCGATCCTCGCACTCCTGCCAGCAGACCTTGAAGCGATCACAGACATAAAATATCACAGGCATACGAGCACAGTGAGACATATGACAACACTGAGACAGACGAGGAAGTTGAAATCATGGAGCCCCCCACAAGGCGGAGGGAGTCCACAGTGGCATGTCCATATCGGGGGTGTCCAGGTACCACAGGAAATACGAGGGGTGCGCAGTTACCATCGGAAATCTGAGAATTGCTAATCAGTACGCTAAGGTCCACCCTATCAGGTGCATTCCTGCAGTCCTAAACAGTTTGTCCCACATCCTCTTTTTTATTTAATACTTGAACAAAAGAATATCTATCATACTGTGGTGCTCCCTACGTCAGCGTTGACATGCCTTATAATACCCGCAATAAATATCCTACCACAGGACGGATGAATTATTCACATAGAAATTTTGATATCGTTACAACCCTAGTGCTAACCCACCTAGCCACTAGCCAAATGCATTGCCCACAAAGTTAAAAAAAACTCTGCATTCACAGCGGTATGACAGAAATGAACGACAGTAGACATAACACATGATGTGAGCGGACGCTGAGGTAAGATATTTGTGCATAAAGAGCTTCTGAAGGAATGAAATGATGAAACACTTGTTTGTAAGAGATTCAATTAGTAAAGTTCATCCAAATCCATACCTGTGTGGTGTCCTGGTCCAGCAGCTGTTCCAGAGGAGACATCTGGTCACGTTTTTCCCCCGGTTTCACTTTGGAAAAGTCTCTCTCTGCAAAACACATTGTTAGTGACTACTAAAAACGAACGATGCTATGACAAATGGAGTTGAGAAATTGAGAAAAAAAGTTGTGAAAAAGTTGACACAGACATGTTTTGATTGCCCTATAGATAGAGATAAATAGACAGAAATAAGAATAGAATAGAAATAGAAATGCTTTATTGATCCCGAAGGAAATTAAGGAGTCAAAGTAGCATTGTGATGACGCGCCTGAAGCCGCTCCCTAGTATGTGCGCCATTACGCACGTGCAAACGCAGATCATCTCCATTCATTCCCTTCCCATTCATTCAGTTTTCTGTGCCTCTGCCGATTTCCCTGCGGTTGTGTGGAATGCTCCACCTATTCAAAGTCGTTATTTTATCTGCACACACACACCGAAAGGACACGGAAGACAGCGATTCCCTAACCGTCATGAGAGAAACGGTGCTAGTGGGCATTAGCGCAAGCTGCCTGTAAAGGCATCAGGCTTACCGTACCCTCTGAGAAGTCAAAAGAGTGCGTCCTGTGATCGAGGACACTACATACAGACACATTCATGTGTGCGCCTCCCCACGATTCAGCAGAGTTTATTAAGAATTTGTGCAGATAAATAGTGGTTTATTGGTATTTACTTTGAGACCTGAAATCATTTGTTTAGAAGCGGTGCCATGAAAAACAAGGTAATCTTATGATGAACGCAGGAATGAATGGAACCTGATGTTCTTAGGAGAATGGTTTGAGCCACTTGCAGGGAGTGGTTAGATGTCCTCACACAGTAGGTAGGTGGCATTTGCAAGGGGGCAGCGATAGGTGAGGGCGTATACTTCAAAGCTCTCCGAACTCTCAGTAAGTGCGCAGTAAATTGATGGGTTTTTTTTTTTTTCGTATTATTGCATTTTTGCATTTTTTGTATTTTTGCAACTGCCTTTGGCAAGTTCATTTTGTTTCTTGAAAGTTTGGCTTTCCATAGCCATGTTTTTCTTTTTATGTATATAAACATTATATGTTTATATATGTTTGTAAATAAACATTATATGTTTATATACATAAAAAGTTTAAAAAATTGTATATTTTTTTCACTGACTCACTGTTCTGCACTGTGTGGTTTCGAATAAAAGGGAGAACACTATCCCTGCCATATGTGTGTCTATTACCGAAGACCCTCGACGCTGACCCCATAACAAGCATACATATGAAAAACACATAAAAGAAATATAACAATGGTAACATTATAGTAATAATAAAATATAAATAATTAATCATAATGACACACATTTAGTAGTTTAGTTTAGTAGTAAATGTGAATAAGTAATACAATACAATTAATAAGATAAGTAATGTAGTAATACGTAATGAATATTAAGTGAATACACAGTGTAATAAGTAATAAGTAATTAATACAATAATATAATCAAATGTACTAAGTAATTAAAAGATAATACAATAAGGTGAAGTAATACATTTTGTGTCAATATTACATTGAATTTGCCCATTGTACATATAAAGTAATAGAATATTAAGTGAAAAGTAAGTATGTATAAGTAGAGAGTAATTAAATATACAGTAATAAAGTAGCATACATATAAAGCACATAACAGAGCGCAATAACAATGATAATAATGATATATTAATCAATAATACTAATGACTAATAATACTTATAATAATACACGTAGATAGATAAATCCAATAAGGTAAAGTAATAAGAAAAAAATTGGTGTTAATATTGCATTAAATTTGCCCATTGCACATAACATAAGTAATGTGTGGTGCTTCCTATATTATCATTGACATGCCTTACAATACCGCAATAAATATCATACCACGGGACTGTTCAATTATTGACATAGGAATGTCAATAATTCCTATTGATCCATACCGCAAGGCCAAAACCTTTCAGAGATAACATTGTTATGTGCTGGCTGTTGAAGTTTAATGTCACGGAATGGCATCAGAATAGGTCATCAGTCAAGAGGTGGTAGAAACAACTGGAGAAAGACGGTGGGGAGCATTTCTACCCAATACCAGGAAACAGAATTGAAATGAGGCTAAATTGCATTTGCATATCACATGATGATAGCTCAGGCAGTACAAAAACACATGTAATGAGAAAGCTTTGGCTACCCTTTCTGATAGACCGTCATGCTAATCCTCATTCAATTCAAGCTTAATTCATGTGCAGTGAAGACACCTGTGTACTGTAGATTGTGGAATTCCCATTTAGGAATGTACATGTAATGAGACATCTTGTTCTGTCTCACTACAGTAGTTCATAATAACCAAAGAATTATGCCATTTGCGAAACAAATCAATGAAGCCTAGTACCAAATGCACTGAATGGATGTATGATCACAGGCCGATAACTTGTAGATACAAGCCTGTTTGGTTGCTGCATCTACCCAGAGTCTTCATTTTCATTCCATACGTTCCAATTAACAGTTTTTTTGAGTAATGTAGTGTGTTTGTTACCGTACCTCTTGTCTCTGGAGAAGTCTTCTGGCCATGGAAGCTGTTGGCCATTTCTATCAGCTGCTGTTTCTCTTTGCTTAGACGAGCGATACAGAATGCTGCCTGCTTTAGTCTGCTCCCAAGGACAGAACGCTCGTTCTGAACACGCCCTAAATCCCGTGACCCGCCATCCGTCACTAGATTTGAAGCTGTATGTGCCTGCAGATGTGGTTGGGATTCTGCACTCTGGAAAAGAAAAGTTTAGATTAAGCATAAGGACACTGCACCATTGCAGTACATAACATATCTTACATGACTTACTGAAGTGACACTAACTGCTGAAACGAGTTTTGCTGGGGCACTGAAATGTACACCGAAAACTTGGCCCATATTGGTTAGCGCTCAGTTGATCTAAGCTCCAAACTGTGGGCTGCCACCTGAATGGAACTAACCGGTCTAGTTCAGCTAGTTCATTTAGTTATCTGAGTACCTGTCCCGTCATGTGCACTGCCCTGGCCGCTTGTCTTGTTAAGGCGGAGATGTTGACTTGTTTCCCCGGGCGCAGACCACCTAAGGAGACACACACAAACAAGAAAATAACGAAACAATTGGAGCAATTCTATTAACCTTGTACTTCCTTAAGGCGTTGCATCGGTCGGCAACTTCGCTCAAGGCTTACTGACATCATAAGATATATTATAAAATATATCCATACTGACTTTTCTTTTGTTGACATGGTCACATTTCTGGTATCTGCTCAGTTGAGGTTCCAAGGGACAGATCAGCCACATCATCATTTAAGACCCGCCGTGAAGGGTTCACTTCCATCTAGTGTTGAAACTGCGTATCGCATTCAAACAAACGGCGTTGCTCTGGCGCCTCACTTTTTCACACGCGTTTTGCAACTGTGTCAGCCAACATGTGTCAGCAGCGGGCCTTGACGACACTGATGAAACCACTTTCTCCTGTGGCGTCTCCCAATCTCTAAAATGTTACACAACGTGCAACCTTTCAAAATGCAGGCAACAGTGACTTTTTTCACGCCAGTGGCCGTCGCCTTCCATTACCTGAACTTCCCAAAGGAAACCTCTCAAAGGGAGACTCTATCCACCTATGGTAAATGGGCTGGCTCTTATATAGCACTTTCTAGTCTTCGTGACCAGTGAAAGCGCTTCAGAGACAGCGTCACAAAGTGGCATTCACCCACTGCTGGCAGAAGCTACCCTGCATGGTGTGCTTTAACCGTTCACACGCACACACACACGTTCACCATTCTGGGGCTCAGCATCTTGTTCAGTGTCTTGTATCCCAAGGACACCTCAGCATGCACTGGGCTGGGATTGAACCTACGCTCTCCCCTTGACTGGCCCCTTGCTATGCTGCTATAGGTCTAGACCGCGGGAGGGGGCCCTTGGCACAAACAAGGTCTCTCTCTCCCTTTCGCAAACACAAAGCCGAAGTTTTTGTTTCGTAATTTCCTGTTTTATTTTGAAAGTCTAACCCTCCTCATGCCGGGTCGCTTGCCCTTTCAGCTGTGTCACACCTGACACTCTTTATCGCTGGTGCCTGAATTCTGTCTCCCCCGTGCCTCGTGTCGGTGCGTCTTGAATGTTTGTTGGTTCGAACGCCTATATTTGTACTCCACGGTGCGCTCTGTGCTAGAGCTGCTGCTCGATGTTTCTGTCATGTTTCATGTTCATCAAGACTCGTGTTATCCTAAGATCCCAGTGTTCTCCCTGGGGCTAAGATCACCATCCTTTTCTCTCATTTGTGTTCACTAGTGCTACCTGTGTGTCCACCATAGTCTAGACTCAATAAATTCACCTTTTCACTGACTTCGAGTTCAGAGTCGTGCATTTGAGTCCTCATTGTAACTAATTCAGTACAGTCTTAATCAGACCTTGACAGACCCTTGTCAAAGAAGAATTTCTGTCAATGTTGGACAGACGATAAAGTCTAATCTAACCTAACCAGGCACATGGCTGCCGACCCTGACCAGCCCTATTGTTAAATGTCATGACACTGTTATGTATTGGTAGTGAATTGAGTGACTATATCATTTTCACTTGCTGGACGATGAACACCATAAACTGTGCTATGTCATGGGGCTGTGCACACCTGCTGAGGAAATTTGAGAGGAGTGCACGATGGTTCCAGCGCTTCTATGACTGGGGGCTTTTGGATTGGCTGACGGAGGAGAGGAAGCCAAGGACTGGCTGTGACAATGAGGTGGGAGCTGGCTGAGGTGTTCCATATCCTTCCTCATCTGGGTGACCACAGACCGCAAGGCGCTGTTCTGTTCCTGGAGACGATGGATCTCTTCTGATGTCCGAGAATTTGTCTTTGACGTGAGACCCTATGGGCAGATACAATAAATGCCAATATGAGTTGAGCAGGGCCTTTTACGTACCTTTTTGTATTCTGTCATTTGTGCTGTACATACTGCCTTCCTTTGGTGAACTGGATTTCTGTGCCTATTTATATCTTGAAGGTTAGCATTTTATTTTCAATGGCTTTAGGCAGACATAAGTAAATTCAACAAACGATCAATGTCGGCTCATATCAAAAAGAACAAACAAGCTAAAATATAACTTCGTTTAGAAGAAAAAACAAGTTAGTACCCCGACCCTCGCCCAACACACACACACGCAGACACACACACACAGACACACACAGGAAGAACATGCAAACATAGGGGATCAGGTTGTGAACCAGTGACCTTCTTTCTATGATGGGGAACCCCATCTGAATGACATTCAGACCACAAAGTGCAAACATTCAGCCTCTGTCCAGATGTTTTACCAAAATTTCACCAAGAGTCAATAATTGATTCAGCTACTGTCAATTGAGATTCTGGCCTAATCTGATTCCCCCCTTTTTTGTGCCACTTGACAAAACCAAAGAAATAAGAAATTGGAGATGAGCACCAGCAAGTCTATGTAGAGAAAAACTGTGCTCTTTAAAGTAGAACTAACATCTCCTCCCTGAGTGCTGATTGGACACCCATCGACAGTCCCGAGAACATTCACAACGGCCCTGGCAGTCTGCAAAAGATTTGAAACTGCCTCTTGACTTCAGTTCTCACTTTACCATGGTAGAGGAATTCACATTTCATTTGCCTGTAGTCAAAAACACAGCCAGTGCTGCCTTTCACTCGTAGGTCAAACACACCGCGTCTGCAGTTATTAAAGTGGCTCTTTCCAGGTATTTTGAGTCAGAAGTAGACTGACGTGGTCAGGGCCATGGCATGTTGTATATGGTTTGTTGTGGAGCCACTGAGCCAGACCGAAAGGGCAACATACCTCTTTGGAATCTCAACGAAAGGCCAGAGGCCAAAAACAGAACCCCTCTGAAGAGCCCTTAAGTACCCCATCTGGAGTGCAAATGCCCCACCCGCACATGACACAGTGTATGAGTGCATGGGGATTAGCCTGAAACCATTCCCTTAACACTTGTCTGAGTGATTAAAAAGGCTTTGTCCAGTCTTATTAACGCACAATTGCACAAAGGGATGACCATAATGACAGAGATAAAAAGTCGATTATGGTGACAATGATGAGATGAGATGATGGGAGCAACAGAACAGGATCAACACTCCAGAATCTGAATATAATTTACAGTCAGGCATACAATCTATTTATAGTTATACAGATACAATTAGATGGTGAATGGACTAGTTCTGATTTAGGTCAGTTTGTGAAGTGGACATTCTGATTTAAGAGGAAAACGTAATGAAAGGTCAAAAAGGAAAGAGGTTCAGTTCAGTGACACCAGTTATTTTCATCTGGAGCGTGCAGCTCACGAGAGTTGGTCGTGACTGAAACCATTATAAGTTATCGTCTGTAAAATGTGCAAAACAAATTTCACATCGATCCAGGCAGCGAGGACTATAACTAATACAACACATGACAAGTAGCAGCACAGACAGACAACACGGTCTCCGGTCTTAAACTCTTGCTTTATTCATTCATCTGAAGTAGGAAATGAATAACGTATCTCGAGATATTGTTGGATGATTCATTTCTGCCTCGTATGATCGACCACCACAGCCCAAAAATGTTATTGCCACCTATTGGTTCCCTAGGAGGTTAATGGGCGCGTGCTGAGCATATCTAACACCATGGGGTTTCATCTCAGTTAAGTTTGGGACACACGACAACATTTTGCCCGATTTCACCAGTCCAAGTCTCAATGTTACCAACCAATCTGAAAATTTGTTGCGATTCTAAAAGTTTTGCATTGTGTCCTCAGCTTTATGCATCAATGACACACATACGAGACCACATACGGCCCAGGTCTTGCTAAGTCAGACCAGGCCAGCACCCTTACTATAGAAGTTTGCGCGCTTTATGCTACGTTTATGCTACGTTTACTTTTAGTCAGCATTGTGATTAGTGCGTAATTACCTGTCCTCCTTGTTCTCTCTCCATCACAACAGTCAACTCCTGCAGCTCTCGCACTTTCTCCTCTAGTTGTGCTTTAGCCTGATGGTGACAAACAAAAAAAATCACCAATTTGTGAAATGTGTGCCTACGTCTGCGTGCGCGTGTGTGTTTGCATGTGTTTTGGGGGGCGGAGGAGGTGGTAGCCCCTCGTGAGTCCAGCGGCAGCGGGGAAGATGCTGTCCTTGTGCCGTGAGGTATTCGTCCTGATGGACCACGACCTCCATCACGAGGGGTGCATCTCACCCCTGTTAAGGGATGCTGTCTAGCCAAACGAAGAGCCCTATAGGGCATGGCTGGTGTGTGGGAGTCGCTAGGAAGCTGACACATTCAGGCAGGCAGAGTGATGCATGGGTTTAGTGGTCACACAGGCAGAGACCCAGTTGCTGGGGCAGTTCAGTGAGAGCAGGGTGACGTCCTGTAATGCAGGCAGTAGGCTGGTTCGTGGCGGTGAAGAGAGAGCTGTGCCGTAAGACAAAGCTCTTAATTTATGCTCAAACCATCACCTATAGTTGTGAATTGCAGGTGGAATGACAGAAAGAACGAGATTGAAATGAGATGGCTCCAGGAGGACCCCTTGGCAGTGTTTTAAAGCATGTCCATTGGGAGGAGACCTCGAGGCTGGAGGTGTGCTGTTCATTGAGCACTTGGTATACCGAACCAGAGCAATGTGGCGTTAAGAGGGTCTATGGTAAAAGAGACTCACCTGATCTCTGGCCTGGGTCAGCTTTTGTATGAGCTGCTCATTAGAGAGATAGCTCTCAGCCTTGACATCCTCGCAGCGTCTCTGCCATGCAAGCTCTGTCTGAGACTGCAACTGTTCCAAGGCTCTCTCTCTTTTCAAACCAGCAACGATTTGCTGCTTGTACCTGACAGTGCATACACAGACATTTTGAACATAGGTGTAACAAATCAGGCTTGGTCAAATCATCTTGGATTCTTAAATCCTCTTTAAACTGAATCAGCGCATTTTTAGCTTTGTCCTGACATGTCTAACACTTTGATTTTCAGTATTACTGTCTTCTCACCCTTTCGTCTCTTCCCTACTTCTCTCCAACTCGTTCCTAAGGTTGGCTTCTCTCTGCTGAAGCGTGATGATCTCTGTGTCCTTAACAGCTATCTGATGGGACACGTGTTCGAGGAACTTCTCCCGTTCGTTGTGCAGATTTCTCACCTCTGTGTGAAGCCTGTGAAAATACACATAGATTGAAGATATGAAAACATCCTTCTGTCCATTTCCATGTACTCTAGACTCTAGTCAACGAAGGTTGACCAGGTGACCAGTGGCAAGTAGTAGCAAGATGGAAGTGTCTGTATGTATGGTTTGCCTACTACTAGTCCACTGTGTGTTCTGCAGTACTTTCGGTGCTGCCTGTGGACCCATGTGTAGATATTGTATTCAAAACACTGCATAAGTGGCAACTGAACACAAACCACTGTGTAAGTGGAACCTATCTCGTGACAGCTCAGCTGTCAATGCATCAAAACAGCGACAGCATATGTGGTCTTTTGTCACCAGTGTCTGGCTCACCTCTGTATGGTCTCATCTTTCTGATCCAGTGCTTTTTGCTGGTCTCCCTGTATAACTTGCGTCCGCTCAGGCAGAATATTCTCACTCTGCCTTACGCGCTCTGGACGCTGAGCCTCGAGCTGTAACTGGCTTTTCTTCAGCGCCTTCATCCAATCCTCGCACCTTGGCAGAAGCGACCACACGGACATTGTGAAAGATTTAAAAATTCTCAAAAACAAAACCCTTCAGAAAAACCTGGCTGCACCTGGCAGCCCGTGCAGCCTCACTCGCTGGCCTTGAGCCTCAAAGTTCTTTCACACGCGACACGTGACAAAAAAGAAGAAGTCTTGAATCCGAGCTCTTGTCTTGACGTCACTCTTAACTTCAACTTCAATCATACATACTTCACGCGTTGCCAGGCTTTTATGTGGACTCAATAGCAAATCAGACTGCACTTGAGTCTCTCAACATTTCCAAAATTGTGTATTACTTATAATACTATTATGATGCACACAAAAACAATCTTTTCCTACATTAATTACAGCAAAAAATACATGCACAAAATATGCATGCATACAGTACATGCATTTCAAACTCCAACATAAGAAAAAGGCTCTAACAGCAGGGTGATTTGACTCGGCAGGTGAGCTGAGATTGCCGGTCAGAGAGAGAGTTCCTGAGCTCCAAGGGGCTGGATACCTGGGCCGGGACATTCGATAAAGTGCTGGAAACGGAGCTTCTGTGATGGCGTCTGAAATGCTGGAAGCCCAAGAGGTAGTGGAGCTGCGGTCATTGGACTGACGGTGCCGGTCACGGCGCCCTCGCTAATGAATTTCCAATATGTAAACGAATTCGACAGCTCGAAAAATTCTGTGTTAAAAATTCAAATTCAAACAACGATGGCGCCGAAATATTTCCATAATAGGACAAGATCACGAGTACTAATCAGTTTTCTCTGCAGGTGGGGGATAAGGTGAGGAGCTCAGAGACCCGGGAGCGGCCCGAGGTAAAGCTGCTGCTCCTTTGCATCAAGAGGAGCCAGGCGAGGTGGTCCAGGCATCAGGCAAGACAATGATGGGGCAATCATGATGCTCGGCTGGCCTGGGATTCCCCCAGAGGAGCTGGTGGAAGCAGCTAGAGAGAAGAGACTTCCAGACTTCCCTGCTTAAACTGCTATCCTGTGACCCTGATCTGGATAAGAGGCCGAAAATGGGACAGACGTGACACTGGCTCTACAAGAGCCACTACGTCTTGTGAATGAGGAACTTGCTGCATGTTGTTATAATTGCTGTTTGAATGTGTTTAATCGTTGCGTAATCACTTATTCTCTAACCTCAAACTCATTTTGTGACATACTTTCATTCATATTTTTCTCTCTCTCTCTCTCTCTCTGTCCAGGGACCGCCAGGCACTGTGACTCACTGCTTAATGTGCTTGCCTTCCACCTCCTTCAGTTTGCCATCCATCCGTTCCAGCTGATCTTCTAGCTCCTTTATCCTGAGACGGGAGAATGACGTAAAACCTTTTAACAGACCTACATACATACAAGCGAGGCTGAATTTCACCTGTCGCTAGCCTAGCTGTGCTAGCCTAAGAGGGCGTATTCGGCGACCAGCATGCAGCGCCGCCATTGGCTAGTATAATGTCAACAGCTATGGTTTGCCGAACACGTCAACATCTCTGAGTAACACCGCACAAACAGCTTATTCCCGATTGTTTCTCGACCTCTGAGCAGGGACCGCCGCCTAATCTGGCCCCGCGGAAATAAACACGCACACATGCGAAGCTCACCTGAGGTCCCTATCGGCGCTTAGATCTCGGATCTCCTGCTCTTTGCGCCGTAGCTGGGATTGCATCTGCTGATTAAGTTCCTTTAACTGTTCAAGGGCTTTGGTGGCTTGGAACCTGGCCTTGCACTGAAATTCAATTTCTTTAGAGAGCAGCTTCACCTGGATATCAACACATACATCAATATACATATATATACATATATATATATATACATTCTATTAGACTACTATACTATTTATATTTATATTTACAATTTATATTTATATTTATATTCAATGTCCTCACCTTTAGACCATGAGACAGTGCTACAGCCCGAATTTCATCAATTTTCAGGGTGAACTGCTGTCTGAGTTCACGGTCCAAAATTGCTGCCATAGTCTGTAAATCAGAGGAGAATGGTTCATTCAGAATCACAGTTATTGTCAGGATTCGTATGCAGCTCGGTCATGTAGCTACAATCAATTGGATTTGGTGACCGCTACAGCAAGAAGGATGGAAAAGCAGAGAATACAACAAATACAAGTGCAGGCCTCATGTCCATGTCGGTGCAATGTGCATGTCGGCCACGGAGGGGGTGCTGGATCGGTGGCGTTGTGCGTGTGCGTTTGTGGTCACGCACACGTACGCTCTTGTCGGTGTAGAAGGTGGTGAGAGGAAGCAGTCTTGGGGAGTCCAGGCGCGAGGAGGTCCCGTTGACGTGACATCCACAGACCTGAGGCTCTGCAGACCAACAACAGTGGGTCCGGGAGAGGGCTTCCAGAGGTCAGAGCGACGATGCTGTGGTAAGCATGTTCAGTATGCTGGCACTGCAGTATTGCAACACTAAAGCATTTAAATGATATAGTAAATCGCTGAGTAAATCATGTAGCTGCTATAAGTGTCAAGTATGCAGATATATATACACACATATATACATAGGTCTACTTATTTTGGAATCAAAGTTTTAAGTAGCTTGATGCACACAGACCAGTTCTGCACCTCTGAGAACTGCTAGATGGCATGTGGCATATGTCTGCATATGGAGGACGGCATATGCCTGCACATGCAACATCTGCAGAATTTGATGACCGCTCGGCATGCAGGCTCAGGCACACTTGACTGCGCCCTGCTTCTGCAGGCTACCAGTCTATCCAAGTTCCAGATCCTCAGTCTGATCCAATTCCGGACCCTCTGCCTGACACTGTTTTGAGCCCTCAGCAGCCCCTCCTACCTGCACTCCAGTCCAGTCTCCAAGGCCGGCTCCAGTACAGTCACCAAAGCTGACTCCTGTCCTGTCCCCAAGTCACTGGCTGACTCCTGCCCAGTCCCTGAGGCCAACTCCTGTCTCCAAGGCTGTGCCATGTGATTCTGCTCCATCCCCTTTGCCTGGTCCTGCTCCGTACCCCTGCCTTCCAGTGCCAGCTCCTCCAAGCCTGGTTCCATTTGCCTGTTTTGGGATTTCAGGAACCCTGCCTGTACATATAGTGCTATCTGCCCTGCTGTCCTGCCACCTGCTAGCACTCCAGCCCCTCTCCTCTGTCTGGTCCTCATCCACCGTCAGATTCTCCTCATCCCTCACACTTACCCTCTCTGTCTGCACTCAGTCACAGTTAGTTTCCTGTCAACTCTCAATTAGTAACCATCCCCAGTCTGTCCATTACCCTATGTGTTCCCTGTCAACATACATACCTGTCAGCTTCCTTGTCCCTCCATCTGTTTGTTCACCCTTGCCTACCCGTCTGCACTGTCCAGTACCCACACCTGTCCATAGATCACTTATTATATATTGATAAAAATCTGAAAAAATAAATCTGATGTTCATCAGTCCGTGCCTTCTCCCCACCGGAACCACTGGGATGCTGTGCTGGATCCTGAGCTCTGCGTGTGGCCCTGCTAATGCATGGAATTTGTCGGGGTCTATTTTGTTATGCCTGGATTGTCTCTTAGCTAACATCGTTATGAACGGGCACTTTAAATACAGATAAATTGCAAATTGGATGAATTTGCCAGATGCGACGTGAAAATACTCCAACACACCCCTGCAACACTGTGAAGGTATAATGCAGGTAAGACAATGGATGGAATTGAAATTCTTTTTGTGTTTACACAACCTTGCAAAACAAAGCTGGTTCTGTTGGGTGGATAAAAAAACATGTAGTGCAAATATTTACTTACTAGATGTTTTGAAATGTTATCTTGTCAGAGAATGCAGATTCATGTAGAAACGCTACCAGTGAGATTTCTGCCTCAACTAGAAAACAATGGAAGTAGACAGAACGAAGTGTGGGGGTGCAGTGCTGAAAATTTCCCTAGCAATAGGAATGTCTCTGTCCAGACACGATGTCCTGGTTACGCCTGATAATTCCCAGTCCGATCCATTGTGCTGTGCTGATATCTTGGTCACATATTTCAAAACATGTGCAAATAAAACCAAATATATAGAGATTTTATTATAGGCACATGATGTAATAAGCTCTTTTGCAATTTCGATCAATCCCTGGAGGGTTCACACTGTCACAGTGTTTCACTTTTTTCTCCTTTGGGAGGGTTTTTCTTGGGAGCCATTCCTGCGCCGATGCAAGGGTCTAAGGGCAGGGGGTGTTTTCTATGTCACTTCTTTGTACATATTGTTGCTCAGTTGCCTTGAGATAATGTCTGTTATGAGCTGGCACTTTAACAAAGTTGAAAGTTGAAGTTGGAGATGTGACTGCTTTTACTCGCAGCACCACTGTAATGCCTCCATCTTCAAAACTTCACCGATGGGTTGGACAGTGCCATTTTTCCCCCCCAAGCATGGTGTGCAGAGCTGCCTGTATCATGTCAGACTCCAACCCCCGTGCACACCTCCCCCCCCGTTCCCCCGATGGGCAGGATACTGCACAGCAGTGAGGCCTAGACCACCATACTGAGAAATACTTTATCCAGATACTGTCAGAGTAACAAACAGAAGTATGTTTTATGACAGGATAAGACTTTAAAAGGAACATCCCCTCAGCTTGCTATCATTGTGCTATTACAAAGCACCAAGACCTTGACGAACTCAAGACAGCTTTCAACCATTGCCTGCCAATATTGGTAAACCAGCCTGTGACCCCTTACAGTGAAAAAAGTAAAGTCAAAAAAGTGTTTGTACTGTGCAGCTAAATTCATCAACTATGTTGTATTTGGTGCTATTAGACTGTTCTCAAATTGTTACATTCTGGCAGATGCAAAACAACAGAAACATGATTAGATAAGATTTTTCCTTGATCTCTCAGCCCAACCACGACTGGTCAACCGCTCCACAGAGCAACTGTATGTCTGCCATCATCACTTCACTTTACAAACACTAGAACAGAGCTACAGGACCAGGAAGTCCAGAGGATCCTGTTTCAGCTTCAATTTTGCTCACTTTGGGGCACTCAATAAACTGTCTCACTGACAATGTTGCATACCAAGATGTATAAGACATAATATATCAATGGACTTTGTATGTTCCTGGATATGTATTCTACGCTTAAAGGCTTGTTTTCATCATTTGCAACTCTGATCTGCAGTTTTCGTTTATGCTCGGCCTGGCTAGACAGAAATGTATGCACAACTTTGCAGATCTTTTCCTTCAGTCTCTCAACCTTGACTGGCCATTCAGAACAGTCATTTGCTACACTGCTGTATACTGCACTATGGGTACATATTCCTACATGTGTTTTCATGTTGCATATTTCTGTTACTGTTTCCTCATTGTATTTTTTTTCTATTTTAGTCATGTAAAGTGGGGAGGGGGGGGGGGTCTTCCGGGAGGATCCCGAGGCTTTCCCAGGCCAGCCGGGTGACACCCTTGCATGTCCTGGGTCTTCCTCTGGGTCTCCTCCTGGTGGGACAAGCCTCCCGGGGGGAGGCGTCCAGGAGGCATCCGATCCACCTCAGCTGGCTCCTCTGGCTCCTCTCGGCGTGGAGGAGCAGCGGCTCTACTCCGAGCTCCTCCCGGGTGACAGAGCTCCTCACCCTATCTCTGAGAGGGAACGCCCCGCCACCCTGCGGAGGAAACTCACTTTGGCCGCTAATACAGGATTATTCGGTTTTAATTTTGTCACAAATATGTAACGACGAACAGTCCGTTACTGTTCAGTTAAACCTGTCCCCACATTCAAATACACGGCTCATGCTGCGCTGTTTGAGAGGCGAAGACGGAGAAAGGAAATAACACGAGACACTCTGGATAATGCCGTCCTATTCACTCAGTAGCAACCAGAGGAGCTTGTTCAGCGACACGCCAACACAACACAAGAAGAAGAGTATATTTGTGAAAAGTTAGTATGCACGTTTCCTTGTGCGGTTTGTTAAACAGTACACAAAATAAAGCGCTCAAATCAGCTTTTCCCCTCTTCTGCCACACACACGCACGCACGCACGCGCGCGCGCGCACACACACACACACACACACACACACACATTTCAGTTGTCCAGATTGATCCTTACCTTTCTGCAGCACTCACCAGTCCACGGGTCGACCTGAAACCTCAGAACGGTTTGGCTAATCACACTTCATCAGCCGAACGCGAAGTTAAACACAACACCGCGCGTCCTCCTCCGATACACGGCGTTGCCATGGCAATCGACCGTCTGCCAAACTGTTCCCCGACAACAGCGACGAACACATGGGTTCCCACACTCGCAGCCTTGCAATCGGAGCTTGGAATTTACTCCGTATCGATTGCGCTCCGTACATTTTGCTTAAAATGTCCCGTTTAAGATCCGGAAAGGACTGTCAGATGTGTGCGCGTCAGCCGATCGGAGAACAGTCGCTTGGCCTATTTATATTTACGTTGTATTTATAGTCGGGGCATTCCTGGCTGACTGCCAAGCGGCTTCGTTCCTGGTCTTTTATCACTCTTGGAGCTGATGTTTTACTGATAAAGCGGCATCTTTGCAGCTACAGATGCCCGAGTAACACATCAGACGAGCCTCTTTGATTTAACTGGCTCGGTGTTGTATATCGGTTTATTTTGTCTTACAGAACAATGACATGTTGCTGCGAAAATTCCGATGAAGGTATTCTTATGATGATGATGATGATTATAGTGGTTGTTATATATTCACCCATCGAAACAGAAAAAAATAGCTTTTAGGACTTTTCATGAATGAACAAAAAGTGCGCTGCGACACGTTCAAAAACTTTGCGGCGGCAAAAGTGTGATTGCAGTCTTCGTGTGAGAAATAGAGTGAGGCGGAGTTCTCGGTCGCCCGTCTGCGCAGTTTGAAACGGGAAGCGCACACGCGGTCTGCGAAGACGCGCAGCTAGAAGAGGACAGCATCTCGACAGACCCCATGTGATTATTTTTCTCGTATCTTGACCCGTGTGTCTGGGTGGGTGCGTGCGTGGGTGCGTGCGTGCATGCGTGCGCGTTGCTGGCCTCCTTCGGAATATCGTCGGTGCGTGAAGATTGTAACAGGCAGATGTAGTACGGAGTGATACAGTGTGAATTGAACTGTATGTATATTTATAGCACTGAGCCATAAACTCATCCCTAGCACATTCAGCGTGTTGCCCAGGCATTACTCTTGTCAGTTAATTTAAAGGTCGGGGTTAGACCGTCGGCAATTCTTTCATTTGACCAGCGTAGTTGAAATAAAGCTACAGGAAACACCTGCAACAGTACCTGCAATAGTGTTTTGTCACCTACCTAACCAACTGCCAAGGCAAGCTAGGAAGAGCCTTAAGCAGCGCTGAAGAGTCATTTCCCTGTGTGACGGAAAGTTTGGACCATAGCAGTCGATGCGAGGCAGCAATGATGATTTCTCAACAGTATGTCAGTTAAACTGAACCCCGAGATAAACTAGTCTGTCGACAGCCAATACACATTAGAGTGTAGAATGTTGTTCATTTATTGGCTTAGTCCCTCAAGTCCACTGCCTATAAGGGAAAAAATCTAATGGTTTAAATGTATCTTTCTATTTCAAGTCAGTGGAAAACTTTCAGATTTTGTGCTGTGTCATCCTTGGGTGACTAACTTAATTTGGTTGATTCTGTGTTGCTCTGTGGTTTCAGTGATATGATATGATGGGTAAAGAAAGCAAGGGATACAACCACACTGATTGTCCACTACTGAACCACGACTGTTGTCTCACTGTTGTCTATGTCTATACGCTACTGTCTCATCACATTTGCAACTTGAGACAATAGCAGATGACTTGATCATTGAGGAAATAAGGTTGCTTAAGTAATGACTTGTCTTCCATTCAGTTCAATTCATTTAAACTTTATTTTAAATGCCAATTCCAAACAAATGTGCTCCCATGACTTCTTACGTAGGGAGTAGGTTTGCACTAATCTCTTAAATGAACAGAGAAACAGCAGAGCCCAACAATTCCCATATGAGCAAACCCTTGGTGAAACTGGTGAGGAAAACTGCCTTTTAAGAGACAGAAACCTGCTGTAGCAACTGATGGGTTTCTAGCTGTATGATAGCACAGTACATACGGTAGTTCACGGTAAGCTGTTCCTGGAGAGGTTCTTGTATTTGCATGGACGATTACAAGCACATGAGATGAAATATTGAGAATGAGGTGTTTGAAACACATTACAGGTGTTCTAGAAATGAATAAAAAATGTATGCACAACACAGAATAATATCCAAGTATCTGTGTATTAGAAATAAGTAATGGTGTGTGTGTGTGTGTGTGTGTGTGTGTGTGTGTGTGTGTGTGTGTGTGTGTGTGTGTGTAAACATGGTGATGATAGTTTTGGAACGCCAAGACAAGGATGGAAGAGCAAGTACGTCTGTGTGTGCGGGTACACACACAGAATCTAAGGGTCTTATTTTAGATTGAGTGGCCATGTAACATTTGGAAAATGTGGGTGGGCCTATGGGAGCAGGGATTTGAGGGAGGGGTCATACTAATGTCACTGGTTCTCTTTACCCTGCGCCTGTGTGCTTGCCCATGCCCCACACGTCAGACTGAAAGCCTGAGGATGCACACCATGTTTACTGCACTAACGTTTCCTACGGTTGCTGTGGTGGCTGTGCAGTGAAGAGTGAAATAGGGGCCTTCCTCTGAGTGAATCTTCTCATTGACAGGTAAAAAGAAGCATGTTGTAGCGTGACAGGGGAGCAGTTAAAAAGATGTATCTGAAGACAGAAGGGGTAGTGGTAGTGCAGTGGTTTGACTATGTATTGTGATAGGTAAATGGCAATAGGTATATGGATATGTATAGTGATGGGTAAGTGGTGTGTTGGTGTAATTTGTGTAAATTTCTATGTTACACTTCACAGCAAATAACTTTGGTATATTGATAACATAGAAGAATTATGATATTAATTTGTATAGTATTCAAACAGAGTATAAGATAATGTGGAATGTAAAAATGTGCAGATCATTCTTTACTGTTCATTTTTCATACAACTGTACCTTACCTAATTGGAACTAATTCAGGATACTTTTGACTTATTCTATTCCATTAAGCAACAAATAGCTGTACTTTCTTCTCCATAACTTGTTTACATTTCACCTCTCTTAGCACTGCCATCACATTGCACTGCACTGCGTCATGTGACGCATAAGAGTTAGGAAGGCTTTTTACTTGTGTGTATTTGACTGAGTGTAATTTAGCAACTTTGACAACCTGCAATTTACAATTTCTCAGTTGCATTCATCAATCCATTATCTCACTGCTTCATACTCACTGGAATCTCAGGTTTTGTTGGTGCCTATCTCCAGCTCACATTTGGCAAAGGCAGGGAGTGCACCCTGGAAAGGTCTCCAGTCCATCGCAGGGCACACACAGCATGCACTCTTTAATTCACACCTAGGAACAATTTAGATTAGTCTATTAATCTCTTTAATAGATTAAAAGACCAGAGACCACACGCACACGCACGCTCGTGAACCTACAGCCTTCTTGCCGTGAGGCAACAGTGCTGTAGACACTCACTAATATTATAAAAAAAGGCATTTTCCCAGTACGTGGTTATTATTGTTATTTTCAGAAAAAGTTCATTTTATCATTTACATAAACACAGATTAGTCACTCTGCACCATGTCAAGCAGTCAACGGTCAAGCAGGAGACTGCATGTCAGCTACAACTAGTTAGCCAGGCAGCCATGTGAGATCACTTGCTCTTAGCGAGTGAAGATAACCAAGTCATTACTGTCAGTCAGAAAGGTGTTTCCTCATATGTTTGAGTGACAACAACTCTGACTTTGCCTCATTTCTCTCAAACATATAGGTGTGTTTTTACATCCTGCAAGTAAGCATTACTCACCTTTACTTTGAACAATGGAGTGAATTAACTTATATTTGTAAGTCATGAAAACTAATAGATTTTACAATTTACTTTAATTTAAAAACAATTCTGAATTGTTCCCTTTAAATAACATATCTAGAGCAAACTTCAACTTTTAACCAGAAAGCAGAACGAGCACACAGTGAATGTTGGTCCTGTTGTCTCAGACAGTTTGGGAAAAGTATATCAACTGAAAAGATATGGATGAAAAAAGTACATTTATGTTTTATACTCACTCACTCACACAGGATGTCAAATGTGGTCATTTTTCCAGAGCTTTTCCGGGGTTATTTGTACTTTGTACTTTACAGATTTGATACAGATTTTGTGTTCTTCCTCCACCTCGGTTGTTTGTTACCTGAAGATGGCAAGGTTGTTTCTTTCAGCTGAAGCTTGATAGCAACTTAGGTGCTATTCTGGACTGATAAAACTGTTACACACCTACATACATACAATAATTATCAGATTAGTAGCTACCTAAACTATGTATTACTGTAGAATAATATGTAGAATAATACTAATACTAATAGCAGAGCTAGAATGACCATTAGCTTTGGTGCTTTAGTACATGAGCATGGTATAAAATAATCCACAACATATTGTGAGGAAATATAAAAGCCAATAACCCAAGGTTAATGCAGTCTTTTTTAAACTCTGCTTCGACAGCAACGGACCTGAACCCAGCAGTCAGAACGCATCATGGGAGGAGCAGCGGTTGACGACACGCCTTCCTTGGTGAAAGCACCAGATGGTGGCTGGGGCTGGATGGTCCTGGGTGGCTGCTTCATCATCACTGGCTTTTCCTATGCCTTTCCCAAGGCTGTCAGTGTCTTCTTCAAGGAGCTGATCCGAGAGTTTGACATTGGCTACAGTGACACTGCTTGGATCTCATCAATCTTGCTTGCCATGCTGTACGGCACAGGTAGACCAACAGGGCTGACATAGAACTATGAGCATCAATTTGCTGAACACCGTACCACAAATGTATACTGTGTAATTAATGATTGACTTGTGTTCTCCTAGGCCCTTTGTGCAGTGTGTTGGTGAACAGATTTGGCTGTCGTCCAGTGATGATTGTTGGTGGGCTCTTTGCTTCATTAGGGATGATTCTGGCCTCCTTTGCCACTAGCATCATGTACATCTACCTCTCTGCTGGGGTTATTACAGGTAGAGTCCCCTTACATACATCCAAGATATACCCTGGCTTAGGTTTCATTTAAAGGAGACATATGATGCCGTTCCATATTTCAAAACATCTATATTTATAATGTCATATGTTCATGCTGAGCCTCTGCCAAATTGCACAGTATAAGCTATAGGGGTCCGGCAATAATCTACAAAGGAGAATACATGTGCTTCTCAGTCCTAATGGTAATGAGATCTCTGAAAGATTTGTGCAAAACCTGACTTTTTTCAGTTTTTCCCATCCAACGACCAAAAGAAATGAATTCAGTTGGAACAGCAGGCATCCCATATACAGAGACTGATCCCAGTTCAAATCGTGCTGCTGGTTGTTTTTTTTTCCTAACTGAATTTTAAGGCTTATTGGCACGCAGCAAAGTAAACAAGTGAATCACACAGCTGCAGTGTCTACCTCACAAACAAAAAACAGCGATATCTGCAGTCCACACGTGCACACACAGCCTCCCAGTGGCCCCACTCACCCTCTGATGTTTCTGTGTTCTTGTGTTGATGTGGTTGCTGTCTAGATAGGTGAGGCATGCAGGAGCTCATGAGCATTTTAAGGAAAAGCCACTAAAACAAAGTGTTTAGAGCAGGGCTGCGTTTATAGAACCCCACTGTGCTCAATCTTTGCGTGTTACTAACATTAGACATCAAGGAACCATGTCACAGAAGCAGAAATTAGCATAGTGTGTGTCTGTTAAGATATTCTGAGTTCATACCCCATTATTGCCATATGATTATGAATAATTTCTTTAACTTCATCCCTGAATACATGCACTTGCTGAAAACTCACAATCTTCAACTATTTAGTTTGAATACGTTTCCAGGAAACTGATATATGTCAATGCAAAATCCTCTGAAAGTCGAAACACAATAGCGCATGTGTGTGTTAAAACAAATAATAATATAACAATAATAAAATTTGTACATCTCTCCACAGGTCTTGGCTTAGCGCTCAACTTCCAGCCATCCCTGATAATGCTTAATCGCTACTTCAGTGAAAAACGTCCTCTAGCCAATGGCTTAGCTGCAGCAGGCAGCCCAGTAGCGCTTTGCTGCCTTTCCCCATTGGGACAGATTCTTCAGCATCACTATGGCTGGAGGGGAGGATTCCTCATACTGGGAGGAATGTTGCTCAACTGCTGTGCTTGTGGTGCCCTCATGAGGCCTTTGCTGCCCCCTAAGAAGGCTCTGGAATTGGATGCTGAGAAGGAGAGGAAACAACCCCAGCCAAAACGGAAGCTGTTGGATTTCAGTGTATTCAAAGACAGAGGCTTTCTCATTTACTCAATTGCAGCGTCTATTATGGTGCTGGGTTTGTTTGTGCCCCCCGTGTTTGTTGTGAACTATGCAAAAGGCCTTGGCAACGAGGACACCAAGTCAGCATTGCTGCTCACCATCTTGGGATTTGTTGATATGTTCGCTCGGCCCTTGTCAGGATTCATTGCAGGCTTGAAGTGTGTACGGCCCAGAAGCGTCTACCTATTCGGCTTTGCCATAATCTTCAACGGCTGCACTGATCTCATAGGATCTCAGGTAACAAAGCAACATTGCCAAGGTGTTTCACAAACCATGAGAGGTTGCTGACATGATACAGGTTTAAAAAATTGACAAAGTAAATTAATTATTCCAACATAGAGAAGACCTTTAAATGTGTCATCTAATGTATATAACAATAAGAGTGATAATACTATCATGACCTACAAAAACAAAAGACACAAAACCTGTTCTCTCAACTGCATGTCCCCTTATAAGAAATCATTGTGCTTAGAATTGTTTGCTTTCTGTCCTTGCAGGCAAATGACTACGTAGGCTTGGTTGTCTTTTGTATTTTCTTTGGTATGTCGTATGGCATGGTGGGAGCACTACAGTTTGAGGTCCTTATGGCTATTGTGGGGACGCAGAAGTTCTCCAGTGCAATTGGTCTCGTGCTGATGATGGAGGCTGTTGCTGTACTAGTGGGACCTCCTGGAGCAGGTCAGAGCAGAATAAATACATTTGTGTTTTTTCATCTGAGGATAGTGCCACAATACTCCATTCCAACTAAAACATGTGTCATGGCCTATGCGATGCCTATGCCCATGCAGCCAAGCTGCCCCTGAACCACAGACACTCATTCACTAACCAGTATGATGAATCCCTGTTTTGTTTTAATTTGTTTGTTTAATTTTGTTTTAACAATCAATGTTTACCAGGATAAATAATTGATCCAATTTTATCAATTCAATTCTTATCCTTTTGTTTATCAGTCTGATAAACATTGATCTTCCCATGCATCTAAAACTGATTTCGTGACCACTAAGATATTTAGTCTTTATCGCAAACCAGGACAAAAAATGTTTGAAATCAAGATAATTTTCAACTGAAGGCTTGACATAGAAATACCTTTTCCCCATTAAGGCAAATGTATAATTGCCACTCATCTAAATCTTACCATTCATCACCAATAATAGTGCTGATAATATTTTTGTATTGCCCAACAGGTCGTCTCTTGGATGCCACGCAACAGTACATGTACGTCTTCCTGTTGGCAGGCTGCGAGGTCACGCTGTCAGCCATTGTAATCAGCCTGGGTAACTTCCTGTGCCTTACCAGGAAGCAAAAGGACCTAGCTGTTAGTATGGAGATGGCTGAGACAGCTACTCAGAGGGAACCGCTGAACCATGGGGTGGAAGACACGACAGATGACAAAGACAAAGAGGAGACAATGGAAAACGAAAATGGAAAAGTGTGTTGCCATGAAAATAGGGAAGATGATGATTGTGTAGGCGATGGGGAATCAAGTAGAGAGTAAAACAGCATTATGAAGAATCAAGGGCAATGGCAGAAGTGAGGTTGAGAGAGAACAAGAAACAAGAGAGCAAGGCGGGAAAGGTTGTTTGATTATAATATAATGCTTATAATACAATGATGGTTCATTATTAATTTGTTTCAAGATTGTTGTGTGACCATCCAAATCCTCTCGGGATTGCCCAATACATTTGTTTGTAATGTAAAAAAATCATTCATTCTACCAATTCTCCTGGTATGTCATGACTCTCACTTTCATGTGCTGCTTCTTTTTTGTCCTTTCTACGGCGTGAGGGTCATTTTAATGCTCCCATACTTGGAGATGCTTGATTATGCCTTATGACAATGATATGATATGATACATATATACTTGATGTCAACTGTCTATGTCAGTCATGCCAGTTCAAAGCACAGAGACAGACCATGTCAGACTTCCATAGGTAAACAGAATTATCTGAGGCTGCACATGTCCGACCTGCTGAAATGGCCAAAATTGCTTTTTTTTAACAACTTCCAAGCTTGACTAAAGCAGCCCTTGCTGATTCACTCTCAGGTAGGCCTGGAGGGATACCCGGCCCCACCCTAGAGCTAATCACAGGAAAGGGGCCTGCCAGTAAGTCTAGTGAACACAATAATCTATAGCAGCTTCAATCCTGCCTTGATGACATTAAGACCTGGAAAACCCAAAATGAACTCTGAAAAAGAATTATTATCAATAATAATATTATTATTAATATAATAATTTATCCTCTCCGGGAACCATCACCTTATCATGGTGGAGAGGTTTGTGTGCCCTTAAGACCCCTGAGAGCTATGTTGTGGGGAGTCATGTACTCCTGGTAGGGTCACCCAAGGCAAACTGCTCTCATGCGAGGGGACAGACTAAGAATGGTTCAAAAGACCCTATGGAAAACAACAACAAGATAAATGGGACCCTGCCCGGAGGAAGCTCAGGGCCCACATCTTGAGCCAGGCCCGGACGGAGGGCCCGTCAGCCCAAAAGAGCCACATGACATTGCCATCTTCTCCGCCGCCCCATGGACCCACCACCTGCAGGGCAAATGACTGGGGTCGGGTGCAGTGTGTACTGGGTGGCAGTCGTGGGCAGGGACCCCGACGGACCAATACCAGGGTTAGGTTAGGTAAGTCTGGCTCTGGGTACATGGAATGTCACCTTGCTGGGGGAAAGGAGGCTCACCTCCACACACAGTATTGTGTGAGAGAGGTTGGACTCTACTACTCTGGAGTTGCCCACGGTGAGAAACGGCGAGCTGGTGTAGGTAGGATAGCCCCCAGCTCAGCCGCCATGCGTTGGAGTTCTCTTCAGTATCCTTCCGCCTTCAGGTGGGGGGCAGGTCTATAACTGTTGTTTCGGCTTACGGGCCGAACAGCAGTGCAGAGTACTCAGACTTCTTGGAGTCCCTGGGAGGAGTACTGGAAAGTGCTCCAACCGGAGACTCCATCGTTCTACTGGGAGACTTCAATGCTCCTGTGGGCAACAACAGTATAACCTGGAAGGGCATGATCGGGAGGAACGGCCCCCCTGATCTGAACTCGAGCGGTGTTCTGTTATGGACTTCTGTGCCAGTAACAGTTTGTCCATAACGAACACCATGTTCAACCATAAGGGTGCATCAGTGCACGTGGCACCAGGACACCCTAGGCTGGAGATCAATGATCGACTTTGTAGTCGTCATCTAGTCTGGCTCGGGCGACTCCTGAGACAGCTAACAGGTACCGACAGGCCAAACGGATGGCAGCTCTAGCAGTCGGTTCGGGGAGGCCATGGAGAAGGACTATAGGTCGGCTTCCCCCAGTAGGGGGAAGCAGTGCTCCACCAAGACTGTTCACAGTGGAAGTGGGGAGCTGTTGACCTCCACTGGGGACATTGTCGGGCGGTGGAAAGAATACTTCGAGGATCTCCTCAATCCCACTGATACACCTTCCTTAGAAGAAGCAGAGGCTGAGGATTCAGAGGTTGACTCATTCATAACCCAAGCCGAAGTCACTGAGGTAGTTCGCAAGCTGCCCAGTGGCAAGGCTCCAGGGGTGGATGAGATCCGCCCTGAGTATCTGAAGTCACTGGATGTTGTAGGGCTGTCCTGGCTGACACGCCTCTGCAACATCATGTGGCAGTTGGGAACAGTGTCCCTGGAGTGGAGATATATATATATATATATATATACACACAATAAATACACACACACTCTGTCTATCATTGTCTACTGCATCAGACAAAGCCAAAATTAGTGTTGAACATGTAGCTAAAAATTCCACAGACTGTTCAGATAGAATAACTTTTGACTTTTGACCAATTCTCGACTTTTAGAGGAATGGAAAGACCAGATTACGAATTAATTCCATCCCTGAAGTATTTGCAAGTGGGGATCTTGATTATAGTCAGACGACTGCAGTCAAACAGAAAATCTGTCTCTCTGACCCAACACCTTTCAAGCAAAGGGCAAGGCCCACTCATACATCAGACTATGAAGCTGTAAGACTACATCTGAAAGAGCTCTTAGATGCTGGTGTTATAAGAGTGTCTATAAGAGAGGAATACAGAGAAGTTCGTTTCGGGAAACAGTGCTTGAATGTCTCCATGATTCAGTTGGTCATATGGGAATTGATAAGACATTGGATCTTGTCAGTACAAGATTCTACTGGCCAAAAATTTTCTCAGATGTTGAGAGAAAAGTCAGATCATATGAAAGCTCTATCTGACGGAAGGCCACGGCTGAGAAAACTGCCTTGGAACCTGTGGACACGGGACAATGAATATCTTGGTCATTACAGACCATTTTACTAAGTATGATGTGGCTGTTCCCACTACAGATCAGAGGGTCAAGATAGAAGCCAAGGTCTTGTGGAACAGTTTCTTTGTCCACTATGGTCTACCTGAACATCTACACAGTGATCAAGGTTGGGATTTTGAGCCTGCCCTGATCAAACTCCTTACCATCCTTGTGGTAATCCCGTTGAGAGATTCAACCGGACACTACTGTTGGGAACTCTCCAAGAGGAGGACAAAGTAAACTGGCGTGGCCACGAACAACCCTTGGTTCATGCATACAATGGAACCAAAAATAATGTAACTGGATTTTCTTCTTCCCAGTTAATGTCTGGGAGGCAGACAAATCTTCCTACTGATGTGACATTTGGACTCAGTCCAGATGGAAGTAAGAAAGTCACATAATAATAATAATAATAATAGTAATAATAACAACAACAACAACAACAACAATAATAATAATAATAATAATAACAATAATAATAACAATAATAATAATAATAATAATAATAATAATAATAATAATAATAATAATAATAATAATAATAATAATAATAATAATAATAATAATAACAATAATAATAATAATAATAACCATCATCGACATCATCATAATCATAATCATAGCGATAATCATAGCGATAATCATAGCGATAATCATAATCAAAATCATAATCGTAATCATAATAGCATAATATGCTTTACCAATGGGGAGGGATGGGGGAGGAGTGGGTAGGTGATGTTAAGAGACTGAAGGCCTCAGTGAACAAGTGTGTTTTTAAATGCTTTTTGAAAGACACAAGTGTGGGGGCATGATGTATGTGAAGAGGTAGACTGTTCCAGAGGGCAGGCGCAGTAACAAAGAAAGCTGTAGTCTGTAATCTGGTGCAGAGGGATGGTCCTTGCCAGAGGACAACAGGGACTTTGACTGGGAACAAACTGATGTGTCAGGAGGCCCTGTGCATATATCGGGGGCGACATAGGATATAGATCAGAAGTCAAATCAATCCAGAGCAGAAAAGTGCATGCATCAGAAAGAGCCGGGTTGAGGAATGGAGTCCTGGGATCTGGGAGGGAAGAAAGCACAAACACTCCGACAGGAGCGGCCCCCGGTCCATATCTTACTCCTGCACAGTCAGGAATAAGAAAGAGAGATCCAGGGGGTCGAGGGAAGGTTTCTTAAGTAGGGATTTGATTATATCAACTTTAAAATTAAGAGGAACATGACCTGTTGTTAGGGACAGGTTGATGAGGTCAAGTAAGAAAGTTTTTGGGTCAAATTCTGCAGAATTCTAATGTCAACTATCTCCAGATGACTGCAGTCCAATAGAGTCATTATGCCACTGTTTAGAGCAAGTCGGAAATTGGATGGACCAAAATTTCCTTCAGTTAAATCGAGAAAAAACTGAGGTTATTGTTTTTGGCAATAAAGAGAAGCAAGTTGCTGTCAGTAAACACCTTGAGTCACTGACTACGACAACTGAAGACCAGGTCCAAAACCTTGGTGTGCTGATACTCAGATCTGACCTTCAACAGCTATATCAAATCAGTCACCAAATCAGCCCTTTATCAACTTAAGAACACATCCAGAATTAAGGGTTTTATGTCAATTATCTACAATTCGACAATTATCTACAAAGCTATAATTACCTACACACACATATTTTCATGTTGTCTTAAAACTACACCTGCAAGAGTTAGGTTTTGTAATAAATACGGAAAAGGGCATACTATCTGTGGCACAATTCTTGCTGGGATTGTCCCTGAATTCTGTTTTTAACTGCCCACCATTTGGGGAGGTGACTGAGAACCTTCAGGACATGCCTTGCGCTCTTTTGCATGGGGAAATGTCAGATTATGCCTGTGGTTGCTTGGACTGATGGTGTTAATACTGCGATGGTGGTGTACGTCAACCGTCAAGGCAGTCTACACTTATGCCAATTGTACACACTGGTACGCAGACTAAGTCCTCTCATCTCCTTGAGGGTGAAACACATCCCAGGGAACCTATACTCTGTTCTGCTACTACTACTGCTACTCTCTACGTGACACAAATGGTCCCCTGGGCATAGACACACTACTGCACACCTGGTTGCGCAAGCTGGTGTACGCATTTCCTCTTCTGACCCTGATTCCTTCAACACTAGTCAGAGTAAGAGAGTATGAGTATCGCAAGTTGATACAACCAATGCCCTGGCTAATGCATGTGATCCGAGTGCTGCGGGACTGCCGCAGGCACTGATTGTCACCATGTGACACCCTCGGGCACCCTCTACCAGGTCGTTAAACAATAATAAGTGGAGGTTGTCGAGTGGTAGTGCCAGAAGGATGGTCACACTCCCTTTCAGTGTTCAGTCGGGATGATTTTGTCATTCGTACCGGGTTTGATTGACAAGCGAAAAACTTTTCCCCAGGTAAAGGTGAGTTGCTGCCTGCCACGTGAGGTTTGGGAAGCAGACAGCGACTCAGCATTAGCTGATCTGTTGCTTCATGAATCATCAAGGTAGGGAATAGCCATGGCCTAGAACATTCTACTTTCAACTGTGATGCAGCTCAGCTTAAACTGCAGTGCAAATTGTGAAATCTTCTGAGCAGAATATGAGGATAATCTGAGGAGTATTATGAGAACCTGCAAAAACTGCTGTATAAAAGCACCACACCTTCATCTGGTGCAATGTCAAACAGAGCACTGCAGGAAAAATGAGTTGCCACCCCAGATCATGAGTTGAGGACCAATGTCCAGTGGCACATCTCATTGGTGGAAAAAACAACACTGTCCAGAATGCGGAGGATCTGTAATACCTGTGGCACAGCCAATCATTTCGCCAGAGTGTGCAACAAGAACAGGAGGGTGCTCTAAAACAGTGCCACATGGTAGAAATGTCAGAGTTGCACTGTTCTAGTGTAGAAACATTAGGAGTGTATTTGGACAATAAATACAACATAAACTGAATTTATAATGTATGTGTGATGAGCAAGTGCTACATAAAAAAGTAGTGTTAATCACAAACACTGTGTATAAATGCTCTGAAACATTGCCATGTAATAGAGGTGTCAGATTTGCATTCAAGTGTGGAAACTTGCTTTGGAATGCACTTGGAAAAGAAATATAAAGTAGTACATTTTCCCACTGAAAAGCATGGCATTTGCATGATTCGTCCTGTAAAGCCCGTTATAAGTCTATGCAAATGCATTGTGCAAACTGAGTCCCACGCTGCAAGCTCTGCCTTTTCATGCAATCTCAGGCAGGAAAGTAAGTCTTAGTGAAATTTGCATTTGGACAAGAAATACAACATGAATTCCCTATTGAAATGTATGCCATTTGTGTTCTGACCAAGTACTGCATGAAAAGTGCAACATTTGTCTGAGTGTGTGTGTGTGTGTGTGTGTGTGTGTGTGTGTGTGTGTGTGTGTGTGTGTGTGTGTGTGTGTGTGTGCAGAAAAACACATTCAGGACTTGTTCTAAGATAAAAAGATAGAAAACTTTATTTACAACATGATCTCACAGGATCTCATAGGATTTCAAATATCACATCAAATAGGACAAGATGGCCTATATATAGGCCTTGAAAGGCACAATGAAGTGAGAAATCATGAGAAAACGGTAGAGAGTAGCAGAAGAATGTGCTGAGAAGCATGTCTGTGCTTGTCTGTGATATAATTTGTGTGGGTAGAGCTAAAGTTAAAGCGTTTAAGAGTGAAGTTTCATTGGTTGATTTTGCTTGTTCACAGTATTCATTGTCTAGAAGGTTTCAGATGGTTCTATTAGGTTCCCCCAATAGGTTCTAGAAAATTTCAGACGTTCTCCACCTCTCTAGGTACTAGACCAGGGGTGTCAAACCAACTCAACAAAGGGCCAAGTAGCTGCAGGTTTTTGTTCCAACCAAGCAGCAACACACCTGACTTGACTCTTTCAGTTAACTCAGCTCAACCGTCAGACAGCTGATTGGTCAAACTGCGTACTCCCGATTGGAACAAAAACCTGCAGCCACACGGCCCTTTGTGAAGTAGGTTTGACACATGGGTACTAGACGGTTCTCAAGAGGATGTAGAAGGTTCCAGATCTGCTCCAGAAGTGGTCCAGATGTTTCAGTGAGGTTCCTAGAAGGCTCCTTGGATATTCTTCAGATGTTTCTAGAAGGTTCTAGAAGGCTCTAGAAGGATCTAGAAAAGTTATGTTGCTTTGCACTTCCTCATTAGGTTAGGTTAGGTTCCAGAAGGTTCTAGAAGGTCCCACCTTCAGGTGTTGCCCAAAATGTTCTAGAGGGTTCCAAACACTTCCAATCACTTTTTCAGAACATTTTGCCAGTTTGTATTTTTTTCCATCGGGTTTCTTCTTTGTTTCTAGTAGAGGTCCTTAATGATCTCCTGCAGCAGCGGGTGCAGACACATGTCCAGTTCACTCTGCTTGAGCAGCTGGATAAGGTGAACATGGTCAGAGACAATCTCCCGCAGGTCACTCATCTTCTGCAGTAGTTTGGGGAACAGATGTGGATGTTGGGGATGTCCTGTTTTAAGCTGAAGCTCGAGAGAGTGGAGGCAAGTCTCCTGGAGACGCTCGATGGGTGCAACGTTCAGGAGGCCTGGGCGGTCTGGAAGAAGAAGAAGAAGAACCTTTTAGAACCTTCTAGAAAAATCTGGAGAACATCTGGAACCATTTAGAAAAATCTAAGGAATCATTTAGAACCTTACAGAAGCATCTAAGAAGCTCCACAGAAGTTCCGCAGCTATTCTGTGGAACTTTCTGAGACCCTCTAGAACAGAGCTGCTCAATTTGGAGCCAATTTGGAGCTTTGCGGGCCAACTTTGGCCCGCAAAGCTTCTATTTTGGCCCGCCTGCTTTGTGCCACCTGTGCCCCTAAGTTGACTGAGTTTCTACGTTTCTGTTAGGCAGCCTGATAGAGGGCTGGGCTAATGAAGAGCAGAGATAGAGTGCATAGTGAGGGCGAGACAGTGGCATCCATATCCATATTATAAACAGAGGTGCACATAACTGTTACGCGGGTACCAAGCTCCAGCCTTCCGCGACAAGAGCCATTGCTTTGCAAAGACCCAGGCTGGAGCCAGCAGTAATCATAGGGCAGGGGTGGAGAGGAGGGTGATGGATATGACTTTTCACCTCCATCATCCTCAACCCACGCACTGGTCCGTCTGTCCAGGGCCACCCTGTACCTGGTTAACACTGTCCCCTAAAATGGAAAATGTCCCTGATTTAAACAGGGGAGGAGAAAAGATGGGCGGAGCGCAGAGCGAGAGAGAGAGGGAGTGAGGAAGCAGAAACGTCCGATCGGGCCCGAGGCAGTAGTAGCACCCCCAGGGCCCCCCCCAATCCCCTACCACCCCAGGTGGTGACTGGGTGCTAAGTGGTGAGTGCCAAAACTCACTCAGAAATTGTGCGTATGAAAAGCAAAGACGCACTTCGTGTCTCAGTTCAGAGCCAAGTGTGGAAGACAACTGTGTGTAGCAGGTATACTGATGTCATTCCGCTTAAATCATTCACAATGTCCAGCTCCATGTATTCCACTTTTAATTTCATATTCAACGAGTTGGGGTCAATCAATTGTTGATATGAACTAACGTTCTCCTTTCATAGGTGCTTTTCAGAAAAAATGAAATAAAACCTGTTTAATAGCTTCACATATGTACATTTCAGTTTCTACATTTTATACAAAATATGACACATTTTCATTTAGATTTAAGGTGATGTTATTGGTCACATGCGACCCACCCACAAAACTCACTTTCAGCCCACTGTGGGGAAGAAATTGGGCACCCCTGTTCTAGAACCTTATGAGGAACTAAGGCAAGCCTGAGGAGCCTAGAGAACTTTCTAGAGGAACTCTCTGGGGCCTTCTTAACTATTTTTTGGTCACTTCTGACTTTTAGATGAAATTTTTAACCAACTTTTCCAATGCAAAAAAGTAAAAAATGTTGCTCTTATTGGCAAATTTTCATCAATCTGAATTTGTAAATGTGATTTGTTGTCTGATAATAACAGTTGTGAAAATTGCTATATAAGAACTTGTCCATTCACCATTCAACTTTTTTTTTTCACGCCTTGAACTTTTCCAAAACTTACAGAACTTGTGGGTCCTGGAGATCTAACCATACGAGAACAACCAACCAGCTGTCTTTGTTGATCATTCACTGATATTTTTTTCACCACTTTCTCACCTTTTTTTGCTACTTCACATGATTCAACATGCCTTTTTATTTACTATTTTGCAGGGCTCTTTCATCCATTGTTTTTACACATTTCCAGGACTTTTTTGATCAGTTTTTGTCACTTTTCCATGGCTTCTGTGACTTTTTCACAACTTTTTAGGACTTGTCATTAAATTTCCTTTTCAGAAGTTCTATATATTTTTTCATCACTTTTTCACAACTTTCCTGGACTTCTTCACAACTTAGTCACTTAACCTAGGATTCAAAAGATTTGGTGAGATTTGGCAAGATCTCACTCACCTCCACTGAGGATAATAACGGCCAGGAAGAGTGCCATGTCACTGTCATCCAGCTCCAGTGTGTTGAACTTGACGGAAAACTGGAACTTGGGTTCCATCATCTGGCAGAATGGTTTCCTTAGGCTCTTTAAGAACTCACGGGTCATGAATATCTGACCGTATGAGATCAATGTGCCATCTTTGTTCATCAGTGGCGCCATCATGATGATAAGGATCTCGATCACGCCATACTTCAGCAGGGTCACCTGCGAAATCAGGCAAAATCACATTAGTTTATGTCTTGTTTGGGCAGAAAAAGTGTGAAAATACAGAAAAAGTCAAACTAGTTGAATCCTGTTAAAGCTTGTCAAATCCTGTGAAATCCCACTCTCACCTGGTCTGAGGTCCAACTCTTCTGAATAAATCACATTATATTTTAGATATTTATATTTATATTATATACATGACATTATATTATGTTAAATCCCGTTAAATCCAGTTAAACCAGTGAAATCCCTCAAAATCCTATGAAATCCTGTGAAATAAAACGAAATCTCATGAAATCCCTGTTTAAATCCCGTTAAATAATGGTAAATAGCATTAAATAACATTTAGTTTTGTTAAGCAAGTGGAATTCTGCTTAAACCCGTAAAATCCTGCTCTCACACAGTTAAAGTATTTCTCACGTTTCTGGCATTTTTGCGCTTTTCTTTTGTAAAGTTTAGTAATGAGCGTACGCCACCAAACTGTCATGTAATAAACCCCAAATAGAACACAAATATGCAGCTTTCAATGCAGTAATCCTGCTTGCTAGCTGCATACAGCTGACCCCCGCTTTTCCCCCATTCACACTGACATCATGGGCTATCAAAGCAACCAAATCTGCAAGTTGAGAATGTATCTAGCGAAAATGCCTCGATTTTCGATCAATCAAAAAACTGTGTGGATTGTTCATGAAGGACAGTCTGAAGATACTCTGTACTACGTTTGATGTCAATTGAGCAAAAATTGTGGAAAAAAATTGTGAAAAGTTTTACAATTTTATAATTTCATAATTTGCTGTAGGTTACAATGGACAAAGTATTCTGGCTAGGCTATGGTGACAGTTTGAAATAAATAGCACATAAGGTTGATTTGAACTTTAACGGCTTGCTGCGGCCCACATGGGAGGAAGAATTTCCTCTTGAGAGGAAAGGAGCAGAAAGAAGCTCTTCATGATCTGGCACCCTGTTATATTTCAGACCTGATAAAACCCTATCACCCCACTAGGACGCTCCGTTCTCTGAATGCAGGCCTACTTGTGGTTCCAAGAAGTCTAGCTTTGGAGGCAGAGCCTTCAGCTACCAAGGCCCTTGCCAGTGGAACCATCTACCAGTCACAGTCTGGGAGGCAGACATCCTCTCTCACACCCTCTATACCTTTAAGAGCAGGTTAAAATCCCTCTTTTTTGAGAAAACCTAGGTAGCCAGGTAGACCTTAAACCCCAGATAAGCTGCAATAGGTTGAGACTTCCGGTGGTCCCCCTGGCACATTGACCTCCATCTTCTCTTCCCATTTCAGACAGAATCTCCCCACTTGGAGACACATCAAGGATAAATTTCTGGCGACTCTATTCTGCAAAATGTGAAGAAGAGTTCAAATTTAAAGTTGCTGGCTAAAGCTAAACATAAATGCAGTAAGACTGCTATTCACATTGGTGGTAATGACCTACAGTTACACCAAACAGAGGTCGCCAAAATTAGTATTCAAAAGGCGTGTGTTCATTTGCCACAACAATGCGGACGCCATAGTTTTCTCCGGTCCCCTGCCATCACTTATCAATCACCGATAAGTCATCATCATCACTTATCGAGGTGGTGTCCTGCAGGCTTTATGGGCTAGGCCTGGTCTCATTAGGAATGACTGCATCCATCCCCCATTTGAAGGAGCAGCAGGAGAATGAAATGTGCATTACTTAACATTGACTGACCCATTTGTTAATGAATTAATCTCAAACAACAGCATCGATGCGCTGTGCTTCTCAGGAACTTGTTCTTAAAGCAGCTATATGATTGTGACTATTAGGCCTGAATGAGACCTCTCCACCTCGCCACACTAAATTCTCTGTCTTTTGATGCTTTGGCTGTGGAGGTGGGTGGCAGCCATCTTTGATTGTAGCTTTTTAATTACCTGTAAACCTAACATAAATTATAACTTGTTTGAAAGCTTTTTCATCAGCCTGCGCCACCAAAGCAGGAAGACGCAATTACCAGCTCCTCTTGTCATAGTGTACTGGGCTCCTGGCCCTTATTCAGATTAAATGTCTGAAAGCTTAGTAGTCAAAATTGATAAAATAATAATTGTTGGGGACTTCAACAGCACCATAGTGAGCTTCGAGGAAGCTGTTCCGCTAGCTCTTAGTACAGTGTGGGTTCTCTGTTTATCAAGGGACACTTATGAAAACCCTAGGCCCTACTAAATTGTTCATCTTGTTGATAGTATTACAGGCTATCAGTTCACTTGATTCCATTGCACCCCTAACAAAAAAGATTATATCTAGAAGGAGGTCGGCTCCTTGGCATACACCAGAAACCTGCAACTTGAAGCAGCTGGACTCATTTGACCTCTGGACTAAAATCTAAATTGTTAGCTATCAATCCTTATATCTCTGTATACTGCATTGCCTCTGCCCACCTGTCTGTCCTGGGTGAGGTTCCCCTCTTTCATTCACCCTGAGGTTTCTTTCTTTTTTTTCCCTGTCAGGGTTTTTCTTGGGAGTCATTCCTCAGCTTTTGTGTGACATATGTCACAGTCTGAGTAAGACTGTGCCAAAGACATGATTAAAGGACCCAAATGCATGCCTCAAAAAAGTGAATGAAAGGTGAATTTATCAAGACAAAAACACAAACTAAACATTAAAGCTGCACGCAGCTGTCAGCAGGTCCCTGCAGGGTTAATGCACGTCATAGGCCATCCCAAGACTCTTCTCTATTTTAGCACAATTTGAAGAGGAATGTCTTCTGGGCCAAGCAGCATCCTCTAATAGTGAACCGTTCTCTGCTATGGCTGCCATACAGCTACAACCCTTGAAACAGAGAAGAGTTTTGAATTTTAGATCAAAATGACATATAGACCATGGTTACACAAAATGAAGTTGAGGGGATGAAATCTCTAGGTTCTCTCTAAGTTGATGGGGTCAACTATGCAGGAGCACTACATGTAAGTGTAAAACCTGGATACTTCCTGTCACCACTAGGGAGCACCATGAGTCTGGTAGGAAGTAAGTATATCAGGCTATTCCGGATGGAGCCCTCATCATGTCCAGCAAGTTTCAAGGTGCCATGATCAAGTATGTGGGCGTGAGAGCTGTTCAAGTGAAAGAGTGTGAAAAAAAAAATCACCAAATTTTGACACATCGTTGCAACCACTCCCTTTGACCTACAAACATTCTTTTGAGAAGTGTTGGTCACCATTGTCTCTTGGTGATCTGTACCTAATTTGAAGTCAGTCAAGCAAAAGCCCTCGGAACAGCTCCTTCCGAAAGGGAATACATACAAGTCAAAATGGCTGACTTGCTGTTGGGTTGAGGGCGGGGCTTCAAGAGGATTTTCTGTGCGCCTCAGTATGTTCTATAAACCATCTAAGTTTCAAGCATTTAGGCAAAACTCAGAAGTGGGGCTCGCCCACTATCGCACAATTTTGCCACACCATGGTGTGACAGAGCAGATAGGACTTTGACAACATAGATATACTCATACACCTTTGTTCTACTTTTCGACTAGTGATAGGAACAAATATACAAAATATAATCTAAATAAAACTGCTGCTGCTGTTGCAAGTTGTCAAATTTATGAATGCACTTTATATGACAGCTGCATATGTACATACATATGTAAGTGTGTGTGTGTGTACATGATTGCCATGTTTAATTTAATGAAAAATGACCATTTACAACTCAAAAATTGCAGTGATCATAAAATTGTCAGTTTTACAATGGTACCTGAAGGCACCTCATGTAACTGCAGAATATATATACATTTCATTTTGTGACAAAAGGGGTGAACGGATCACCTCTTTGACACACTTCTCTGTTAGCAGTTCTCTCAGTGAATAGATCTCCTCATTAACATGATTCCCTGGACGTGAATGGATCACCTCCTCAACTCTCTGACAGCTTTCATTCAATGAATGGATCATCTGCACCCCCCTCATCGGCAAGGTTTTGTAAATCCAATTCAAATCCAACTCTGAGGTGGGATCCAAATGATCCAGAAATTTGATCCAGCTGATCGGGTTGATAGAGGTTGATCATTTTGATCCATGTCCAGCCTTTTATCTGGATTCAAGGTAGGATTCAATCCAGATAAAAGGATTCAATCCTACGCCTTCTGCCCTCCAGCAGAGGTGGTCGCATGTCTTGTCTCTCCTCTCCTCCCCTATCTCTCCTCTGCTTTGCTGCTTCATCCTGTTTATTCCTCTTTAGAGTCTCTCTGCCCTGCTCTCTAAACTACCAATTTGAAAGCATGGCGGTGTGACGCTCTCCCATCCCTTTCCCCCACTTCCAAGACAAGGGAGGGTTGCTGACTGTCTGAACCCAATCAAGGCTGTCTCCATTTACCTCTACCTGTCTCTACCTGTTGTGTTTCGCGACGCCACCCTGAAACCTAAGGCACATCATGTCATGGGGATGCAGCGGAACGACTCTCAGACCGGACTACTGAACTCACACATGACACTGGTGGATTGTCTGTCTGACCTGGTCAAGTCTCCACGGCTACTTGCTGTAATATCGCAATGCCATACTGAGACATATAATTGGGAAGCATTGGACTCTCATACCTGTGGACATGTTACACTTACACTGACACGCTATCACCACCATTCCCCACCTCCCCCAAGCCTTCGCAGCTTCATTGCTTCTACCCCCCGGTCCCCCAGTGTGATAAGATGCTGTATAGACAGCGGCCTGCCAATGCATGCTGGTTGCCCCCCCCCCCCCCCCCGCCATTATCTCCCCCTTTCCCTCACTGTTGCAAGTCATGTTCCTATGATGTATGTGCTTATGTTGCTGGGGTGTTTTTTTTGCTCCCACACTGCTCTCTCCCAAGAGCACAGTCTGGAATGCCTTTTCTTTATCTCCTCTCATCCCTCATGTCATGTTTCTATCCCACCCAATTACAATTTCCCTCAGGATCGATAAAACTTAATCTAATCGAATCTTATTGGAATACCAGAGCTAAATACTGAGAATCCTGGATAAACTCTTGATCTGATCTGAAATCTGGGTATTTCAACACAGATTAAGAGAATCCTGATGTTCACGATCAGGATTCTCTTCATGAATAGTTTTCAGATCAGATCAAGAGTTTATCCAATCCGACAGGGATAATCCAGTCAGATCACTTTTGATATACTGGGCCCAGTTTAGTGAGGTCAAAATCTGTTAAGTACATTCACGATGCAATTATGTTAAATAGTTTTAAATAGTGTTAAATCTTGTTAAATCCCATGAAACTCATGAAAGCCTGTGAGATTCTACAAAATCTTTGGTACGTATCAGTTTGGTGATGTGGTCACATTTACAATAATGTGGTATCACGTTACGATTTAACATGATTATCACGTAATCATGTTAAATCAAGTTTAATACCACGACATCCTCTAAAATTTCATTAAATCCTGTTTACTGTGTCACGTTCTCACCTGATCATTCAGGTCCAGCTCGGTGAAGCCCGGGATGCTCTTCGCGAATTCCGTCACTTCTCTAACAGCCTCAACCGAACGTGATTGGCAACTGTGGAAGAAACGCAGCTCCAGAGCGTCTGATTGGCTAGATAGGTCAGAGGTCACATGGGTGGTGGCCAATCCTGATGGGGGAAAAGGCAAAGGAGACAGGACTTTAAAACAAAATAGAGAAATAGAGGGAAAATGAAAGGAAATAGAGAAGGGAAACATTAGAGAAGGGAAAAGCAATAGACAAAAGGAGAGAAACATGAGGAAAACAGAGGGAAAATGAGGGAAAACAGAAAAACTATATACACACACACACACATATATATATATATTATGGAAGGCCATTCAGGAAATTAATCCTTGAATGTATTGAATGAACCCTGAATATATGGAATGTACTCTTGAAAATATTGGATGAAACTCCATCGCGGTGGTTTTTCATGGAACCATACTGCCATCTTTTTGTGAGGTTGAGTATTAATATATATATAAATTTACCGGATTATAATTTATTAGGGATGAAGGGAGAGCAAGGGGGGGGGGCGGGGCCTCCCTCTTTTTTTAAAACTAAATAGAAATTAAATTAATGGAATTTTACTTTTTTCAACTACCAACACACATACGCATGCTGTCTGCATGTTCATGTTGAACCTCCTAGAAACAGATGCTAATGAATGACCTGTGGTGATTAAGGAACTCTTTTTGACCAAATGTCCTTTTTCTAGTTGAAATTAAATAAAGCATTTATTTGGGTTCAATGAATTTGTTCTTTATTAGATTTATATGCGATCATTATCTTCAAACACACTTTATCCATCACCCCCTCAAAAAAAAATCTCGCTACAAGCTAAGTTTAAAACTTGAGAGCCCTTACACACACACACACACATGCACACACACACACACACACACACACGCACACACACACACACACACACACACACACACACACACACACATGCACACCCTCTGGGGAGAGTTTTTTAGTTGCTGAGTTGGCAGAAAATTGTTTTTACTTTTGTTGGCCAAGTTTGTTTCTCACGACCTGATGATGACTGTATGTACGACCTGATGATGATTGTATGTGTGTGTTTCCTGTGTGCAGGAAACACACTCAAAGGGTTAGGAAAAAAGGAGGTAAAATATCAAAACAATAGAAAATAAGAAGGAAAAAATGGGAGAGAAGAAGAGTAAACAGGGCAAAAAGTGGCAAAACAATAGACAAAAGAATTGAAAATAATTTACATTTGGGGAAAAAGAAAATGAGAGAGAAAAATGATTGGAAATGAGAAAAAGGGAGAGAGCATTGAGATACACAGGAACACATTGTAACACGCAGACACACACATACACACACATAAATTTATAGTTGGAACAGGCATCCCACCTCACACAAACTTTCTCTCCTACACATATACACACACACACACCCCCTCTGGGGAGTGTGTGTGTGTGTGTGTGTGTGTGAGTGTGTTTGGTTACTGAGTCAACAGAAAATCATTTTTATTTTTGGTGGTCATGTTTGTTTCTCACGACTTGATGATGACTGTGTGTGTGTGTGTGCGTGTGCGTGTGTGTGTGTTAGAGTGTGTGTGTGCAGAAAACACATACTAATACACACTCACAGGGTTAGTGTGCCTTGAGATAATGTCTGTTATGAACTGGCACTCAAAATAAATAAAGTTAAGTTAAAAAAGTTAGGGTTCGGAAAAAAGGAGAGAAAACAAAGAAAAGGGGGGAACTGATTGAAATCCATGGAAAAAAAGAGAAAGTTGAGGAAAAATGAGGGAAAATGGGTGGAAAAATTGGCCGAAAGGGGGGGTTAGATAGGAGGAAGGAGGAAGATAAGAGAAATGGAGAGAAAAAAGGAGGAAAATTTGAGAAAAAGGGAGGAAAATAGAAAATTAAGAAAATGGAGGAAAAACAAAGAAAAGGGGAAGGAAATGGAGACAGATTGGAGACAGACTGATTTTGATAAAATGGGAGAGAAAAGTAGAAAAATCAAGTAAAATCTGGGAAAAATGGAAAAATAATCGAGAGAAATATGCAGAAAAAGAAGAGGAAACAGGAGAAAAGGTGGGAAAATGCTGCTTTCGCTCCTCCCCTATTTGAAGCCTATAATGCAGAAGAACCAACTATGCCCCCTAACGACATATCACAGTGTTGGCTCTGCCCCTTCTTGGCATTTCAAAGTTTTGCCTCCACTCCCATCAACCATTTCAGTGTTTTGGCTCTGTCCCCTCTAGCTTGCTCCTGTACCTGCATAACTGAGGGTTGCGGCTCCGCCCACTTGCAGGCTCGGCAGACTCTGATTGGGCAGCTGGCGACAGTTGATGAACTGTTCTCCCTCCATCAAAGACTTCATGTCATGGATCACAAATGGCTGCAAATAAGATCACATGATTTTGGGAGAAGAAAAAACATGACTTAAGGAGAAAGAGACACATTATTTAATGTGAGTTTAGAAAAGAAATGTGGCATTGAGTGTCAGTTTGAAATTTTCTTCATCAGTGGGGGTGCCATGTTTAGGGGCCGGGGATTGTGTGAGGGGGATTTTGAAGTGAAGTACGGGGTGCTTGTGGTTGCAGTGTGTGTCTGCGTGTCTATGCACGTGCGTGCATGGGTATATGTGGGTATAGGTGTGTCTGTTCATCTGTTTCGCACTCTATTTAGATACTGAGAAATATACATTGCAAATTGTATTAATTATTACAATTTTTTGATTGACCCAATTCATCCAATCGGATGAAAATAGAGCAGACGTGGAAACGATCAATGCAGGGCACGGGCCCTGAACAGAGGTGGCACTGGTTGTGTGACTGACACTGTCTGTAAACATGGGCCGAAAGGGAACTGGCTCCGCTTCTTGGCGCCTTGCAGCCGGTTCCCCCCAATCAGTAGTCTAATCTAGTTTTTTGCAGTGGGCATACTGGGGGACGTTGCTCTTGCGTTGTTCTCTCGGCGCAACTGTTTCATCTCTCCTTTAGAAATTGGGGACATTTTCAGGGACAGCTTTAACCTAGGACAGGGTGGCCAAATAGGGGACTGTCCCCGGAATTCCAAGACGTCTGTACTCCCTAATATATAGAAAAAATAATAGGGCGTATATTGGTGTATCACGCGGACTACACCACTGAGCTTACACGAATCACTGACATTTTCAGCGGGTATACAGCATATACCTGCATATCACATAGACTACACCACTGCCCACAGTCTGACGTGTAGTTCTCTGGGAATGTGGGTGAGAGGACCACAGCTACAGGACTGTGGGGAAAGTGGGCGGAAAATCTTGCTGTCATTCAGGCAGAAGAAATGTGCCAAAGAACTACTGTTAATATAGATGTTAAATAGCAACGAAAGGGGCCAGCGTGCCAGTGGTTATGCCATGGTATGCCAACTGTGGTCCAAGGTTGCCAACCCCTGCCACAGAAGATGAAACTTCCATGGCATTTTCACAGTGACTTTTTTGTGACTTAATGTCAAGTTTGGCAATGTGTCATAATGTTATTAGATTTTCAGGTTTAAAAGTGCTTTTATGCCATTTTTTGTGACTATTTTGTGACTTTTTCTTGAAACATAATCTTCGGTAACTCACAGCATGGTCTCCGGTCTTTCCGGACAGGATGGCTCGGGCTTTAGCTTTGGTGATGGGGAAATATTTCAGGTACGCTTCGTAGAGATGACGAGACAGAGCTCGTAGGTCTGCAGCCTCTGGGTGTAAATTCTCAACGTCTGATGAAAACTCTGCCAGAAGCTTCTCCTTCTCAGCTTGAGGCATCCGGCCGAAACGGATAGCTGAAAAAAAAACCAAAAGGTATCATTAATATTACTTTTCATTATTCTTAATATCATTACTAGTCATTTTTATTATTGTACATATATTTTAGTCATGTACAGCCACCTGCAGGAAAAAGTCACAAAAAATGAAAAAAAAGTTGGTAAAAATTCTCCAAAAGAAAACTAAGGAAAAAGGAGGGAAAAGAAGGAAAAAGAAGGCAAAATTGTAAAAAAAAAAAAAATTAAAAAAGAAAAGAAATTGAGAGAAAAAAATGCAGGTCTGAATGTCTTTTAATGGGACGTTGAGTGCAAGACTTCATGAGACTTTAAGTAACCAGATGTGACTTGGAACAGAAACAAAATAAAACCACACACTTTTTTAAGGCTTTGTTCTGTGTCTAAAGTGACCACAAAGGAAGTGAGGGCACCCATCTTTACGTTGCCCCAAAATGACCACCTGTCGCCTCTCATGTATATTTAAAGTCACGGTAGCGTCTCGATGCCTTCACCTGAAACTGGGTGATGTTACAGAAACTAAAGAAAAGTCACCAGAAAGATGTAGAAACGCAATTAAAGGGTCAGAAGACTATTTTCTTTTATTCAATATTCCTATAAATATGAATACAAATTAAAATTAAGTATTTAAGCTTTAATGTTTAAGCACAAAAAAGTCTCCAGAACTCTGAAAAGTCCCAAGAATTCAACAAAATGTTCATGGAAATGGAAATTCATGGAAAACAAAAAATTACAAGTCATGAAAGATTTGTATTAAGTTGAATGAAGAATGAAAAAATTGCAAAAGATTGTTAAAAAGTCTGAAAATTGTTCAAATGTCATGAAGATATCCAAAGAAGTCACAAAAGGTGAAAAAAAAGTCCTGAAAGTCAAAAAAAGATGAAAAAACAGGTGCAAAGATTGGTAAAAAAAAAAAAGTTGTGCAAAGTCTGAATGAACAGGCACTGGGTGAAGGATTGAGGAAGGGGATTTCTTTCTGGAACACTTTTTGGTGATTTATTAGAAATCCTCTTAACACCCGATTACAAATAAAGGAATAGATGCTTTTTAACAAAAATGAAACAAATCAGTCACATGGGGAAAGAGGGAAAAAAACAACCAATCGTGTTGAACGTACAGTCCTGATCAAAATTCTAAAAACAAATTTTAAGACCAAATTGCAAGAAATTACATTTTGTACTGTTGGATCTTCTAAGTAACCTTCTAAGAAGGTTCTAAGTAGAGTTTCAAAATGCAAAAAGAAGAAATGGGAGACAAAAATAATTTGAGTAAGCAACTTATTGCAAACAACTATCAAAATTGAAATAGGCTGTTCACCCTTTTAAAAGTCATCTACACCACCTATGAGTCAAAAAATACTGCAACAAATAAAAAAAAGTTTCTAAAATGAAAAAGTAAGTTGGGAAAAGTCACAAAATTAATGATAAAAAATCATCAAAAATGTTCAACACAAAAATTCATGAAAAAAGCTAAATTTGTGAAAATGGCAAAAAGTGACAAATAAGTCATGAAAAATCACTTAAACTCTCACATCAAAAGGTTTGGAAAAAGTAACAAAAATTCATGACAGTCACAAAAAAATGCAAAAACGAAATGGGAAAATGGAGGCAAAATGGGGGGACAAGGATCAAAGAGGAGAGACAAAGGAAGGAATATGAGAGCGAAAATAAGGAAAAAGAGTTAAAAAGGAGGGAAAGGGTGAAAAGGAAAGGTTAAAGTCGCTGAAAAAAAGAACTTGACTTAATGTGACTTTATGTCTGAGTCTTTATGTTTGAGTCTTCATGAGACTTGAAGGAACAGGATATGACTTTGAGTGGTATGGTAAAACAAAACATCTCGAAAGTGGCCACAAAGGAAATGAGAGGCACCATCTTTAAGCTGCCCAAAAATGTCACCTCTCACTGTTAATTTTAAGTGACAGTATCATTTCAATGCCTTTATCTGAAATCAAGTCAAAAAAAGTCACAAAAGAATTTTAAAAAAGCAATGAAAAGTCATGAAGGAGTAAAAAGTAGTGAAAAAAGTGAAAAAGTTACAAATTACATTACAAAGTCTCTAAAAGGTTTGTTAAAAGTGTTTGTTAGAAAAACTCACAAAAGCCACAAAAAAAGTTACGAAAATTGACCAAAAAATGACATTTTCAGAGGAAGTCTCAAAAACTATTGAAAGTAATGAAAATTCATCAATTCATCAATAGCAAAAAGTGTCCAAAAATACTTAAATAAAAATGCTTCAATAAGGAAAAGTCCCAAAAAGGTCATTAAAACTCTTAAAAGTTGGGAAGGGGAGGGAAACAAAATTTGAAAATGTATATGTCATGAAGGGTTGGGACTGTGCTCCCGTTTACATAAGCTGGCAGCATTATTGGAAGACCGTCAGGTGTGCTTTCATGGTTTTATTTTCCATGGCATACCTGACGATCTTCCAATATGGCACACTAATGTGCTGCGGCATAGTATTTGAAAATCACCGGGCAAAGATTTTGTTTTAATGTTGCCTAGTCTGCAATATATTGAGGCCATGCCTTTAACAGGTTTTCTCACTGTAAAAGGAAGTTTTTTTCCTCTCCCCCACTGCAACAGCATGTTCATGGGGCTCTATTTAGTTTTGTTAGACTCTGCTGTGTACATGCTGTTTGTTTGATCATACCAAGTATCCTAACATGGCGTTGTTATGAACTGGCACACAAAGAAAATTTCATCAGAATCATTTTATCAGAAAGTTTTATCAGTCTTGGCACTTGATGCATGTTAACACGTTAATAAATCAAAAATCTACTGGGCAACACAATCAGGGCTCGTTCTGAATGGCTCTTACCATTATGTGACATTCCCACGTGCAGGCACTTTTTAAATCGACAGTACTGGCATTTGTTTCGCGATTTCTTGTGTACACGGCAGTGCAGGTCGCAGTGCTCATACACCAGCTTCAGGCGGATCGTCCTCCGGAAGAATCCCTGAAATCACAGAAAGAATGATTTTAAAATTGTGACTTTAAAACGTGACCCGAAAATATGACTTAAAAACTTGATAACAAACCATTAAAACCTGCTGTTTTAAATATCATACGCATGACTTTAGGAGATCAAACAAGACTTTAAAGTGCTTCATAAATACATTTATTTATTTATTTAAAATATGAAAAATGAATATAATGAATGTGAATCATAGTATAGACCTATAAGAACTACAACCATTTTAAACAAAATGGTGATAAGAAATAATAAATATAAATAATATAAATGTAATAATAAATACAAAATATATACAACTAAAATTAATAGTATAAATAATGTAAATGTATAATAAGAATAACATTATTAACATAACATTAATAGCTATTGTTATTACTACTACTACATCAACTACAACTAATAATAATATAATAATGACAATACCAATGTTAATATCATTATTGTTGTTATATAATCTACTTTAGTTCCTTTTCACTCTCTTCAGATGCTGTTTTGGTGTCCATTGTTCACTGGGTCTTGAGGGAAAAGAGCATTTGGGTTCGGCCAATCAGGTCACAGGAAACAAAACATTGTTCATCTTCCGGCTACTGTCACTTTAAATAACACTACATCTTAATTTGGAAACAAGGAAGTGAGAGGGCAACGAGAGTTCCTAGATCAAACCCTTCGGGGTTTTTAAAAGAGAAGTCATGTTAAATCATGTGAAAAGACACATTAAATCACGTAAAATTGCGTTAAAGGTGCAATATGTACATTGGGCCCCTATAAGACTTTCTATCACCATCTGTTGTCTCGCAATTGATCATAATTGCAACAGCAAAAAAATAATTCAAGCAGTTGGTTGGCAGGTTGTGCAGAATCTGTAAAGCAATCGGCCTGCATGTTAGAATCCACATATCCAACCGATGAAACCAAAGTGTGAAGGTGGAGCAGAACAAGGGGCACACACAGCTGCAGACAGATGTCTGTTTTGAACCCTATGGAAATAGAGATAGCTAGCTAAAATATTCTTTATAATGGACACTGCAATGGTGACTATGAATCAGCACTACTGGACAGGCAGAAGGATTGAGCTGCCTCCGTTATCTGTTTCCACAATACAATAAGTATTGTGGAGTCTGACCAACAGCTACTGTTAGCTAAATCAACATGCAAGTTTACCAACTGAACATTAAAGTCACCATTTCCGCATGCATTTTAATGCCATAGGATATCTCCACCAATGTTTTCTCTTGTTCTGACTATTTTACTGCGAACTGCGTTGCTATCGCAAAGCCTTGAGAGTCCCTCGTCATCACAACGATGCGTGCGCATGATGTCATCTTCAACGTGACGCCGCTGACCGCCGGTTAAAAGTGGGGGGAAGCAAAACAACAATAATGATACGTACACAATGAAGAAAATTGAGAGAATGATCATTCATTTTGATCCTGGACATGTGTTTGTTTGCCACAGTCACATCCACAATCCTGTGGTTCCAGAAGAGGCTGGAGCCAGTGAAACAGAATACTGTGGAAAAACAAGGGTAGTTTGGGAAATACTACAAAGGCCAGCTGACGAGAAGAGTCAGGTTACACGGTGACGCAAGGTGTGTACTTTTCTATATCCAGTCCGACTGTGGGAGGAAAGTTTTCTTGCTTGTTTGTTTTTTTTAACTCGCGCTGATTGCCTGGCAGCTGAGCAGGTACTAGAAAAACAGTACCAGGTTACACATTCCAGGTAGTGGAAGGCCGAGTCAAGTCGAGTAGAGCTGAGCCGGTGCCGTGTTGTGGAAACAGGGCATGAATGTCACAGGGTCTCACCTTGCAGCCCTCGCAGGCATGAACGCCGTAGTGAAATCCCGATGCTTTGTCACCGCACACACGACACTCGATTATTAACGATGATGAGGTCATTGGCTCCGCCTCCACATTCTGCCAATGTTGCCGTGGCAACCGAGGCAGAGAACTGGGCTCCACCTTGATGCCTGTATCTAATGGATGAAATCACAATGAAATTGGATTAATTTTTAATCCTGCCATTCTTTTTACCCACTTCATATTCACTGGCAGGGGTCTGTTGATCTCCAGCTCACAAAGGGTGAAAGGCAGGGAATGCACAAATTACAATACAAAAAACAATTACAATTCAATTTAAAATAAACTTGACTCAAATTAAAAATTGATTAAATCAATTTCAAATGAATAGACTAGAATTAAAACTAAAATAAATTTCTAAATTTCTTAAATTCTAGAATTTAATTTAAAACAAGCTGATAGAATAATTAATAAACATTTTGACATATTGTAATTTAGCATGAGGGAGCTTAGGCCACTAACCCCGGGCTCTGTATGCTAATTCACTTTTGCTGTACTATTATATTTCAGAATAAATTTGGAAAAGTGAGACTGAATTGCTTCATTAGGGAACACGAAGGACTCATTGAAAGTCCAACAAGTGATAACAGTATCCTCTGTACATGGCAGCAACTAAGCTAAACAACACCTCAAATACATATTACAAGTTAGCATAAATTAGCATTAGTTATCCTAAGACATATTACAGATTATTACACATTAATTACATATTAATATACAAATTACAGATTAGCATGAGATGGCCCGACACATTGCTAAATATTACAGATAAGCCTGAGTTAGCATGAGTTGGCCTAACACATTACATGTTAGAAATTAGAATGAGTTTGTATGAATAAGCCTCACAATTTATTACGTATTACAAATTAGCGTGAGTTAGCATTACAAGTGCTGTCCCTGACCAAAGTGGGGCCCCATGCTAAGAGCTGCGACTTGGACTTGGAGTAAACATTGTTTTAAAACGGGTTGACCATCATAGGTGCTGCTGGGCCGAAAACCATTGTCCAAGAGCTGGGTGACCATTAGAGGGAAGTGTAGTTCTCGGCCAAAGACAACCGAGGCCCACCTACCACAGTACAGTAAAATTGTTATCCATGTTGGCACTTATGACCTGCGGTTACGCCAAATGGAGTTAACTACAATTAGTGTGGAGTCGGTCTATTCAATGTCCAAAACAATGACAGTAGTTTTCTCTGGCCCAATCTGGCAAGTGATGACATGTTAAGCCGTACATCATCATTTAACCGCTGGTTATCAAGGTGGTGTGCTGCAAATGGTGTGGGCTTTGTAGATAATTGGCAGACCTTCTGGGGTAGTCCTGGTCTCATTAGAAGGGAGAGCAAGGAGTCTTGAAGGACCTACCTTAAATAGTTTTGCAGATACAGTAATCTGAAAGTGGCTCCTCAGAATACTCTACACAAAACAGGTCAGGGGGTAGTTGACAAATATATATATATTTTACAAAACTATAAGAAGTTGGAAGCTTAAATTTGGGACTTTTCCTATTGGGAAGTGTGTGAATGTTTTCAGTAAAATCTAGCGGGGGCGTTCAGAGATTTGACGTGGAATGACCCTTTTGTGTACATTGAAGGCCAACTTCTAATCACTCACTGCCCCATAGCCTATGCCCCTCATGCCAACTTGTCATTTTCAGCATTCCATTTGTCATTTGCATCATTTTGTTGATATAACAAAATAAAAATGCAGATGTCATCTTGTCAAGTCTATTTTACCCCTACATTCACCAAACTTCAACAAGAAATTTATTCCAGATAAGAAAATAAGTATTCTATCTAAGAAAAACAAACTTGTTTTGAGCCTTTAAATGAGCTGGAATCAAACACATTTGCCTTGTTTTTAAGCCTCTAGAATGCTTATGTTGAGCAATATTTGAAATTGGTTTTAAGCAATAATTACTGAAAATAAGCAGAAATGGCTTAGAGTAAGAGAAAAAAGTAAAAAGAAAATTAAAACTAGCTTTTTATGCTTGATTCAAGATTTTATGTACGCTTACTAATTTAATATTTTTTTCTTGTTTTAAGAAATCTTGCCAAGTCCCATTTTCTTCCTGCACTGGCACATTATTTTGCTTACAAAAATTTTCCCCCTAAAACACTATATATTTTTCTTATTTTTAGAGTGCTTTTTTTGTGGTGTTCTAACACCTGGTCATCTCTCCCCCTAGCCCAGTGTTATCTGACCACTCTTTAATCACCTTTGACTTACTCCTAGCTGGTCATATGAAAAAGAAAAGCAGTATATACACAAGACACTTGACTGACAGTGTCACTTTAAAGAGGGTATTCCTTTATCTCTTGCTGCTACGTCACCTCTCTGTTATGAAAGCCCTAGTCCCTCCTACACTGATCACCTTGCGGATAGCTTTGAAGGCTTCGGTTATACCCCGAACAAAAAAGATTATATCTAGAACAAGATCAACCCCCTGGTATACACCAGAAACTGGCCACCTAAAGCAGCTAGCAAGCAGTAAATTAGAGAGGAAATGGCGCTTGACCAAAAACAACAATAATCTTTACTCCAGACTGGAGTCTTGGTTTGGTTTGCTCCATCTGGCAGATTAAATTCTCCCCATGCGTGTGTTGTGTCTCGGATCAGTCCCCAATGAACATTTCCATTGACTTCTTTGAATGAGTGTCTATGAGCTCTAGATCGTCATGGAGAAGCTTTCTGTTTTCCTTTTTGTCACAAACACATATACAAATAAAGTTGCATGATTTGCTGACAAACTTCCACATTCACTCTTTCTCAAAACAGAGGCTCAGGATTCACCACTAAACTAGCACTAAAAACTGCATGTGTTCACGTTTACCAACGTCATTTCCTCACTAAATAAACATATATGTCATGGTTAAATGTCCATCCAGATGGATGTTTCCTTAAGGTTGATGTCAGTGCATGGGGTTAATTTGTTTTTTTTTTACATTTTTCTATATGAATTCCTTATAAACTTTTACCCTAGGCTTTGGTGATTTTTCGCAGTCATAATGCATGTAATGTAAATGATATTCAGGTGGTCTCTAATAACCAGCATTTAGTGCACCAGTCACACGATGAGGGAATTACTGAGTGAGAACAGGTTGTCCAATTATATCTATCAATGAAGCTGAGTGAACACAAATGTCTATAGCAGCTTCAATCCTGCCTTGATGACATTAAGGCTGGATGACCCATTTCCTTCGTCTAAACTCCAAAAAAACTGAGTTACTACTCATAGGTCAAAAACACCTACGTGACTCTATATCTGATGTCATAGCACTACAAAGTAGTTTTGCTACTCTTACTGGCACCGCTGTAAAGAACCAAGGTGTAAGCTTTGATCAAGACCTGTCTTTTAGTTCCCATGTAAAATTTATCTCAAGGACTCCTGACTTTCACTTTCATATGGCAAAAACTAGGCACATACTCCCACTTCACTCAGCAGAACAGCTGGTCCATGCCTTTGTTACTTCCAGGCTGGACTACTGGAACTCTTTACTGGCTGGAAGCTCCAATAGGTCGCTGAGAACTCTGCAGCTCATTCAGAACACGGCAGCTCGTGTCCTGACTAAAACTAGAAAGAGAGATCACATCTTTCCAGTTCGAACCTCTTTCCACTGGCTTCTTGTACCATTCAGGATTCAATTCAAAATCCTTCTCTTTGTCTATAAAACTCTTCATGGTCTGACACACTCTTATATTTCAGACCTGGTAAAATGCTTTTGCTGCACTACGACACTCTGTTCTCTGAAAGCAGGCCTACTTATGGTTCCACGCACCACACCACACATCTCCCAAATCCATGCATGCTACGATGCACGTTGATTTGCATGCAAGCATACCCAGGCCTTAATACTTTTTTTTTGCCATGGCGTCACACAAGTGGAGGCCTGTTACAGAAATTCTGAGCATTTCACTGCTTTTGCTTATTTTCATACTTTTTGTGGGGTGTTTCACCACTAGGCTTTTTTGGAAATGTACATCTATGGACATAAAACAGATCATCCATCGGACATTGATAAATAAAGTAGCAAGTACTGAGCAGAATGTAGCCCAATCTAACAAAGTACATTGGGCTACACCTCTACCTCTACACGCCTACGTATGTACTACTTGTGATACGATCCATTTGTCAGTAGGAGTTAGTGTCCAGCTGTTGCACTGTGCCAGGGTACTCCCAGAGGAAAGACCAGTGATCCCTGCTGAACAAGGAAAAGGAGAAAACGCACGGCTGGACAGAAGCTCCAGGACAAGAAAAGACAGTATAAACCATATAAACCATCTGTCATTATGGGGAACATCAGCTCTCCATAAGATTGAAGAGCTAACGGTGCTTGTGAGGCTGCAGTACCAGGAGTGTAGCCATACGTGTTCCATGGAGACCTGGCGGAACGACCTCACACTGGACTTGTATGTTACTCTGGATGGCTTTAAACTTGCAGGAAAGCAAAGGAGAGCAGTAAGAGGAAAAGAGGGGGTATAGTGATGATTGTGAGTGACACATAACCAGGGACACATCAGGGTGAAAGAGCAGTGCTACAACGGAGACGCTGAGCTCACACATTTTCGCAACAGCTGTGTACATCCCTCTCTGAGCACCTGCACACTGTAGTATAACAGCTTCAGACATCACACGCCCAGTCTCCCGTCTCAGGTGACTTAAATCATCATCCTCTTTTCTCCGCACCTTCACCATGTAAAATGTCACACCAGAGAAAACAGAATGTTGGACTTAAAATATGTAAAGACGACGGATGCATACAGCTCTTCCCCTGTCTGCCCTCTGTGATCACAACCCCATTGTACTGTGTTAACTTCAGTGTGGAAAACACTGTGCTTACCAAGACGGTACAGTGTTTTCTTCAACAACAGATCATGGGTGAACCCAGAATTTAAAGCATTCCACAATGAGAAGGTTTATGAATCTTTGGACAAGGAGAAGTGGAGGTGGGTGCTGAGGGAGGTATTAAGGGAGATAAGTAGAGGCAAGCAAACGATTTCAGGTCACCTTAAGAACAGATGCTCAGTATCTGGAGATCAAGACAGAGTAGGTAAGCTGAGCCTGTTTTTTAACACATTTGACCGGGCCACGTAACCTGGATCCAAAGATTGTGCACCCCATGGAGCCCAAGTCAGTTTCAAGTCAGTTTAACCTATCACCTGATGAAGACAATGGAGAGCATTGTTCTCATGCACCTCGGAGACCTGATGAACAGCAAGATGGACCCCAGTAGTTTGTGTATCAGCCACTGTTGGCCAGGTGCCAGATCAGGAATGATCTGGAGTACAGAGAGGTCATCATCAACTCGCCTGGTGCGAACTGAACCCGACGATCAATGCCAGCACTTCAGAGGAAAGGCTCCTCTGTGTCTACCGTGAGCATCCACGGTTAAGACATGGGGGTCATGGAGGTGTACCAGTAACTTGATGTTCTCTTCAATAACAAGCTAGATTGGACACAGAACACAGATTCCCTGTACAAGAAGGGGCCAAAGTCGTCTACACCTGCTGAGGAGACCTTGAGGAGGCCCTTCTGAAAGCCTAAGACTGTCGTGGTGTCACCGCTACGCTGTGGTCTGGGAGAGACTGAATAAGAAGGCTGGGTCAGTATTGGACAGTCCTCTAGAATCCTAGAATAGAGGGGGTGGAGGAAAAGAGGATGTTGCTTCAGATTTGAAGTGATGTCAAATGTGGACGCCTCCCACCCACTGCATGAGTGTGGGGAAGCTGAGCAGCTCTTCCAAACTGAATGTCACACCAACTGCCACGTCAGGCTGTACAATAACCACTCTTATGTAGCATTGTTAATCAGGTTAATTTATTGTTATTATTGTTGTTATTAATATAGATGACTATATTGTTTATTGTCTTAATGTGACTGAATCTGCTGAAATGCTGATATTTTAATGAGTAAAGTATCTTTTTTTGTCACATAAATTTGTATGAGTTTGCATAGCGTGGAATGACTCACGTTGCGTTTCCATGTTGTAGTCCTGCGCGCTAGCATAGCCCACTGCAGCAGTGCTAGCGTCGTAGGTCATGCCCCCTGGAGTCGCCGCTGCCATGGCAACTGGGGCAAAGTTGTCATCGAGCTGGTTGAGGCTGAAGCCGATTGGCCAAGACAGAAGATGCTGCTGCTGCTGGGTGTCGACCATGTCTGGAGAGATGAGATCGCGTTAATTTCATGAAGTCACATAAAGTCACACAAGTTCATGTCTCTTCTTCAAAAGTCACATGAAATCATTCAAGATCATGTTTCTTCTTCTTCTAAAGTCACATTATGGGGTAAGTGAACACGACTAGACTGCATTATTCATTTGAATTCAATATGAAATTTAACCGCTAGAGTCGGGGAGTTGAGAGGACTTCTAACAAATCAGTAAAAAGTGTCGCTGAAAGATATCACCTACCCAACCTTTAAGTCATGTGTTCTTCTTCTTCAGTCACATTTAATCTATAATCCAAAAGGTCTATAAAGGTCTTCATGGGCTGGCACACTCTTATATTTCAGACCTGATAAAACCCTATTGCCCCACTAGGACACTTGGTTCTCTAAATGCAGGCCTACTTGTGGTTCCAAGAATCTTTAAGTCTAGATTTGGAGCCAGAGCCTTCAGCTACCAAGGCCCTCTGCTGTGGAACCATCTACTAGTTTCAGTCCGGGAGGCAGACACCCTCTCTACCTTCAAGAATAGGTTAAAAACCCTCATTTTTGACAGAGCCTACAGATACACCATAAATCCAAGATAAGCTGCTCTAGGTTGAATCTGCTGTAGCAGCACATTGAGCTCTATCTTCTCCACTCTCTCTGTGGGTGTGGATCAGGTTCACGTTCCCTCTAGCTTCTCACTCTCCTCTGGGACTCTCCCTGTCTGTTCTCCACCTCCTCCTCCACTTCTTCCTCTCCTTTCCTATTCCGTGACTATGCAGGACCACGCGTCCCAGGAGTGTCTGTGCCTTTCTTCCCTCCGAGATTCCATAGATGCTGAGCTGGATCCAGGACTCTGTCCCTCAACCCATCTCTTCCCGCTTTCTATGCTGGACTGATTCCGCTTCTGATTTATCTATATTCTAAACTTTTAGCCATCAGTACTGTCTTGTTTGTGCCCACTTGTCCATCCTGGGTGAGGATCCCCTCCTCTGTCTCTCACCCTGAGGTTTCTCCTCTTTTTTTTGGGGAGTTGTTCCTTAGCCTTTGCGAGGGTCTAAGGACAGGGGGTTTTTCACTATGTACATATTGTTGCTCTGTTTGTAAAGTGCCTTGAGATAACAGCTGTTATGAAACGGCACTTAAAACAAATAAAGTTGAAGTTGAAGATCATGTTTGATCTTCTAAGTTATTAGAAATGAAGTCACGTGACTTAACATGACTTCATGTGTGTTACAGTGTATGTTTGTATGTGTGTTACAATCTGTAAGACTTCTGGATTCTTACACCATATTAATAGCATTTCCCCAGGCACCCACACACACACACACACGCGCATAAAAGTGGATCCGGCCTTTTCCAATCAGGCCCAGAGGAAATGTTTGTGTCTGAATGGGGCAGGTTATTTTGGGATGTTTCCTTTTGCCTGATTGGTTATTTATAGCATGAGGTTATATGACCTTACATGATATTGTACCCTCATTTGCCCTCCTTTTTGTCCTCCCTCTATTTCCTTGTTTTCCATCCTTTTTTCCCCTCACTTCCCCGCCATTTTCCCTATATTTTCCCTCTTTTTTCCCTCCTTTTTTCACCTCTTTTCCCACCCCATTGACAGAACTTTTCAGATTTTTCAGAATTTTTGTGATTATCACTTATGTATCACAAGATAAAGTTATGTCGTCTCAGGATAAAGTTTGTTTTTTGTGATAACACCTTAATTCATTTTGTTATTCAATATAACAGAAACGTTTAATTCCGTGTGTGCTGGTTTGGCCCATCATCCTGATTTCAGCATTCAGCTACTACTGTTTGTACTGAGCTGGTGATATGGCAAATCAATGAACACACACTGTGAGGCTATGAGCCAAGTTTGGTGCATGTCACCTTAAAGGGGTGGTACACACATGGGAAATTCATATCTCTTAAACTGCTACACCGATTTATGACGTAGGGCTATTCTGAGACCATATATGGAAGTTGGTCATGACTGGTCACTGCGGGTGTAGCTCATTACAAATAGGTTCGATACGCAGGTCAACGCAGAGATATGCAGGTCTCTGAAGCCACGCCTACAAGGCACAGGAACAAGCAGCGGTTCCTGAAGCAGTTGCCTTCACGTCGCGTCGCGTCGCATCATGTCACAAACCTTTGTGGCTTTTTAACCAGACTCAATGCTTTGTGCACATTATCGCAGATAAGGGATGGAAGAAAGGATTGATGGATGGGAAATTGTATATAACGTGTTGTTTAACACGACTGGATGGTGTTTTTGCAGGATTGCTCGTTCCCCATACGGCCGATTTGTTTGTTTTTTTGTCAAAAACCTATATTACAATGTTTTCATACGAAGTACTCCACAATGAAATCACCTATCCCAACTTTAAGGTGCTTCCACACTGAATGCAGAAAATGCAGGCGGTCCTTGGCAAACATTCATTGTGCATGCTACCACGGCACACCTACGAGGGCCACCTGTGGGGGACACCCCCCCACCCCCGTAGGTGCCCCCCGTAGGTTTGCAAAATGATTTGAACTCCAAAATCTGTCCCAAACTTTGGAGTTAAAAATCTGGTCACCTTACTCCAAACAACCTGGCTGCAGCTGAGTAAATGAATGCTTATTAACCCAGATGAAACAAATCACTCGTGTAGGGCAGAGTAACCCCCGAAAAGACGCCATCCAGTTGTGTTGAATGTCACTTAACATGCAACTGGTCAATCCACCTGTGCATCTGAAGAGGACGAAGATAGAGCCAAAGCTGAAGCTGACACTAAAGCTAAAATGATGCTGTATGGTGAAGCCGCGCTGGTTGGAGGCATGGCTGTGGACAAGTCTGTGATAAGGGGCTGGTCTTTTGAGGTGTGCATTTTCAAAGTGTGGCTGGCTCTAGCTGTCTTTTAGAAATCGCCTAGCCCACAATTAATACTCACACTAGTGGGAAAAAGGCACTAGGCAGGAAAAACACTTCCTGTTGTGTTCCTGGTCATTTACCAGCTCAGCAGTGTGTTGCATTCGGTGTAAAAGCAACTTTAAGGTACTTCACATGATTTCATGAGACTTCACCTGCTTTCATTTGATAAAATGTGATAAAATGTGACTTTTAACTCTAAATTCAGTGACAGCAGTGACTGAAGACATATATTTCCAAACACACACACACACACACAGAATGTGTGTGTGTCTGTCTGTGTGTGTATGTATGTGTGTATGTGTGTTTCAGAGAAACCAGACGCGCGGGCGACCCGGCCACTTCATACCTTTGAGTCACAGCAACCGCACGTGCGCACACACACGCGCACACACACATACACACACACACACACACACAAAAAAGGACTCCGTGGGCGAAAACAAACCACACCTACTCCAGGATGTAAGACATACACATACACTGTGTGTGTGTCCTGAATGCAGCTCAGCAGGTTTTTTTATCTCACTTTTGTTTCTTTTGTCTCCAAACGTGCAGCAATAAAAAATGTGATACGTAATTGACAAATAAAGCTTTTAAAGCAATTCTTATGTTTAACTGATTTAATTGGATGTAATTTGATTTACCATGACTTTCCAGTCCCAGATCTAGATCACGGGTATATTTAACCAGGTTTAACAGTTTCCTAAAGGGTTAAACTCAGGCTCAAACCAGGTCCAACCCAGATTTAGCAAGGTTATACAACATTTAACCAGGTGAGAAACAATTAAATCAGGTTTACCATCGGTTTAAACCTGGTTCAGTAGCTTTAATATAGGTATAAACCTGTTTCAAACTGGTTTAAGCAGATTTAACTCAATTTTAACCCAGATTTTATCAGAGTAAACACTAATTCAACAAATTTAAACAGTATTAACCATCAACTAAGTTAAAAACACAATTTTAACCAGGTTTAGACCCCCTGTTCCACTTTGAAATGAAACGAGACAATAAATCAGACGTCAGAATCAGTGAATCCTCGACGCCCACATAGTCTGGTTTTAGGTTTCTGGTTTTAAACCGAGGCGACGAAATAAAAAAAAAAAAGAAACGTGCAACCACAAAAAACAGCTTCAGAGAAAAGAAAGAAAGAGGAGGAGGGATGTAGAGAAAGGTACAGACAGGTAGAGAAAGGTCACAAATAGGTTCATGTTGTAAATACAGTCACGTTAAGTTATGTAAAGTTCAAAGTTATCAAATTTGCATTTTTGAGCATTTATTATTGGCAATTTAATATTTTTAAGTACGTTCTATATTTTTCGACAATTTTTTATAATTTTCTTACATTTTCTCTAGCATTTTTGCTATATAGTATTATATATATTATATAGTAACTATATGTTGACCAAAAAGCAACAAATGTGACATTTTACAAAAAAAGATGAAAGTCACAAAAACTCACAAAGAAACAAAGAATATGAAAAAGTTATGAAAAGTGACAAAAAAAAAACTGAAAAGGAGTAGAAGAAAAAGCAGTGTTTTGTAAATTTCTTTTGTTAAAGTCCAAAAAGTCATGAAAACATGACAAATTTGTATATAGTCACATTGAACTTGTTGTCACAGGTTATGTAGAATAAAAAAAGTGATGCAAAGTCACAAAGAATGGGGGTTTTTTTTGCTGTTTTTGTCAGATACTAGTCTTTTTTCCATGTCACTTCACGTAGTCACAAAAGGCATCACACATTTGTTAAAAAGGTACTGAAATGGTGGGGAAGATACAGGGAAAACAAGGAAGAAAATGAGAGAAAAAGTAAGAAAAAGAGGGAAAATACAGGGAAAAAGAGGGGAAAGTTGATAGAAAATGGAGGGGAATAGGAGGGAAAGTGGCAGGAAGAAAAGAAGCATAACAAAGAATGAATGAAGGGAAAAAAGAGAAAGAAAATAGAAGAAAACTATGGAAAAAGGAGGGAAATCAGGAAAAATGAGAGGGAAAAGCAGGGAAAAAGCAGTAAAAAAAGTCATATTAAATCAAGTTAAATGCCCTTTACTACATTCAACCAGACCAGGCCTCACCTCACTTTTACTTATTGCAGTGAGGCCTGGTAACAGAGCTGCACTGTGAGGCCCACCTTCTATCTACACAGTGCAGTGAGGCCAGGTCACAGAGCTGCACTGTGAGGCCCATGACATCTCGATACTGAGAGCAGAAGAAGAAGTGAAGCAACCGGATGTCTGGAGTCTGCCACACACACACACACACACACACACATACACACACACTCACCACATGACTGTGAGCTGTCTGAACTTCTGCTGAGTGCATGTGTGTATGTGTGTATGTGTTTCAGTTCCTGAGGAAAAGCGTTAGACACACAGACACACATAAGCGTGATGTATAGCCGTTGTACCGTCTTGATCTGATTTAATGTGGTTTAAGGTCTAGGTATGTTAAGTCATGTTCAGTCACATAAAGTCTTGTGAAGGCACCATAAGTAAAATTAAATCACGTTGTCACATTAAGTCAAGTTAAGTGAATCACCTTGTGTCACATTAAATCATGTTAAATCATGTTAAAACCCATTAAGTTACACTAAGTCATGTTAAAACACATGAATACATGTTAACTCATGTTAAGTTTGGTTGAGTCCAAACCTTTGACATATTCTGGAATATACTCCAGGGATCTAATTCCCCTGCGCTCCAAATATACATGTGTGTGTTACAATTTGTATGCGTGTGTGTATGTGTGTGTGTGTGTGTGTGTGTGTGTGTGTAACAGTATGACTTAAGCCACATAAAGCCACGTGCAGTCATGTTGAATCACATTAAGTCATGTCAAAACCCATATGGTCAAGTTAAGTCATGACAAAGCATACAAGTCATGTTAAGTCTTGTTAAATCTCGTTTAGTCCAAACCTATGAACCAGAACATTCCGGAACTTTGACCAGGGATTTCTTTTCCCTCATGTGGTATGAGTATGTGTATGTGTGTGTTACAGTGTGGGGACCTGCAGTGTTTGTCTGTGATTTTAAATGTGTGCGTAATATAGGCCCAGTCCACTCCCTAAATAATCAAGCCCTGAACCTCCCCAGTTTAAGTGACATCAGCTTTAAGTGGCTGAGAGTGAAAGTGTGTGAGGGCTCTAGATGTTATGAATGGAAAAACACTTATCCGTCTCTCACTTTACCTGACAATACGTTGTTCACACTGACTTTTGACTAAAAGTCTACTGGCATGCCCAAGGTATGTAACAAATACATTCACTGATCAGTCTTAATACAAGAGGTAGGCAGAAAATAAATAAATAAATGAAGTTTCAGTGTTGTGATTGGCATCCTATTCATGTGACTTCACAACACTATGAACTGTGGATAATTCCCTTATGGGGAATCGGCATTGGTGTTGAGGGCATTAAGGGCTCATTCACTGACTCACTGACTTGATAACCTGAAAATGGAACAGTCCTCATACACTCACTGACTAAGTCAGTGGCTGTGTCCGAAACCACTCCCTAACCCCTATATAGGGCCCTTAATCGGGTGGACGCCATTTTAAGTAGTGTCTGAATGTCTAGTGAACGAGATTAAGGGCACTTAATGTATCCCACAATGCACCTTGATTCCAAGTGTACATCGGATGGTCACTAGCTGGAGCCCTATATCCCATCATGCTCTGCGGTCGGACAGCGGGAAGGGAGCATGGATAGGAATGAATGGGCCGGTGTTTAGTCCGGTATCCAGGTTGTATAATACGTCCACAGAAGAGAGCGAGACAACAGCAGACTTGGCACAGCAGCTGCTGTACAGATAGAAGTAAATTGCCCTTTAATGAATTTGTGAAATGTGAATGGTTACATTAATAAAATGAATGCAAGTCAATTACTAATGTATTGTTTACCAAAGTTCTCAAGTTTTTGCATTTTCTGCCAATTTCGCACGTATAATGCGACGGTCAGTGACGTCATCTCGGTGACTCCAAACGAGTGTCCGACAGTATTTGTCGGTAAGTGAGGGCACTATATAGTGCACTACATGTAGTGCACTATATAGTGGTTAGGGATTAGGGGTTAGGGGGTGGTTTGGGACACAGCCAGTAAGTCTGTAAGAGGTCGGTTTGGAATTCGGCCATTATGTGCGTGCAAATGTGTGTGTGTGTGTGTGTGTGTCACAGTGTGGGGACTTGAATTGTACATGCTGTTTGTTGTGTGTTATAATGTGTATTCATGTGTGTGTATCATAACGTGTGGATGTTACATGTTGGGGACCTGAACTCAGTGTATGACTTTTTAATAGTGTGAAAACTTCAAATGTGAATGTGTTTGTGTAATAGTGTGTGTGTGTGTGTGTGTGTCTCTGGAGGCTCATTAATTGTGTATGGAGAAACCGGGGGAAAGTTCACGTCCTCCCACACACATACACACACACACGCCCAGACAAGTAGGAACATTCAACAGAAATTTCAGAGATTAACAATTTAGACTAAACCAGGTTTAAACCTAGTTCAAAATCTGATTTAAACCTGGCTTGATGTTCTTTAAACAGTTTTAAAATTGGTTTAATTTTTAGGTTTTAATTTTACGTAAGTGGAACCTGGGTCATCTGGTTTAAACAAGGTTTAACAACGTGTAACCATCTTTCATCTGATTAAACACAGGTTTAACTACATTTAACCAGATAAAATCTGATTTAAACCTGGTTAAACTATTGATCAACCATTTTAGACAAGGTTTAACCAGATTTAGATCTTTTTAACATCTATCTTTTAACGTTATAGGACAACTACATAAAAATGCAGAAAAAATGTTGAAATTCCAATATTCCAACAAGTGTCACATGACGTTGGGGTTGAAAATGTCAGTGTTGCTATTTTTAGATGCCATGTGATGCTGTTCTGTTTTTTTTTCTTCTTCTGTGGTTGAGAAACATTTTTGGGGGAAGTTTCTGTAAGCTAGGGTCATGTTGTCCTTTTTTATGTCATTTTATTAAATGTATTTGTATATGTAATTCATGTTCATTATTTTTATGTTTCTTCTAGTTTGATTTCTTATTAATATATTATTCATATTTATTAATATCTTATTTTTTTACTTTTTTTCTACTTGAAAAATATTTTAATATATTCATGTACAACAAAAAAACAAAGCAATATGAAATAATAAAGATACAAGCAAGCAAAATGTATCTTACATTTATATTTATTTTTTGTCTATAATGACATTCATATTACTATTTAAATTTATTTTATGACAACTTTTATTTGGATGTTTTTCAGCTTCAACCGATTAAGATCAGTGTGCATATGAGTGTGTCTTATATAACAGTTTCTGTGTGTGTGTGTGTGTGTGTGTGTGTGTGTATGTGTGTGTGTGTGTGTGTGTGTGTGTGTGTGTGTGTGTGTGTGTGTGTGTGTGTGTGTGTGGACTTTGGTCAAGGGTGTGTTGTTGTTGTCGTCTAAGCGTTGCTTCCCCTTTAAGAGTTGGAGGCTGTCATGACAACAGGGGCTTTAAACCAGGTTTAACTTTGGCTAGATTTGGTTAAACCTGCTTAAACTGTAGTCCAATAAGGTTTACACCAAGTCAAACATTTTTAAACCAGGTAAATCAGGTTTAACCTAGGATTATACAGGTTCAACCGGTTATCATCCAGACTTACCCAGGTTTAATCCTGCATAACCCATGTAAAACAAGGGTTTAAACCAGATTTAACAGACATAACCAGGGCAAAGCCAGGTTTAATCAGCATAACTAGGTTTAATCCACATTTCATTTTGTTAAATGTGGATTAAAACCAAATCAAATCAAGTTCAAACCTGGTTTGAACCCGATTACAAAACCCCCCCCAGCTATAAACCAGGTTCAAACCAGGCTTATATGATACAACTTTTCATCTTGAATTTATCTTACATTTGAACATTTTCACAGAATTCTTATAAACTTTTTATTTTATTGTTTTTTTACTTTCCTTCCTTCTTTTCCCGTCCTTTCTTCCATCATTTTCTCACGTTTTTAAAAGGTGCTAATAAAAAAAATAGCACTTTCTTAAAATTGAAAATTTAAAAGAACTTGCATTTTATCATATTTTAAATTTGTTTGAGAAATTGAGAAAATTCTGCGATGAAATGTTATTTATCTTGATTTTGTGAAGTCAATTTAATGTTTTTGAAATTTATTTAAGATTTTTAACATCTATACCTTATGTTTTGGCTTATACACTTCTATTTTGATAGCTCAATTTGACATTTTATGTGACCCTTTTATGTGATCACACCTAACATTTTTTACAATTTCAGTCTTATTTTGTGACTGCAGTGTGTTCAATTTGGCTCAAAAATACGAATAAATGTATCTATCAAAAAAGCCTTATTTAAGCAAGCAAAGATAAAAGGTTTTAAGTGTAAAATGTTGAATTGACATCAAAAAACCCCAAAATATTCAAATTTAATCAAAACTGACATTTTACATGACTTTACATGACAATTTCTATGATTTTATCATGGAAAATAACATTTTGATGCAGAATGCTTTGCATTTTTAACAAATTCAAACATTTTGTGTTGATTTGGATGTAAAAATCAGGAAAAAACTTTTTTTTTTCACGTTTAACAATGTGACTTCAAATCTTCGTTTTCTGCTGAGTCATCATGAAGCATTAAAAACTATACACACTGAAGCGACAAACGTGAAAGCGCAAAAAAAGTGAAAAAAATATCAAAAAACCTGAAAAAACAGCAAATGACATATGTGAGAAAACATAAACTCACCAGAGGTATTCCAAGGAAGTTCTGGTTCGTCTGTTTGCATGACTGTGCGTGTGTGTATGTGTGTGTGTGTGTGTCTCTCTCAGGTGGAGCTCACACACACGCAGAGGAGGAGGCCATGCCCATACACACACATATTCAACGGTTCATTTTTTTTTCTGTTAATAATTCCACAAAGTTCTGCAACTGGTTCCTAGTTCCTGGTTTTTAGTTCCTGGCTCTGCTTTAGGTGCAAGTTTAGAGGCAGCTATACATACACACACACACATACATACATACTGGGTCTGACCTGGTTCTGGTTCCTGTCTAGTTCCCTGGTAACTGGTTTTGAACTCTGGTTCTGGTTCTTGGTTCTGGTCCCAGTTCTTGGTTGTGGTTCCTTTTCCTGGTTTTGGACCCTAGTTCCCGATTCTGGTTCTAGGCTCTGGTTCTGTTTCCTAGTGCCAGGTCGCAGTACTTAGTTCTGGCACTTGATTCTGGACTCTAGTTCCTGGTTCTGGACTCTAGAGTTCCTGGTTCTGGTCCTTGTCCTTGGTCTCTGGTTCTGGTTCTAGCCCTTTGACTTTAGTCCTTTGACTCTAGCTCTGGATCCTGTTTTTTGTCCCTGGACCGTTGTGGTTCTAGTCCCTGGATTCTGATTCTGGTCCCAGTCTCTGATTCTGGTTTTAGGTCTGAGCCTGCTCCCCGTTCCAAGGCTTAGGTTCAGGTGTTGGTTCTAGTTCTGGGCCTGTTCCTTGTCTTTGAACTCTTCTCCTTGTACTAGGTCTGTTCCTTGTCACTGGACTCTGATTCTGATTCTGGTTCTGGTTCTTGTTCTGGGCCTGCTCCTTTTCCCTGGCTTATGGTTCTACTCCGTGTCTCTCTCTTTCTCGCTTGGCTCCTTTTAAACCTCCTCGTGCGCTCTGACTTATCCGCCCCCAGTGACGTCACCAGGTGCGTCCTCCCAATCCGCCTCCTCGTTTTGCCTATACCAAGATGGCAATCTCTTACTCGCTTCATATGTATATTTTTCCTATACCAACATGGCAGCAACGTCATTGCGTCATCCTTATGTCAGACTTAAGATGGCGGCGCGTTGACGTATCGTCCCAGGTTTTGCCACTTCCAAGATGGCAGCGCGGTCGAGCACTGACCCAAAACGGACTCACAAACTTGAAAAATGTATTTAATTATATTGAATAAAAAAGTGAGACACAATAAATGTTATTAATATGTTCTTGGAAAAAATGCAATATAACAAAACAACAATAAATATACGTTTAGAAAGAGCAGACTTGGGAATCTACATATTCCAAGATTCTGTGTCAAAACTCAATATCTGTTTAGTATATAGCCCGGCTGCTTACTGACAGCCTCACCATCTACCTCCTGTCATGTTACAGTGCTCAACTGTCGTCTCACCCAAACACTTCTCACTACCATGGGCACTACCATCACTGTGCATAAATTGTTTTAAAGTGTTATATTTAATCTTATTTCATTTTTCAATAGAGTGCTTAATTTAAAATATATAGTCTTTGTTTTAGACTGTTTATTCTTCTGTATGTCGTGGAAATATAAGGAAATATACAGAGCTGACAATTTTAAAAAATCTTGTCCAAAGTTCTTTTTTGTTCATCTCCTGCGTGTTGCATTAATTATTCTGATAGTTTGATCACAACAAGAAAATCCTAACTGTCTAGTAAAATCCAGGATTAAGTTGTTGATAGCCTTCACCATAACCCTGGATTTAGAGATGAGAAAATCACATTGACACCTGGAAAAAACCCGTTTGCTGAGCAATTGTTTTAACCATTACTGCCACCCTGTGATTGAAATGTGTAACACCACCTAATAATTTCACCAGTTGGCAAATATCGGTGGCTAAACTTGAAATTCATTACATTGGAAATTGTGCAACTAGTCAATTGTGAACTTTGTGTTTGTGAAATTGTGTTACTTGGAGTAAGTGTAACGTGTAGCATATCAAAATAAATGTTTCAGCAAGTGATTGTTCAGATAATTTTGTCATAAAAACACAACAAAAGCAGGATTTATAATATCGACCAGTTTAAAGTAAATTTTACTGACATTGTACATGTACAAAACAAAGTGAAGTGTTCAGCACAAATATCCAAAGGCCGTCCACCCAAAAATAACCCACATACTCTTCGCATGTTGCACCCCATGTGTCTGATTGCTCTGCCAATATTCTATTGCACTCCGCTTTTCTGTTGATTTGTTAATATAATACAATAAAATTTGTTAGAAAATAAAATGTTCACATAATTTTTTTGAAAGACAAATAAAAACACTCACATTATTCATAATTCATGTGGAATGTGTTAAGTTTAAGAGTGTACTAAATCATGACTGTACTCTTACTTCTAAAGATTTTTTTGATAAATGATCATTTATCTAAAACTTATATTTCGATGTCTGTCTCACCCCTGTATGTATTAAAGCTATCTTGAAATGTTTCAGTAAAAGACATTCAATTATACTTGCTGAGAAAGGCACATGTACCATCCATAGACTGTATGGTACCATCCCAAAATGGCAAATTTGACGAATTTCACTCAGGTAGTGCTGCATCAAGTCAGTATAAATACCTATAAATCCCTGGTTTCTTCCAAACACCTGAAAACCAAGGATCCTGGGTGACAGAGCGTGACATATCTCCCAACCAAAGTCTTGCAAGGCCCATCTACAGCTTCCCATTGTAAATATTTACTCCCCGCTGCCACATACCAGCTAAGGATAAATCTCTGGTGGCAACTTTGTTTTGTGAAATGTGAAGTTAGCCAGAGGTCATAGGCTGCATGACAAGGCGGAGAGTGGACAAATCAAGAGAGGACAAACAGGTCATTTAGTCAGTTTCTCTTGTATTGTAATGTACAAAAGTTTAGTGAAACCAACAGCAAACAGCCAAAGAAAAAAACAAGCCAAAGACATCCGATGTCCCGCCGGAAATCGAACTCCGACCATCCACATGTTGAGCCCTATATGGAGCTCAATCGTTTGTCTGGACAGGGCCTATGGGTGTACGGCCATTGGATCCATCAACCAATGGAATTCGCGCCGCCAAAAGTCTGTGACCAATCAGCAGCAGATTGTCAGGTTTTTTGTTTTTTTCTTCATACGAATGTTGACGGCACTCTCTCACAACATGCAATGATTTAGGCAGACCTACCCACGCTGCCTGCCCGCCTCTCGCAATGGTATGGTCCAAAGCACAGGCTCAGCGGGACCCTGGCACCTTTACGTCACCCGAGGGACAGTGATCCACTACATTGTTCGTTAGTACTAAATTGCCTATGTAAAATGAAAAGAAAGAAGAAAAAAACACAACAAATGTTGCTTTTGTATTGTCCTTTCAGGTTTAAAGCCATTTATTTGGCTTCAAAATATATAGTTAACAGAAAAGAGGTGTATAGAGGAAAGGGAGGGGGTTGAGTAAGGATCATGTTTGTGCATTAGGTATTAGTACTTTTATCAGTGTCTTTGTGTTTTCAATTCATTCTGTGGTGTTTCAATGCATTTTAGGATATTATATGCCTGATGGTCTGGCCCTTTGCCCCCATAGACCCATCATTTATGCCATGTCAAACATTCATGTCACCACAGGCAGTGTCTCCCGTTTTCCACAAGGCCATGGCCGACACTGAGAGGTTGTTGCACTTCAGCAGGTTTGCCAGAGCTGTGGTCTTGGCTGTTGGTGAGGGCAACAGGTCAGCTCCCAAGCAAAAGAAGTGGTACCAGCTGTGTCAAAATGTAGTCATTTCTTCTTCTTATTATTTCTTACTATAATACTACATACTACATATGTAGTATGTAGTAATAATACATACTACTACATACTATAATGCATTTTATTCTCACAATACATTCAAGTCATTTTGTTTTGTAATGAATATAATAAATGGCAGGGGTTTTATGAGTTAAATATAACATGTAATAATGATACAAAACAAAACCTGATTTTGGTTACAAGCTTTTTAATCAAACCTGCAACCATGATTTTTAGATTGAGAATTGTCTCAAGATATTTCATGGGCAGATGTCCTTTTTTGGTGAGACAACGGAGTGCACATGTGGGTTCGACACTCAGAAGGTATCCTGGATCAATCAATTATCATCAATTTAAGGCTGAAGGAGTGCATGTTTGTTCATACATGCACACAATACACACACAAACTAAAGAGAGATGTATCTATGCCTTTTACAGCGAGCTGCAGCATCTACTGTCCAGGAGCCAGCAGGGCAGCAGGGGGCTACAAATGTGGGGCAGGAAAGTACAGCAGAGAGCAAGGTCTGTATGCAGTGACCATGATCTAAGCTCCAGGTCACTGAAGAGCTATCTGGAGAGTTACCGACAAGTTTCTTACGTCTATTTGACAGTTACTTCAATGTGAATAGTACTAACTAAAAAAGTCCAGCTGGCTGAAACTTCGAGAGAGAGGGTTTCCCCATCTCACAAGACACCTTTTTGTGACCGTGTGTATGTGAGACTGAGTGTGTGTGTGTGTGTGTGTGCTAAAGGGTGTGTGCCTGTTGGTTTGCAGCACTTTGTCTGCCTTTGGATTGCTCACAAGACAGCATTCTGTGAGTGCATGTATGTATGAGAGAGAGACTGGGTGTGTGTGTGCATGAAGAGCCTGCTGCAACAGGAGACTGTCAGCAGAGGAGAGACAGAAGCAGGTACTTGACCACATGCTCTTTGAGAAAGTGCTGCTGAAACACAATACGACCTATCAACATGCAACTAGGTACACAAACAGACCACAAGTTTCTTGAATTTTAAAATTAAAATGAAGTTTCTAAGTCAATGTACAGCGACGCAGCAGATGTTTGTTTTGTTTGTCTGTTTTTCCCATTCATTCTTATGGGAAAAATCGAAATTGCCTAAGTGCTAAACATGTGGCTCTACGGAGACAACGCTTGTAGCTATCTGGAATATGAGCACACCGTCATGCAGGGTAGAGTCTCAGGAACGCCTTGCGTTCATGTGTGTAGTATGAAAACTGAGGCCATTTTTCCCCCACAAAGAAGCAGTTTGTTGTTGGTTGTCATGGATGCAAGTGCTATGGATCTGTGTTTAAATGCAGGGACAAAATGTCCTCTTTGACCAGACCATGTCTGCTTTTAATGATGCTTAAATTCATTAAAATGTCTGTTTTTCAATTGACACGCGCTTTGCGCAGGTTGTCCTGCTGGGAGCAGTGTGAAAAGAGAAAAATGAGAGCTGATTTTTCAGCTATCCCACACTGACAGTTAGTCTCTCCCCACTGTAGCTGCATAAAAAATGCCAAACCCATATGTTTTTGAGAGGGCCTGGATGAAAAAGGATACAAGGTATCAACATGTTGTCGGGTACAGGCAGAGACGACAACTTTTCCTGCGTTTTGAAGTTTAAATGAAGTTTCTATGTCAATGTATGGCTTTACAGCGAATGTTTCTTTGTGGGTGATTTCTTGAATTTGCTGGTTTTTCCCATTCATTTCTTATGGGATTTTTTTGCTCTTTCGAACAATGCTTGTCAGGTTTTGGACTGTTAGGGTGCTTTCACACTGACCACAGTACGGCGGCAACGCACCGCTGGGTACGGTGCAGCCGGGCGCAGCGCTGCCGCTGTGCAGCACGGCAAGGCAGCAAGGTTGCTAAGCTACCAATCATAACATTTCGCAGTTCGAGCGCGATCTTGTGAGAATGTGTATTTGTCAACGTTTCAAAGAAAAGTCCTCGCTTTTGTGCGAATAAGGAGGAGGGGGAGAAGAGCAGCACAAAAAAGGAGGATGTGGGTGCATCCAGTTTGGATGGGAAGGCAGGAACTGGGGAGTACAGGCTGATCTGGGGGCTATACTTTAGGGTGATATTTCCGGGCACAGTCCCCGATTAGGCTGCCCTATCCCACAAAAAACTGTCCCCAAACATGACCGATTTTGAATGGGAGAGAGAGAAAAGTGGCGCGGAGCGCCGAGAGGACGAGAGACAAGGAGAGAGAGGCAACCGCCCTCTCGGCGCAGCAAGGCTCTGCGCCCTTGTGTGTGATTTCACATACACAATGAATTGGTGTGCCGCCTGCCGCTGCCGCCGTGCCGCGAGCACCTTTATACACCAACCAAGAGTCTCCCGAACAAAACTTCTTTCGAACTTGTCCAGATTCTGGATCGTTTGCCAACAGTGGCAAGTAACAGGTTCTTGTCAGGCGGGGCCAAAAACCGGAAATTTGTTGGGGTCAAAGGTGACCACACTTGCCGGGGCTGAGCTGCACGTTTTGATGTATCATTTGTGTGTGCGCGATCAGTGGTTTTCGAGATACGGCCGACCGAAATTTTGCTATAACAAGAGGTAGAAGAAGAACAAATACGCTGAAGAAGCACTGATTAGTGATGTATGTATCTACTCTGTAATGACAGAGCAGTCAACTACACCCAGGGTGCAGCAGAGATCACCACACAACAGCAAATGTATATTCAGACACTTGCCCTGGAGTCAGACAGTTATATTACTTAATAGTTGTAAATTGTAGTTTTTTTGTAAATAGTTGTGTATTCCTGTCTGTTCTCTTGTTTGATGTGTTATTCATAAAGCACTGAAATTGTTTATAGCTTTATAGTATTCCATTTGTTTTACTCCACCCTCAACCAGGATAGTCCCACTGAAATTTCTAATATTTTCCAGTGATGTTCAGGCTAAGATACAGTAAGAACACAGATAAACAAAGGAAATATATCCCATTTACAGTTAGGCCTTGACAGACACTAACCTGTAACCAAAGCATATTAAATGGTTTGCTTCTGTATGTTTCTCGATAAGACAGGTGCATTTGAAATCTTAAGATGCACATATTTGGAATTATTTCATTTATTTTTTATTTGTTTATTTACTCCCTCCTTCATCCTCTCTCTGTGCTGCACGAGTTTTTTTCCCTCCCATTCAAAATCAGGGACACTTCCGGGGACAGCTTTAGCCGGGGACAGGGCGGCCAAATCAGGGACCGTCCCCAGAAATCCGGGATGTCTGGTCACCCTAGGGTAAGGGTCCCGTTTTTGCAGTTTGGCAGGTGGTACACAGGTGGTCCACATTGGAGGTGTTCATATGTTTTGAACACCCCTGGTGGCCAGCCATGGGATGATCATGACATAAATGGAGGAGTGGTTGTGTAAAGGCCCCAAATGGTGCGCCCTCTGCAGTGCGCAGCCGGATTTGTGCAGGGAAAAATTTGAGACCTCACAAACAACGGCGCGTTGGTCGCGCATGAGCCCTACTGAACTCATCACACCAGTAAGTGGAGTCGAGCGCTCAAAAACCAGTTGACAACTTGGGAGAGCTCATTTTTCCCCCATGTAGAAGCAGTTGGTGGTTGTCATGGATGCATCATGAGAGACATTGACCAATATGGATGCTGCTTCAGCTGTACTCCTGGTCGTACATTTCAAGCAAGTGCTATGGATCCGTGTTTAAATATGGTGACAAAACGTCCACTTTTTCCGTTTTAAGTGACACTTACATTCATTAAAATGTCAGTTTTTCAATTGACTGGCACTTTGCGCAAGCTGTGTTGTCCTGCGGGTTAGGGTTAGGGTTAGGGTTAAGGGAGAAAGGAGCGAAATGAAGATCCAGATTTGTGGGAAACAACAGGAAACACAAGAGATACCATAAGGCAGGGAGGGAACGCTCTTACCGGCAAATGTTTTCGGACACTGGATGTGACTCAGGTCCCGTTGATGCTGTCACTTTTGTTGTATCATTTACATGTACTAAATTGGTGGAAAATACAAAGACGGTTTATTCAACATATAGACTGACCTACAATTAAGAACATTCATTCAAGTTCACAAAATGCCAGCTCATGGAGCAAGAAACCCCAGATTCTCTGTCTTCTTGCTGGACTAGCAAGACATCAAATGGCAAGTCAAAATATTATGTACATTTATATGTAGAATACATTCACTTTTTTCCTCATAACTCCAAACCTCTGTCAGTCTTTAGTAATGAAAGCTGCATTTGATAGTATGTATGAGTTTTTAGCTACATCTATCCTCATCTTGGAAAATTTGTCAATGGAAAAAAAAGATAAAGAACAAAATTCATAAACCCTGTTGAGAAAATGTCATTGTAGAACCACATAACTTTTATTTATATAGTATTACATACTGTAGATAAATAAATAAGTAGTACTGTATCCAGAATGACCATCTTCCGATTTTGGCCATTTACTTTGATGGTCAAAGTGACCTCTCACCGCACATACGTCTCTCCAGGTCCATTGCTGATCTGATCAAGAACCTCTGTTCTCCATTTGACCATGGCTGGTGCCAGGACATACAAGTCCTTTGTTCTTGTTTTGACTGGCCAGTGCAACATCTTACAGGGCTGTTTTTTGGGCATTTGGCATCCTCAGTCCACAGTACTGTCCACAGTACATGATGTAGTTCACAGGGTCTTATCTTGAAGTGAATCCCAGTTTTTCAGATGATTTTGTGGATTGTTGTGCCATTTTGCATTTATTAATATTATCTAAATGTAAATTAATGTATAATGTTCATTGTCACAAGGATTGTCACAATCAACCTGTAATGTTCTGTTCTATTGTTGTTAAATATCTCATATTTTGTGTACTGTTGGAATATTAAATCTTAAATTGCGTTTTGATTGATTTGCTAATTTTTTACATATAAATAATTACACAATACCATTCAGTATGTATAAAGTTTAATTAACTAATTTCATATAATCATATACTTTTTTTCCACAATTTTCTCCAAGAGCTGGAGAAATCACTCATCCCTGGTCTCTCTGTGCACCCTCTCCAACAGCTCTACCACATGATGCTAGACAAGGACCATGGTGGTAGACAAGGACCATGGTGGTCCTTGCCTTTTTTAACTGCTCCTTGTCACCTCTTTCATCTGGTTCATCGGGCACTGAATCAGGCAAGGCTGAAGGCTAGAGGGGTGAGAAGGGTGTAAGACAAAGAGGTGAGGAAGGTCGATAGAAGGTCTTCCACCATTTAGAACCACCATTTCCAACATTAGATTTTTATTGAATAAAAAGAAGGCACCTATTCCACCTATTGTCTTATCCGTGAGGAGGAACCACCTCTATGTCGCAGCAGTGGGCTCCCCTGATTCAACAGGCCGTGCCTATTGGTAGGTTCCTGAGGTCCTGTGCACACTTTAAGTTATGTGTGTGTTAAACAGAAAGCAGTATACAGTATTGTTAAATACAGTTATTTTTAACTTTCATGATGATTACACAATTCAGTTACATCATTGTAAGTTGAAGTATCACCAACATTAAAATCACTTGGCAATCATGTTTCTGTAGGACTAAACTTGTTTGATCATCTGCCATAATTGCAGATATTTTAGAACATACAACATGCCTTCAACCAGTCAAATGATACAATTGCAAACAAGGGAGATACCCAAATGCACACAACACACAGAGATCGTTTTAGAGGATTTATTGGAAAACACACAGGCAGCTGGTAATTTGCCAGTGGGCCTGGGGCTTCCATAGCTAAAGCTAATATACAAAGTATGGTCAAAGCACAGAAAACAGGTCAACAGACAGGAGACATTGACGTGGTCAGCGGCAGAAAGTGGGTCAGATTGGGAGGAAAGGAGAGTTAATATAATCAAAGTAAAAGCGAAACGCTACTAGGGAGCAGGCACAGATAAGTCCAAAAGCAAAGGCAATTCAATCAAGGTGTAGCTGGGTAACAGGGTAGCTGAGCTGGGCAATTAGAAATAAAAAAAATTGAAAAAATGTTTTCCATGATTCCAATGCAGCCCTCCTCTGCTTGGTTTAAATCTCTGAACTCAAGCATTTCAAAGTTCTTGTGGGGGAAGAAAACACCCCGGATTAATTTAAAGACATTACAAAAACCCAGACAATTTGGCGGGTTAAATCTGCCAAATTTTCACCGCTATTTCCTTGCCAATAGACTCCAGTATATCGAAAAATTGATCACACATGACCCATTGGATCAGGCCTGGCTAGATACTGAACAAGCATATTGCAGAAAAATCCAAATCTCTGATTTACCATTCACCAGTAACACTCTTAGGGCCTTATTTACTAAAGCTTTGCATGTATAAAAACATGTGCAAAAAATGTGCAAGCTGATCTTCTCACGGTGTGCACTGTGGACTCCGTCTTCGAAGTGAGCAAAACATTGGCTTTAATGCATATGCAATATTGGGCCTTCTTTCTTGTGTGCGCAAAATACTGGGAGGAGAATAAGCAGATTGGAAATATGAGCACACGCAAAACGATTTATCAAACCCAGAAATGATTGCGGTGACTATTATTGCGGCTAAATTTAACACGTCTGAAAGGAAGGTGCAAATCCTCCCCATCTTACGCACAATGGCTGCTGTCACCGTGGCCAGGAGGAGACATCAGAACAATGGACACAGACGCAGAAAACACATTTTTGATTCAGAGTTATTTACTGTGGGCTGTTTATGGTGCGTTTTATTTTGATTGCTGGTGGTGCTCATGACTGGGCCGGGGGCACCTAGCCCGGCAAGCCCACCAGGTTCTGCGGGGCTGTGGGCTCCACTGTGCCCTGGCCTCCTGCCTCACTGCTGCCTCTAACTGTGCGCGGGGCGGTCGCAACTCCCACCAATGTCAGGGTGTGACAATGTTAATTCCTGTTTTTTGCCGTCTTTTCGCTCTTGTTTCTTTTCCCCCCTGTCCAGTGGTACATTCCATCCAGAGAGGAGAAGCACAGCTGCACCTCCTTCACCTGCCTATAAAAGTCTGCTTGTGACTTCTCCTCAATGCCAGATAATTCCACTGTGTCCAGTGAGAGCCTTCGAGCCCTTTGTATCTTGTCTTGCGATTCCCTGTGCTTTGATCATTCTGTCTAATTCTTGTCTTTTTAAGTTAAGTTCTTCTTTCTTCCAGTTTGAAGACTTTCTGATACCTGTTTCCAGCCTGGCTGTGATTTTCTGTTTTTCCCCTGCCTTTTTCTGCAGTGTGCTTTTGTTCTCTTTTAGCCCTTGACTGTCCAGCCTAAACTGAGTTTTCAGGATCCTCTAACTGGCTAGTTGGACGTTACACGCACAGGTGCAACCATGCACATAACGGACCCCTCACCCACCTGCTGCACACACTCCCGCGCGCGCGCACACACACACACACATACATTGCTTGTAATTGTCAGTTATTGTGGTTCCAACAATTATTTCGCTATTGCAGTTAATGGCTGTCACTTATTGCTGTTTGCTGTGCCGTCAGTCTTCCCCTTCTCCTCTCTGTAGCAGCTGAGACATTGCTGCTGAGCCGTTGCAGCTAGGTGGCAGTGAGAATGGGAATAACAATTTCTGTTGCGCTCGCTCCCACTGCTGCAACTGCGAAAGGAACTCAGCTGTTCCTGCTGATGCTGCCGTTATGTTTGTTGTGTTGCCGTCTGTCATTGTTTGTTTCTTTTATGTCTTTTGTCTCCTGTTGTCTCTTCCCTCTCCCTCTTAACTACTCTCCTCTCTTCCCCTTTTTCTTGCGCATCCCTTCTCTCTCTCCCGCACTAATGTATATTAATGCAATTTATTATACTTAAAAAGATAATAAAAACATATATTAAAAAAAGCTCTGATAATGATTTGAATCAAGACGTGTGTGTGGAAGTGGACACACAACCCATGCAATTTCCTGTCTTAGATCAACGATGAATCAGAGCAGAAAAAAAAGAAAAGGACAGGATGGTTTGGATTATAAAGATCTTATTGCTGAGTTTGTGGCCAAGAGGGTTCCTGCGCAGTTTACGCATGGTGAGTCCATCTCACCATGCAAATAAGTTAAATAAGTAAAATAAGTTGTGTATAGATGTAACAGTCCGTGTGACTGTTCATGAGCAATTATGCATTCATGTCAGAGGAGGGCGCCCCCCCCCCCCCCACCCACACACACACACACACACACCCTGTTGAAATGCATATTGTTCTGCAAGTCTGTTAATTTTTGTTTAAAGTGTCCTGGTCTGGACGGTATAGCGTGTGAGAAGTGTTGCAGGCGTGGTCAACGGGCATATCCTGTCTTTTCATAATGACACAGCAGCGCTGGTGGCCCTCAACACAACACCCAGCGAACACAGTCTGACTGGAGTCGGGTTAATATTCCAACCGTTCCAGAGACCAGACCACAACACTTTCCGCAGCCCGAGCCCTGGCGAGACGCAGCTGCTCTGTGTGCCGCTCCTCCGGTAAGCCCCTCCGGTACCGTGCCGACTTAGTTCTGCCGTGGCACAATACCGCTTAAACCCGTTGCAAGTGTAAGAAAAAAGTCGTTTGTGGAAGCCGAGTGGTTACGTCGAGCGTGACGTAGTCCGTCGTCCGTGTTTGAACTGTGTGTTTTGATTGTGTAGGTGAAAGATCCGCAGCTGGTCTCGGAACTGCGCCGACATGAACATCTCGTTTGCGGGAAAACGAGCTCTGGTTACCGGAGCAGGGAAAGGTAGACCCGGCACGACACGGCATGATGCACAGTGACGGTTTTTTCATCGCGGTTACTTCGCGGTTTCTGCGTGAATGCTAGGGGTTGCCGGTCAAAACAGCATATGTAATTAACAAACTGGAATGAACTAGCGCAGACCGTTCGTCGAGGCAGTGCAATTCCTACTTCCCCTTTCAAAATAAGTGCCGCATTGGCGGCTAAGATCGCAGAATCCCTGTTGGGTATTCTTCCATAGATCATCGCCCCAAAAAAAAGAAGAATCGGCTTGAACCAACATCTATCATCTAATTACTCAGAGCTTCGTCAAGACAACATCGGGCAAGTGGGTTCCTTCAAAAAAAAAAAGGCAACTCCCCCCAAAAAAACAAACAAAAAAACACAATTCCATATTCAGATACTCATGGCAAATTTAATGCAATGTAATGTTAATATTTTATAACTTACATGTTTGTATTTTCAAGTAGTTAGGCCATAGCTTCTTTTTTAAACATCTTATGTTTGATGTAAAGTTTCATTCTGAATACTCAAACACCAATGAATAAAAGTTTCTTCTTCTTTTCTTCTTCTGTACAGCACAATACACTGCTCAGAAGTGGCAGCTAACTTCAGTAATCGTGGCATAAAGTGCTACAAATCAAGTAAAACTGAAGGAAAAAAACTCAAGACTGATAGAACAGTGCTCAGCTTGTACATATGAATTTCAGTGACATCCTCTGGTTTAACACAACCTACACACACTCACTCACACACACACACACGCACTTCCCAAAGGCAAGGCTTATTAAAAACACATTAATCAACTTTTTCAACTTTATTTGCAATAGAGTTTATATGTTGTTGAAAGTAGACTGGATTTTCACAAATATCAGCAATGATATAATCAGAAGAATTGTCCATGACATATCCTTAAGTTTAACAACTTACAAAAAACACACATTCTTCCCAATCACGTCCATTAGTTTAACACAAGCTACAAAAAAACTCACAAGTTTATGTGTTTGTATGTTCATGTCATGGGCTATGTGACCATGTGGGTATGTGTGTGGTTGCAAAGAGCTGTTGCATACAGTATGCCCCGGTCTACTGTGTGTGTGTGTGTGTGTGTGTGTGTGTGTGTGTGTGTGTGTGTGTGTGTGTGTGTGTGTTTGTGTGTGTTTGTGTGTGTGTGTGGATGAAAGCAAAGGGCTGTTGAATATGTGCCAGACTACTCTGTGTGTGTGTGTGTGTGTGTGTGTGTGTGTGTGTGTGTGTGTGTGTGTGTGTGTGTGTGTGTGTGTGTGTGTGTGTGTGTGTGTGTGGGTGCAAAGTGCTGAATTCCACGTCACAGCTTTGTGGGGAGTAGACACAATGTTCTTCATCATCTAGCTGTTGCTCCTGTGAAGGAAGAGGAGGGGATACAGAGGGGATACAGAGTATCCATAACAATTATGTCTACTTAAATCACTGTACCAGGAACAACTATTTCCATTTTGAGAACATAAGCATCAAACACTTTTGTAATACCCAGAACAATTAACTTTACACAAACACGCACACTAAGGTAAGCTCTAGACCAAATTCAAGTCAACTCTCACTCACAAAACAAACGTGGAGGGCAGAGTCTTATCAGCAACTATCAAAGCAGCGCAATGCGCCTGTTGTGGTGATTCAAAGCGAAGGCATCAATGATGTCGTCTGCCTGTAGGTAGATCTTCTACATGCTGCGTTGATGGATAGTACGGCTAGGTTACTATTTCCAGAATCTCTAGAACGATTCCTCAAACAGTTTTTCACCCATCCAAAAACAAGAAAAGCTGCACTCTTGCGTGGTCCCCACAGTCGTGTTCTTGCCGCTCTTGCGATGATCCTCATCCTCATCAAGCAGATCTCCCGAATGAGTGAGAGGTTTTTGTTTGACAGATGGCTGTATTTTTTGAAATAACAGAAATTTCTCAATTTTTTGAAACCGCTCTTCTACCACGTCCATAATCAACGAGCCAAAAACAAACAAGTCTCGGACTGTAAATCTTGCATGATTTCGCAGTATCCGGTTTCACGTTGAATGATAGATGCACGTTTTCGTGTTTGTGTTATTAGTATTTTGCATATATGATTTCAAAGACACCAAGCGATGGCGCGATAATCCGTCTGTTTGTGGATGTTTGCTGTCACAGGGATTGGCAGGGCCACGGCTCTGGCTCTGGCGCGTTGTGGGGCTGAAGTCATAGCGGTCACGCGCACACAGGCCGACCTGAACAGTCTGGTGCAGGAGGTACACACACACACAGACACACACTGTGACCCCCCCCCAAAATTTGACCCTATACCCTGCTTTGTTATATCTGCCCCACTGTTCGCCTGTTGCATGTTGCCTGTTGTGTCGCGTATGTTACGATGTTTGTCAACACCTTTAACGTGCGTTTTTTCATTGGAAAAGGCAAACACAAAACAATCTTCACAATACTCAAGTGCCCACAGACTTCACAGTCAGTACGTAATAATCATAATAATCAAGTAGTAATAAAGTAATAATAAAGTAATAAAACAAAATAAAAGGAAAGTAATCAGAAACTAATAACACGACATACATATAAACTAGAATAATAATAATAAAAATAATGAACTTCAGTGAGGATAATAAATGTTTAAGAGTAGAGTTAGTAAAAGACAGGAGAGAGAAGATGCTCTATGCATTTCATTTGAGGGACATAAAAGGAACAGTAATTGACTTCACAAAATATCCACAGTAATAATGATTATAATAATTACAATAATAAGTAATAAAAGTTATATGGTATATAGATTAAAGTATGTAAGTACAGAAACTGAAATTAAATGAAAGAGCATCAAATATTGATATTTGTTAAAAAGACAAAAATCAATACACAACAGTCCACAATGATAATAATAACAATGATAATATAATAACACAAGCAAGCTGTTGTGATAATGGTAAAATGATACCATATCAAGTTTGTCCAGCCTGCTCCTGTCTCTAGAGAGAGCACCCACCCCCCAGCTCACCACACCGAAGAAAAGCACACCGGCCACCACAGACTGGTAAAGGGTGCACAAAAGACATCTTAATGACTCTAGCCCCTATAGTCCTCCTTGTGTCCTCCATGGCTACAGCCAACAACCTGTTTCAGATTGATCACATTTTAACCGTAAATGCCAAAGTGGTTAATGTTCTTGAGATGATTATAGGCTAAGTTAGTGATACTCTAATGTTTGGTCTAAATTCTAGTCTGGGTCTGAGACAGAAATCCTTTAATTTGTGCAATGTTACTGAGAAGGTCATATGTTGATTTAGTGATTGCTGTTCAGACTCAGGTCTCGGTCCTTAACTAGACTGGGATTAGTGCCTGTGTCTGTGATTTTCAATGTCACTGAACTCAAGCCACATGTTTTTGGGACCAAAGACTGCGACTTCTCACTTTTCTGCGCTTACCTGGAGGAAATTCTGACCTGTGCACTGGTTGATTTGTTGGATACACTCCCTCAGCAACTGAAGTCATCCATCCATTATCTTACTGCTCGTACCTTAATGGGACAATATTATTCTTCATTTATCAAAATAAAGAGCAATGTTTATAAGAAATTCATTGATCAAAGTAATCACAACAATCAACATTGTAAGCCTCTACATTTAGCACACAGTGAATATATACAATATATAATATAAAAACTGTTATGTATCTTCTTTTTGCCCCTATATGTGCTTCATGCTAACAACTAATGGTCCTGTCTGTATGGTGTATTTTATTAGAAAGCATGTACTTGTAGATGTAAAATGTAAATGTCTTCCGTTATATGCAGTGCTAAGTGTAGACTGACTGTATAGTGGCTGTTTATCACAGCTTTCGATTTCACAGCCATCCTCCTCCCTCCTATTGCCTTACCTCGCCTGCACATGTGCTGTATCCTTCCCCAGTGTTCCTCCATCCTCCCCGTGTGTGTGGACCTGGCAGACTGGGAGGCCACGGAGCAGGCCTTGCAGGCCGTCGGCCCCATCGATCTGCTTGTCAACAATGCTGCCTGCGCCAACCTGCAGGCCTTTCTGGATGTCACATCTGACCAGTTTGACCAGTAAGACCAAATACACATGTGCCGAAAGAGCTTTTGCAAACATAAGTCACGTTCACCTTTTTCACATGCTAGGGCAGTGTTTTTCAACCGTTCCTCGGGGACCATTGTCCTGCATGTTTTAGACTTAAAGCTTCAACACACTCGATTGAAATAATCAGCCAATCATCAAGCCCTGCAGAAGACTGATGATGAGGCATTCATTTCATGCCTTTGGTACTGTATTGTAGTCTCGTCATGTACAATTTAACACCAGTCATTATCCTTCATGCAATAGCACATGTGACCCATACTTGTGCATTCTATTCACTCTACCTTACTTCTGTTATCCACAGGCAATTTTGCAGTCACATAATGCATATTATTTATGCACACATTTTATACATACCCTTCTTCCACCTTTAGTATTGTGGTAGACTCTCTGGCACAGTCACTTTCTTTTGAGGTCAACGCTTTTAGACAGATAAATTGTTATTCTGATTCTAACTCAGTTGAGACTTCACCATCCCGTTTTGTCATGTGCAGGTCCTTCAATGTGAATGTGAAAGCTGTACTACATGTCTCACAGGTATGATAAAGTAAGAATCTAAGAGTCACCATACTTGCATGTTCATTTGTTCTTTGGCCTGTTGAAGATGATGAAGATGAAGATCATCATGAAGAGTTGATGTCCAGATATTTCAGTTGGTGTCTCTCAGATCCGAATATGAATTGTGAACTCTGCTTTTGGTCTTCAGGGACATGTATACAAGATTACGTAGAGCACAACTGCTACATTTTAGCTTCTACTCATACCATACATCTCTGGAAATATAAGATTCATGTGACTGCTGAAAAACAATTCTCAAAACACAGTCACAACAGCAAATACATAGCCAGTTAGGCACTTGGTGGTCACTGCTGTCTGACATCTGGATTGACAGACCCTTGACATCTGACAGTTTCCACCTTTGTGCAGATGATATTCATATGAAAGTCATTTGAAAGTATGAAAACAATATATTGCTTCAGTTGGTAATTAACAGCCGGACATTTTGGATGGGTTTTGTTATGAGGTTATATTTCGACCTTCTGACTTTTTACGACAGCCCTCTTCTGCTTATCTTCTTTCAGCTTAGCCTGGAGGAGGCATGTATGATTGAACAAGAACCTTTAGTTTTAGTTTATATTGAGAAAATTCTCTGAGCTCAAGAACATTTTCGGTGCTCATAAGAAAACTTTTTGGTACATGCAAGAAACCTTTTTTTATTTTTCCCCATCTCCGTGAAATATATGTTGCCTCTCTCAAGTGTATTTTATCTATAGGCATCACTTTGCAAGAAAACTATTCAGGAATGAAACCCTCCTGTAACCAACTAGCCCGTGAGAGGGCCCAAATGGCTGAGGCAGATCACGCTGCAAAAAAGGTTTATTCTGTCGCAAAATGACAGAAAAAGGAGGAAAGGGAAGAAAAACGGAAACAGAAAGAGCTGCAAACTGCAGAGAGGTAGGAAAGAAGGTGAAAGAACAGAAAATCACAGCTTCCGCTGGAAAACTCGAAAAACTGACAGAGACCTCACAGCAAAAGGCTGGGGATAAATGGAAAAACAGGAAGTGAAACAGAAAACTCAGCTCACGCTGGCTCGTCAAGGGCTAAAGAGAGAACACAGAGCACACTGTGGAAAAAGGCAGGAGAAGAGCAGAAAATCACAGCGAGGCTGGAAACAGGAATCAGGAAGTCCTCAAACTGAAGTTCATGGACGCAGTGGCGTTGAGAAGTCACAGGCAGGCTTTTATAGGCAGGTGAATGAGGCGCAGCTGTGCTTTTCCCCTCTGTTTGGAATGTACCACTGGACAGGGGGGGAAAGAAAACAACAGGCAGCACAAAAAACAAGAACCATAACAACAAGCCTCTACATTTCAAAGTTTTGAAATGTAGGGGCTTGCTGTAGCGCCACCATCAGGACTACTGTTTTGTGTTTCCATTTGAGGGGACATGGGACTGGAGCTTTTTGAAAAGTGTGGGTTGATTTCTCACATGGAAATGTCGCAATAGCCGAGACTTGAAACTGCAATCTTCAACGCAAAGAACCATCCTCCAACCCACCTCACTGAGCTAACTGGCAAGTGGAACTCTCCCATGTAGCTCCACAAACCGACCGAGTCATTCAGTCAAGAATTTGCATCTTGCGTTCACGTTCTGTGTGAACGTGTATGACAATCTGAAGATGCGCCGTATCAAGTTTGGTGTCAATTGAGCAGTATATTGTGGGAGGAGATAGGTTTAATGCATTTTTGAAGAAACAGAGTGATGGACTGCATAATTTGCAATAGATTTTCTTCAGTATTGGGGCTACATTTTGGTGAAAGTTGCAAAGCTGCAAACACAATCAGTAAGCGGCAAAGACGAGGAACGTGCAATAAAACAACAATATTTACAAGATTACAACAATAGGGTCATTTTGGCTTCGGCTGCCCAGCCCCTACTTAAGCTGCCTGGCCCCTAATAAGATATAAAGGGGGTGAGACTGGCTCGGTGAAAAGTCTGCTGCCTCACATACATGTTTAGGTTGATTTTGTGCCATGTAAGAACCCTCCTTCTTAATGGGGAAGCTCATCAGTTCCCTCACAGCAGGTGAAATAATGAATGAATGGATGGATGGAATACATATGAAACAAAACAAAATGAATCTCTTCCACGGCATTCCAAGGACAGCCTTAATTTTTTTCACCCGAGAAGACTTTGGGAAGAGGTATTTCCAAAAGACTAGAAGAGCAGGATGAGTAAAGGTCTTGACTAGTCATAACAACAGTTCATTTGTATACGCTCTTCGTCAAACTGCGCCTCCCTTGCCTCTTTTCGCTCAGATTGTGGCTCGGGGTATGAAGGCCCGGGGGTCAGGAGGCTCCATAGTGAATGTGTCCAGCCAGGCGTCTCAGTGCGCCCTCAGAGACCATGCCGTCTACTGTGAGTAGCAGACATGCTGTATTCACCTAACCCCATACAAAACACGTCATCTCGAGCCCCTCAGTGAAGGCAGCAGCTGCTGGTGTCCTCTTCGAATCTTGAACATTATTGACCGAAGCTGATTTAGTCAAATCCCAAAATGTGTCTGCTCAATATAAAGAGTTCAAAGCATATTTGAAGACAGAGACACAAAGTAAACCTAGTGAAGGTTTAAACAGTGTGGTTATTTCTTGTCTCTATTTCCTCTCATTTGTGTATAAAAAGTATACTTACGTACATGTACAGACCCTTTCCAAAAAATTTAAATTCCTTTTCTAAATTCCTGTTGTCATGGGTTTTCTGAGCTGGAAGCCATGACATGATGGAGCCATGACAGTGACTGCCTTTGACATTCCGTTCGTTGGCTTTCCTACTGTTCTCACAAATGTTACTACTAACGTTACCACTAATGTTCCCTTGTGGGCTGCATTTGCCTACCGCTGCCTGCAAACCACAGTAGGGGGTCGCTTGAGCTGATCAAGTACACTCAGTCTTTGTATTGCTGTCACTGATCAGGTGCATCTAAAGGAGCCTTGGACATGCTGACTAAAGTGATGGCTCTGGAGCTGGGACCCCACCAGGTACTTATAACTTTTAACTTATACTTAAATGCACTAATTGATGATGAGTAATCAGAGCCTGTTGACTTCATAACTGCACATTATAGCACAGGATGTCATTTCAAGTGTGAAGAGGAACGACAACTCGAAGATTATTGTATTCATGGATGTTTGGTATTTACAGTGGTTCTCAGCCCACTCCGTTTGCTTGCCATCTACTTGACTGAGCAACTACACCCTTTGAGTGTGCTCCTTCATGCCTGTTTGAAATGTTTTTGCGGCATCAAATTCACAATGGGAAGGTATTCAAACTGTGTGAAAAAAACAGGCTTTATTGTCCAGTTTTCCTCCTGACTTCTGGACCTTGATTTCAAAATGAAACGCAAAATTTGCTTTTATCTGGAAAAGAGGACTTGGGACCACTGGGCAACAGACCAGTACTTCTTCTCCTTAGCCCAGCACAGATGTTTCTGATGTTGTTCTTGGCTCAGGAGTGGCTTGACGCGTGGAATTCTACGGCTGTAGCCCGTGTCGTGCAGATGTCCGCATGTGTTGGTTGACGATGCACTCACACCACTCCTTATGAAGCTCCCCCAGACTTCTGAATCGCTGTCAAGGCTGCAGTCATCTCTGCCACTTGTGTACCTTTTCTGGACACATGTTCCCCTTTCCCTTACCACTCTGTTAATTTATTTTGAAACAGCACCCTGTGAGCATCTAGTTTAGCATCTAGTTTACATTTTTTCTTTTTTGAGACCTTTTCTCCTTATGGAGGATGTCAATGATGGTCTTCTGCACAACCGTCTAGTCAGCAGTCTTCCCTATGATTCTGAAGCGCACTAAGCCAGACTGAGACTATTTAAAGGCTAAAGGAAACCTATATACAGGTATTTTGTATGAATGAGCTGACAAGATTGAGACACTGGGAGCCTACAGTGTTGAACTGTATGATATTCGAATTTTGTCATACAAAATTTGGGATTTTTTTTTATCTTTAATCCAAAATAATTAAAATTTTATCAAAGACTTGAAATATTTCACTTTATGTATAATAAATACAGCAATATAATATAACATACAAGTTTCACTTTATGAAAGAAATTATCGAAATAATTGGACTTTCCCTCCATATTCAAATTCTTTGGCATGTTGGTATATAAATGTATTGGCCAGTTATCACATACGGCTTTAGTTGTTGTCCAAACCCCCCCCCCCCCGCCCACCCAACAAAACCAATCGAATTTTACAATAGATTTTCTCCAGCAATCATCTACTTCAGATTGTTACTTCCCGCTTTTAGGCATAAAAAATAAAACTTCGTGCAATTTCTCTGTTGAGTGATGAGACTCTCCTTTCTCAAGGGGCATTGTTGTGTGTGCTCAGATCCGTGTGAACAGCGTGAACCCCACAGTGGTGATGACGGACATGGGGCGCCTGGGATGGAGCGATCCGAACAAAGCCAAGACCATGTTGTCCCGCATCCCACTGGGCCGCTTTGCAGGTCAGAACCCACACTTTGTAGATCCGTCCGTTAGTGTCCATCCAACCAAAGGCCTTACCTGCTTTATACCCAGTGGGCATAAATTCTAATTTATTTCTCAAATATCTTATATGTTTAAATCTCAAACTCATCCAAGGCCACAGGAGCTTCCAGCATGCACATACACTCACCAGCCACTTTATTAGGTACACCATGCTAGTAACGGGTTGGACCCCCTTTTGCCTTCAGAACTGCCTCAATTCTTCGTGGCATAGATTCAACAAGGTGCTGGAAGCATTCCTCAGAGAGTTTGGTCCATATTGACATGATGACATCACACAGATGATGATGATTCCAGCTTTATGACATGGCGCATTATCCTGCTGAAAGTAGCCATCAGAAGTTGGGTACATTGTGGTCATAAAGGGATGGACATGGTCAGCAACAATACTCAGGTAGGCTGTGGCATTGCAACGATGCTCAATTGGTACCAAGGGGCCCAAAGAGTGCCAAGAAAATATTCCCCACACCATTACACCACCACCACCAGCCTGAACCGTTGATACAAGGCAGGATGGATCCATGCTTTCATGTTGTTGACGCCAAATTCTGACCCTACCATCCGAATGTCGCAGCAGAAATTGAGACTCATCAGACCAGGCAACGTTTTTCCAATCTTCTATTGTCCAATTTCGATGAGCTTGTGCAAATTGTAGCCTCAGTTTCCTGTTCTTAGCTGAAAGGAGTGGCCACGTTCAAAGTCACTCAAATCACCTTTCTTCCCCATACTGATGCTCGGTTTGAACTGCAGGAGATTGTCTTGACCATGTCTACATGCCAAAATGCACTGAGTTGCCGCCATGTGATTGGCTGATTAGAAATCAAGTGTTAACGAGCAGTTGGACAGGTGTACCTAATAAAGTGGCCGGTGAGTGTATGCCTGCACATTTTGAAACAGTCCCTCACTAACATTTGGGAAAGAACCTTAAAGGAGACATATTATGTTATTCAATATTTCAGAATATGTTTAGAGTGGCATATGTACATAGTGAACCTCTGCAGAGTTGCACATGAGCTATGGAGGTCCAGCCGTAACCCACTGTAGCAAACCCTCTGCTTCCTGGTGGGTTGCCAGAATACTGCCACCACTCACACTGACACAGCAGCTCTATTCCCAGCACTTCATCACTTTTCCTGGCCCAAATGTCCAGCTCAACAGGGCTCAAAATAAGTCCAAGAGGCCCGCCCCCCGCTGGCATCTCATCCCTGCTCCCACACCAAAGAAATGAGACAAAGGATGACTTGCCCACACTGTCTGCATCTCTCTCTCCATCTCAGCTGTGCATGTGTGCTAATGTGTACGTGACAGAGAGAGAAGGAGAGAGAGGCACAAAGACCATGTTATTGATAAACCATATTCTCAAATAATGCTGCTCTCAACAATAAAGCATCGATATATCCAACGAGAGAGACACGTGTGTGTGCGAGCATGTCATGGCTTACTGTACAGGCACAAATATGATATATATATTTGCACATTTTGTATATTATGAGTGTTTAACTAATTAGCTAATTTGTCCCGCTGCACAGTGCACCCTTGCTCGTTTTAGTACCAATCACCAGGGCACATTCCTCATAGCTGTATAGCTAGTTGTAAAACTAAAACTGCGACTGCAAAAAATGCAGCCTGCATTCTGCAATACAAGAGATGCAATTATTGTACACTGCTACAAAGTGATGACCTGGTGTATTCCCTGCTGTCAGCCTATGTAAGCTGGATATACACACCGGCAGACCACTGCTGTGACACCACTGGGTATGAAGATAATGATGGATGGATGTCAGAGTGCTAAAACTAGGGATGCAGAAGGTTGCAGATTTTGGACAAAAAGTGACGTCACATCGATATACCTGATCATTTTCTTCCCTACAGTGAATTGACCAACTGTGCATTGACTGGACCCATTTGCACCCATTTATCCTATGATGCAGCCGGCCACGCTCATGATACACATAATGTCATGACCGGGAGGGGGGGGGGGGCTGAGTCACGAGGGTGGGGGCATGTAGGGGGGGCCAGAAGGAGTCTGATTCAATTATTATCATTTATTTATCTCAATAGAAGTAGGTAATTCATGCAATTGAAATATTCTGGGGAAATAAATTAACTGAAATGTGTGTCCCAACGTACATATATCACCTGCAGATTAGTCTACATATACTATAGGTATATCAGGCCGGGGATATTAGTAGAAACAACGTTTTAAAATGTCTAATTGAATGCAAAAATACACAGATGAGACTGTTTAGCCCATGTCATGCAGATGTCTGTTAAATTGATGTTGTTGTCTTGTTATGTTTTACTGTTACACCATCCTATTAAGAGCACATATTGTATTTATTAAGATTTTCCTGTTTATCAAGAGTTTACTTATCCCGATGACATCTTTTAATGTACATTGTTTGCTCTCTTTATGCCATCTCATATTTATGCTACTGATGTAAGTTTCCCTGAGGGAGTCATCCCAAAGGGATCAATAAAGTCAGCGTAAGTCGAAGTTTAGCTAGCCACCGGAGCACTTAAAATATCGCTATGACGTAGCCAAAATGCAAGACACCTGCACTCCTCCAGTCATTTTTGTCATTTACATTACCCTGCACACCCCAAAAGACCAAAGCAAAGACCATTGGATTTGTACACAGGGCCCAGAATACAGCGCCGTGCCCCTGGTCATGACACCGACACGTCACCCCAAACACAAACAGAGTGCCGGTGTCACCAGTGTGGCTTACAGTATCTGATAACGAAAACACGCCTGCAGCGTGCAACAAATGCTCAACCGAAGTAAAAAAAAAAGTCTGCATTTAAACACGTCTGTTCTCTACAGATTTCGCCCGCGAGGCGTATGGGAAGAATATGAGGATGAAGCTGTGGCATTGAATTAAATTCGTCTTTACTCATCACACCTTTCTTTACCTCAGGTGTGCATACAAACTGTTATAAAATGTCACTTGGTATCCCTGCTGGTATGAGAAGCAGGGAGTCGTAGGTTATCGGCATCGGTGGGAAAAGTTATTGTGCATCCCTAGTTAAAAGCAAGCGAACCAAACCTCCAGCTTTAACAAAAAGATTGTAAAAAATGCATATTGTATCTTCTTTTCATTGGTACCTGAACTAATGACTGGTTTTCCTGACTCTGTGTTTATGCTAAGCTAGGTTATCGTATAGTTTATCATGCCTTGTCCTCTTTGTGTGTGTGTGTGTGTGTGTGTGTGTGTGTGTGTGTGTGTGTGTGTGTGTGTGTGTGTGTGTGTGCGCGCGCGCGCAGAGGTGGAAGACGTGGTCAACAGCATCCTGTTCCTGCTGAGCGGTAAAAGCAACATGACCTCTGGAGTGACCCTGCCAGTGGACGGAGGCTTCCTGGCTTGTTGATTGACACACGGTTCCGTTGGAAAACATCGCTTTGTTGCACTGTACAAGTGGAGGTTCATTTTCCACAGCGATTAAAGTCCACTCTTGCTCACCCAGTATTCCCCCTTTGCTGGCCCATTCCTTCATTCTGTATGCAATATATCTTGTCTTTTGAGGCCGGGCAGGCAAAACAGCCAGGACCTTATTGTTTTGCTCAATGTTCTTCCCCTTTCTTCCACTAAATGGTATTTTCAACATGTACCTGCAAATTCTTGATTATGGTTTACTAAGTCAATTGATTATTACTTTTGGCCTCATTGCAGCTTGTGTTTCTGGTCAATGAATTATGTTTACTGTGTGTAGCTTTGTGTATCTGGAACTTGTTGTGGTTTATAGACAGAAAAAGATGACACAAATCATCACAGTATGCATATTACCTTACATATATTTTTGTATTTAGTATACAAAAAATTGAAATATTTCACCACACAGACATGTGAAGTAATAAAAAATAAGACAAACAGTTGGAACAAGTATACAAGTCATCTTACATTACATACATACATGGCCAATGCATTTCATCTTACAGCCTCTCCTAAGAATTTAAGTGGGTCAAATAACCAGAGAACTTCCATGCAATAGATTAGAAATTTTCACTGTGTTTCTCAGCTACAATTCCACACCTTAGCTAGGCAGGATCACAAGACATGATTCAACCACAGTTTGCTATGCCAACCAAAGACAGCGAGACAGAGTGGGCTGCAGTGCTGCATCTCACCACGGGGGGGAGACAAACACACGGCAGCCCTGCAACCATACAGAAATGTATTAAATAAAGGTGCAATCTGCACTGTTTGCCACCATGACAAACTCCACAAAGATTGGCCCCTTTATAGTACACTGTTAGCAACACTTCTAACTTCAACATGAGCAACTATTATCCCTTTAGTTTTGTTTTAGAGCTAAATATTCAAGTACATGTAGATAGATATTCATAATGCATTCCTCTCCTAAGGATTATTCTGTACATCAGTAGATGTCATTAATATCCATTTTTTCTTTCTTTATGTCCACAGATTCTTGAAAAGTCTTGTGTATTACTACAATACAATATGAAATAGTACCAAAAACTGGACACTAAAAAACTTGGCTTAAAACAATACTGTCTTTTCTGCACTACCCCAGACTGTCAAACAGAGCTGTCTCTCTGATGCCAGCATGTGGTAGCCAACCCTCACTGACACCAGCCCACACACATCTGTGGTACGCACACACACACACACACACACACACACACACACACACACTCACTCACACACACGCATACACACCCACACACACACACCCCACACACACGCACGCACACACACACTGAAGAGCACAGACGAGATCTAAACAATGGGATAAATTAAGACAGAATATTTTAAGACCCATGCAAGCTCCTCCATCCTTAGAGGCAGAACTCAGGCAGCAAGGTTGTACAGCCCCTGTGTTTGGCATGCTCGTCTGTCACATGTTCACAGTTAGATGAAGTTACCCAAAGACACCTGACTAAGATCACACAAGGGTGTTAAGTGAAAATAACTTTTTTTTTTTCACCTTAAGAGGGTGGTGGCAAGGAATGAAAACTCAGATGAAACCAAGAGCTGTCAGAACTGAGAGGCGTGAGAGTGTTTTCCACAAGACCAAGACTGAGCCTTTATAAATGTGTGGTGTTAATTAATGTGCCATTAATGCCAACAATGTGTCACCATTGACACTAAAATAAAGGGTCTCGGCTAGGAAGACAATAATAACCAGAAAAGCATGTCTAAAAAGGACAGTCACGGACGTTTTCCAATGCGTCTTGACACACACACCAGTATAAAACAGCTCCTATTCATTTTGACAGATTGTATCCTATCATGTCAAGCATTTCAACTAACCTAGTGAAACTTACTACTGCCCCATGCCCGACTAGTTCCAGTGTATTAAAATTAAGTCCAAAAAGAGTGAACTATATGGTCAAACTCAGGTCAGCAAAAGATTTAGCTAAGGCTCAGTGAGTAAAGCCAGACGTAAGCTAACGGTTCCTCTTACTCCTTGAAGCCGTTTCACTCTTGTGCCGGGTGTTTTCCGCATCATTCATAGCTCTGTCCATCACGTCTGTCAGCGTCAACGTTGCTACTCTGACTTAAGCAATGTCTGAGGTGTCTAAAAGAGTGAGAAAATGCCATTTTACTCTGGTTAAGGGCAAACATGAACCACTGGGCACTACTACAGCACTTCTCAGGTAAAACACTAACCGGCACCAGATAATTTGCGTGCTAAATGAAATGTACCAGTGCAAAGTTAAAATGGTGACGGTCTTCTACACATCTTGACACAAAGCCTCAAATGCTGGAGTTCTTTTTAGGCGCTTGTGTTTCCTGTTTTCGGCCGACTTTGCAATTTTAAATCTCATCATCCAATTCGTGTTCGAGTACAATGCTGTTACATGAATGCAACCGCATGAATGCAACCGGATTTAGGACGCTATACTCCAGGAATAAAATGTCATCAATTTGGGCAGTGGAATTGTGATTTTTTTTTTTTTTTCTGTGCACATGCCAGTAATTTGCATTTCGTCTCCACGCTGATCTTATGTCAGGAGCTGAGGGTAACTTCTGACCTGAAGGCGTATTCACAGTTCACTTTCTATTTAGTCAACACTACATTAATTCAAGCAAGCATGGCTGAGAAAGAAGAGATGTCGCAATATGAAGACGAGCAGCTCAATAGAAACCACTGTCAGCCCTCATGGCAATTTGATGTCGCTTTATGAATACAAATTGTGTGGGCAGAGCCACCTATCAGTCTATTCAGTAATGTTAAAAAAATCTGATCGAATATTGGCCTCACTGCCAATACCGCTTTGAAAAAACATCAATATAAAGAAAGCAATCTCAGCAGTGCACACTCACGTTCCCAAGTTTTCTTTCTCATCCTCGCAGAGAAGTAGTGGTTGTTGTTGGTGGTGGTGTAGTGTTTGATCAGTGTTTTTCTTTCAGAACATGGTGCATCTCTTCCCCCTCTTCTTCACGGGCGGTGGGCAGAGCACGGCTCGGATAGCCTCGTCGAACACAGTCTTCAGGCCTCGCTGGGTCAGCGCGGAGCATTCCAGGTACTTGACAGCTCCTGTGGTGGGCGGAGGGCATGATTGGCATTGGATTTCAACGCGACAGTCGGCGAGTTCCCTCTGAATCCCGCAGGGGAGAGGTTCAAACAAACATCAGGCGTCTAATCCCGACAATAAACACGTTATGAATTGTTTAAAAAGGAGCTGGCACAAATAAAACTTGACACAGAAGACAAATTCACTTTCCTGTGGCCAGCAACATACACCATGCGATGGTACAAGCTGTTAAAATTTGCCATCGTTTGTGCAATTGCAAACACGTCTCTCCTTGAAAAATGTCAACAATAATACCTATTCCCACTACATGTGTGTGTTGTGGAAGAATTCTTGATCTGTCTGGGAAAATCAAAAAGCAAGACAGGTTCCAAGCATTTATTCTCTGCAGAGAAGGAAGACAGCACACCCTGACCACTGCCAGTGGATCAGAGGAGTGCTTCCCTGAGGGACAGGTCACAATGCATTTTATCCTGACCTCCAGGAACACACCCCTAAGTGTGAAAACCATTTTGGTCACAATAAACAAATTGTCAGGAGCTCAGCAAGTCTTTACAACTGGTGTCCTGTGAGCAGGACACTTCCATAGGCACAACAATGAAGGTGTTAACAGCAGGGAGTGATCTTACAGTGAAGTTCTCGAGTCTTTGATGGCTGCAGCACAGAGAGTTTAGGCTACATCTAAATCAATACTGATATTAATCAAATGTACCTAGGTGCGTGTAACATTTCCACCATATGTTAAAAATGCAAAACTATGCAAACATACTTACAGCCTGGTTCTAAAATCAGGCTGAATTTAGCTGCTTGGTTTCAGCATGTAGGTTTCATTAGGTCAATCTCAGCTCCACCCAACCACAACCTCTTACCCCACTGAAATTGAAAGCGTTTCATTTAGTTGACCTTATAGAACAGTAAAAAGAGGAGACAGAAATAAAAACCTATGGTGCCATGTGTAGGCACTGAAAGCCAAACACAAGGTCAATAAAATAGAGTATGTGAGTGTGCTATGATAATGGTATTAGTAATTATGGTACAATTAGGCGTATTCCTTGACCGCATCAATCTATGAAGGTAATTACTGTTTACAGTGTGGTGTCTTACATTATCTAGTTTGTGCTCTTCTCTGGTTAAGATCAGAACAATTATGTCCATAGAAGCATATTAATGTCTATCTGATGCATGCACCTGTTATGATTCTTATGTACCCTAAGGATAACAAGGGACATGACTTTGCTTATTGCACTCAGCCTCACCGATCTCTCTGGCCATGGCCAGGCCTTGTGGGTAGGTGATTGGCGAAAGCTTCTTGTCTCGCAGCCTCTCAATGGTGTCCTTGTCATCCCGCAGATCCAGCTTGGTGCCCACCAGAATGATGGGTGTATTGGGGCAGTGGTGTCTCACCTCAGGATACCACTGGGGCACCACAAATACACGTATGCAAGCACACACACACACACACGTACATATGCATATACAAAGGTCAACTTCAGTGAGAGAGGAGAAAGAGAAGAGTTTGCTGAGCACAGAGGCAAAGCAACAAGTGCCTTCAGATGAAGTGCTTTGAAAGAATCTGTGAGTGGACACAGAACATCCTCTAGCCAAGCAAATCACAAGATGAAGAGGATCCTGTCGGGCCAGAGGCCACAGTGACTCTGCAGAGGCAGGCCGGGCCTGCAGGAGAATGTGGCTTCATGTGAGAGCATCTTCTGATGCTCAGCAGACCAAACCACAGCTGGCTCCACCATGCTGCCTCTGCAGAGTGTCTACATCCACTCAGATCTCGCCTCACAACATGCCTCTGCTCTACTCCTCCCCGGGGAAGGGTTAGAGTCAGTTCCAATACAGACTGTTCTGAGAAGAGGTCTGAGCAAGCGTGATAACGGCTGGAGAGCCAGGAGGAGCCATAGATGTGCCTCCTAGTGGTCAGACTCGGCGCGGGGTTAGGGGGTGGGGTGAGGTTGGCAGTCAGTCAGCGTACTGACCTTAGCTCTGACGTTCTCAAAGGAGGCCGGACTGACCAGGGAGAAGCATATCAAGAACACATCCTGGGAGAGAACCAGAGAGATGACCGGTTGAGAGCAAGATCTGTGTGTGTGTGTGTGTGTCTGGGTGTGTGTGTGTGTGTATGTGTGTGTGTGTGTGTAGTATATGTGTGTTTTGACGCCAGATAACCCATCCTTCCACATATTGAACGGCTTATTTTTTCTCTCATAATATTCCAGCACGACTCTAGGCTATCTTTCTCTAGAGCTTTTTTTTCAGACCAATCGAGCGAAATAATGTGGTTCATTAAAGCATAATCATAAATCTTAAGTCTAATTGCAGCTTTACAACTTAATATTTACATAATATATGGAAAACTATGCCTCAGAGTTAGCGCTCAATCAACCCAACATGTAGGCCAGTGTGCTGGCTACAGTATGTGAGGTGGCACATGGAGAGAGCACAGGAAAACAAACATGACAGCAGAAGAGCTGGTGGTGTCCGTGAGTGGTGCCACAACCTACAGTTGTTTGCGCTACAATGCTTGTGTAAACAAGGCTGTGTCTTATAAATGAAGCTATGGTGACATTTCAAACAAAAAAAAAACATTTACAGATTATTTTTTCGTTGTAGGCATTGGAATACGAATGCAAAAACGGATCAGAACCAACACCAGTTCTCCCCGCTTCAAGTTCCTGCAAGACCAATCCTCAAGCAGAAACACAAGCGGCTAGTTTGCGTCTTCTCAGGTTAGTTTCAGTTTCCACTCCTGGGACAGGAGGGAGATTGCTGCACCAAAGCAACTGATTCAAACCGGAGATGGATAAAGGACTGTTGAAATGGGAAGACAGCCCCACTTGTTTAAACCTTGCACACTTCAACACAGCCGGAGCAACAAGTAAGAGGCTGGGGTCTAGGCAGAGAGTCTAGTCCACCCCACGATACAGTAACGAGGCATTTCAGGATGCTGCACATCAAGTGTATCCATCCATTATCACCAGTCCATCACAGGGCACACACACCATTCACCCTCACTCACACCAAGGGACAATTTGGAGTGTCCAATCGACCTTGCTGTATGTTGGACTGGACTGTGGGAAAAAGGCAGAGTTACGTGAGAAAACAAGACACTCAAAACTCAAACACAGGAATGCGATGATGTGCTGCAATGCCATGAGCGTGACGTTTTACACGCAGTTGCGTTGTGGGTTGTGCTGCAATAGGGCCAAACTCTGTTGCAGGGCAACAGAGGCACTGCAGCGCTATCTGACGTGTTCAAGGACTCGTAAAAGGCCCGATGGATATCAATCTGCCCGCCCAGTTCGTGTGGATGATCGCCTTATTAAACCCCGCTACTCATTCAGTATCGGTGTAGTATAGGTCGGACATTCTATGGGAAGAGAGAAACAGCTGCGTACTTCTCCCGCCAAGCACTGCAAGGACTGTAAGATCAACCTCTAGAGGACTTTCAACGACTATCACGATGTTATGAGATTCAAACGCTTACAATACGGAGGTTGCTCTGGGGGAGAGATCTTCGGAAACAAATGCAATGCTGCAGTGCATGGAATGGAATGATTTGATTGTATGTTTGAATGTTTTCTCAATTAACCGTCGAAACTGTTCACATCACTAGACGTGCGCTTATCTGTAAAAGACAGAAGTCGGAAATGTTAAACAGATGAAATAGGCGGAGAAAATTCCAGTGTTTTTCTTCTCTAAAGATAGTATGCGCCGTGGCATTTATATGAAGAATAGGACAGTAGTTAGCGTTCAGCAACCATTTCATGTATGTCAATGTGTACCTCCAAATTTTAAGGTGAATCATTGAAATGTAGCAACAGCAAAGGAGACGCCGACGTCTTCAAGTCCTTACTTAAGCCGGGTGGCATATCACAGGGAGTCATGGTTGCACATTCTCAATATATCTGGAATCTTTTTCAGGTGCTGCAGCAGGAGAGCTCTCGGCGGGGAAGGGTTCCTCTCTACATGGACGATTGTGAGGACCAACATCTCTCTCTCGTCATTTGTTCATACGTTTACACATATTAGCCTGAAGAAGCAATATAATGGTGACGTGTAACAAAATACAGTGCAGAGATGTAGTGGAGGAAAAGGCACAGGTACAGTGCTTGCTCCAAAATGTGAAAGGTAAATGCATCTCAATTATTCCTTAGTTAAGTACGAAAATATGCAAAAATGTACTTAATTACCATGACGCAGCCTTTGTTAAATGTAACCATTGGGCAGCCTCTTGATCTGACATTTTTATTTCAAATCAAATGGTGGCATTTTAATGGCTACAAGAAAATGATGAAAATGCAGCTTACCCAGAAGTGTTAACGCCTCTCATATCTTGTATCTATCTTAAACGGTAGCTTCTCATAGAGCTAAGCATGTGTAGGTGCGAATGCATGAGTCTGGATGTTTGCTTGTGTATGTCTCAGTGTGTGTGTGTGTGTGTGTGTGTGTGTGTGGCTGGTTGGCAGGAAGGGGTATGAATATGACATCACTTCAGTGCTATAATTCACAAGCAAAAGATCATAATCGGTGCACATAAAGACCACTCTGTGTGTACTCGCCGTCTCCGTGTATGCGCTCGATGTCGCTCGCAGCCACTTTCTGTGGCCTCTACGTGCTTGTGTTTGCACACTTTTGCCATTCTGGGGTTGGGTATTGAATAGCTGCCCCACCCCCCCATCCCGCCTGATTGGTTGCTCCAAATGCCTGTCTCCAGGTCACGGCCAATCTGAGGCACTTGGAATGGCATGGATTGGCACACATCACAGCTGCGCCGCGCGCCATCTTGGTTGCTTTCATGGGGCCTCTCATGGCAAAGCACGTTTTACACAGTTAACTCTGAGATCTCACGTTTGTGTTATTTCATTCTATGCTGCAAACGTGAGAGTGACAGCAAATGTGCAGAGTGACGGCAAGCGCACACAGACACGGTAAGCAAGCGCACACGAGTGGCCTTTATGTGCTAAATTTGATTTTCAGATGCATGAATTATGGCTCTGAATTGCTGTCACATGTGAATACCGTCTGTGGGTAAGACAGTGGTCTAAGCCTGTCGTAGTCCTCCTGTCCCGCTGTGTCCCAAAGTCCGAGATTCACTGGTTTTCCATCCACCATCACATTGGCGGAGTAGTTGTCAAAGCTGTGGGAGAGCAGAGAGCACACACAGTAATACACAGTGAATGCATGAAGACAGCTCGTTCTGTTACCTGTCCAAACTTAGCTGCTTTTTTGAATTTAAATCCTGGTTTAGATAACTCACAATGAAAAATCACAAGGCTCCTAATGAGTGCAGGAGCCCAACCGTCACTGGATCACTGGAAGATCGGCTCACGCAGTTGACAAATCACATTTTCCAGTTTCCCAGGTAAATCTGTGCTCTTTCATTCGATGCGTTCCAAAAAGCTGCGTGTCTTACAAAATCAAAACAACAGGCCGCAGTCACCTGTACGCACCCTCTCCTCTGCATACGCCACAAGTCTCCTGTGGGCACACTTGAAATCTTGACTTCAACGCGTGACTGTGGCCTCAGTATTCAGAGTACACACACCAGACATCAATCAAAGACATCACATCAGCACATTCGTGAGGCTTTTACCTCCGCGGGATTGTGCTTATATTTGTGATAGGAGCAAGCGTTGTCTCCTTACAGCAGACCTGGGCATTGTACGGCCCCCGGGCCGCATACGGCCCTTTGGTTGCCTCTGACCGGCCCGCGTAGGGTTAATTGGGAATTACAAAATAAACACATTTTCTAATTTTACCACATGCATGAACTAAAACTGCATTGCTTTTATTTTGAAGTTGGTTTTCATTCACGTACGTAATGACGCAATACGTATATCAAGACTGCACATGATTGGATCATTGATACGAGCAGCCGGACGAGGTCTGAGGATCAGAACATCAGACAACTTTAAGGCTCAAAAATGTCCGCTGCTAAAAAAAGAAAGGTAGATGCCGAATGCAGGATTTTCAACAAAAAATGGACTGATAAGTATTTATTTACTGAAGTCAGAGGGAAAGCCGTGTGTTACTGTGGACTACTACAACTTGAGCCGGCATTACGAGACGAAACACGCGGAAAAATACAAAAACTTGACTGAAGCCGAAAAGACGCGAACATCGGAAGCTTTGCCAGCTAAACTGCAAAAGCAGCAAGGCTTTTCTACCAAGCTTCAAACATCCAGGGATGCAGCAACCAAGACCAGTTTTGTTATATCCCACAAAATTGCCAAAAAACAGCAAGCCATTCTCGGAGGGTCTCAATATATTAATATATTGTGTATCTATCAAGTGTTCATTAATATGCAAACTAATGGTAAAACGTTAACATTTATTTTACCATTGTATTGAGATATTTAATTGAATAAATGACATTTTTTGTAATCTCAATCTTTCATTGCTTAATTATAACATATACTCTTACAAGTTTTTTAAACAACGCTATTTACTGCCTTTTTATAAAGAAATACAATTTATATTTGAGAATTGAGTTCAACCTTTTGGACCGGCCCTCCAGAATATGTTCTGTGTCTCATGTGGCCCCATGGAGAAAATAATTGCCCACCCCTGCCTTACAGCCAAGTATTTACAACTCGCATGTTTTTTTTCCCCAATAAGAAAGAATGGGAAAAGTGAAAAAAGAAATACACCCTCACACTTTTTTCTTTGACATGGAAACTTCATTTCACCTTCAAAATGGTGATGGACTTGCAGTCCGTGCTGTTTTTCTGCCTTCCACTTCTCAGTGTCCCCAAAGAGCCTGTGGTCAAATGAGGGGAGGGTGTCCCTCCCCATGGCAACTTGCAGGCACACGCACACATGCACTTAGCAGTCAGTTGTGACCTGCAGTGCATGTCCGCGTTCAGCACATAAATACACACACGCACATACACACACTCGCTCACACAGGAGCAAAAAACCTCGTCCCTCACCCAGTGTAGAAACATAGACTTTCATATGAGGGTTAAAAATTTCATGTAACATGGAGACTCAGACACTCATACATACACACACACACACACACACCTAGGGGCACTCCCAAAATTTCTATATGTGGGACTTTTCTAGTTTGTGTAGCTACAGGAGAACATGCATAATTCTTTAAAGTTATTTTTCTTCTCACTATTGTCTTTCTTGCGCCAGTGTTCCACTATAAGCACATATTCATCATTGCACATTGTTTTAATATTTTCATGAGTCTCAGATATAAATTTCCCCGACCTTAAGAAGTAGGAACGAGTGAGTGCACGAGTGTTTTTACATCCTTTTGGGTTAGCGGGGCTAGGCCCTCCCTACGTTATACAGATAAAAAGATGAGAAAGTTATGTTATTAAGTTATTTATTTAGTTATTAAGTTATAAGTTAAGTCTAAATGACATACGATAGATTGTTATAAGTTTTAGTGTAGCCTAAAGTGGCAACGGTGCGGAGTGGTTAAAGGATATCTCTAAATGGGCTAATTTCATGCAGCCTGAGAACCTCAAATCTGCTATTTTTTATTTTCTGGCTGACTTGGTCCTGCCCTTGCTATTTGCTGTATGTTTGGGCCAACTTCATTCAGCCCACAGGCCAACCGTTCTGACCAATCAGCAGCAGGCTGGCACCTGGTAAATGACTGACATGCCCATGTGATTTTCTTGCCATTTGTGTTGATATCATTGAACCCAACACTGCTTTTTACAACATGGTAGAGGAGAGGAACGCACGTGGTGTGTTCAGGGACCATCGGAAACCTCAGATCTACCGATTAAGGCAGCTTTGAAACTACAGATTGAGACAAATACCACCGACAGACCACTCGATGTGCTGTTGTTTTATTCAGGGTATAGAGTAGCTGCATGATACGAGTTCAGACGAGTTCAGTAGATGTGCCTTAGCAGATGGAACGCACCAAACTATTATAAAAATGTGTGGAAGACATTTTTGGCTTTATTTGATTAGATCTAAATGACCAACGTACGAATCACGCTGCCATGTGCTATCTGTATATATCTTTTATGTACTGACCAAGGTTTTTTCATTTTTATTTTCTGTCCTTATTTTTAGTGCGTGTGTGTGTGTGTGTGAGCAATAATAATAATAATAATTATTATTATTATTAATAATAATAAAAGTTTTATTATTAATACGTTTAAAATTATAACTTATTCATAATAAAGTTATAGGCACATTTAAGTGTAACATACACTAGATGTTTTGTTTCCTCTTTGTTTCCTCTTACTCGTGAGCCAGTTATCCAGACATTTATAAACATTGCATAGTGATGTTTGTAAAGCTTGTTTGATTGATTAAAACAAAGATTTTGCAACCCTGACAATAACCCTCCCATCATCACGAATCACCCACCACCCACAGAACCACCTCTGTTCTCACTTCAGTTTCACTCTAAGCCACAGTCGAGCATCTGCAGCTTAGCAACTGTCCCTCTGACAGCATCCCTCCTCGGCTTCTCAGAGACATCCTTGACAGCATGGTGACAACCATACTTGACGCAGATGACTGGGACCTTCTCACGCGTTTAAAGCAAAATGTACTGCAGACGTCACCCAACTGATCAGAACGTCTCTGATCTCTCTGAATGTCCTCGGACCACGCCGTACCATCATATTGAGCCACTGCCACAACACTTGAATGGCGATGAATCATTCAGCAGATTTGAAACACTGCTGCTCATCTAAAAATATGAAATCTGAAAACGTATAAACATCCAATTTAAACAATCTAAACAAGATTTAGATCATTCAATTTGGGCTCAGCCCTGACTGTTCTTCTTGGCTCTTCTCCATGTACCTGCTCATCAGTAAAAAAAATCCCTGGTTAACATTTGATAAACAGGTCAGCTCTGGAGTCCAAACAATTTTTTTTAATCAATGGTCAGTGGTCAAAGGCAAAATCCCTGCCAATGACCTTAATACCATCGTGGCTGGATTTATGGCATCAGGATCCTGTCAAAAAGAGGGAGTACAGAGACCCATGTGTGACCTCTCTGGCGACACATCTGCGCTCATTCTTTTTGACAGGAACCGGATGGTTCAAATCATGCCTCAACGAACATAGAATCTGCGTGCTGAGCATCCGCCCCCTTATCTGTGCACAGATTTCCCTGCTCCCTCTGACGGTAAGTTTCGTAAGCTGTGTTTGACAGCAGGTGGACAGACACGTAGGCATGCCGGTCGCCACTGCGCCACTGGATATAACTGGTTCAGTATCCACAGTATCCCATCTCCACCATCTTGGACAGGTCAGTACAGCAACGCAGCTCAACCAACCGCTGTGCGTGTAAAACATGACGGCCACCAGCTGCAAGATGTATCATTAGACTTTACAAACAGATGTAGTATTCGATTTCATGCGAGTGGGTTTTCTGCGGGTACACCAGTTTCCTTCCGCAATTCAAGGATCTTCTTCGTCTTAAAAAGAATGAAGTTGGGGGAAGGCCGGTTGAGTGAAAAGGAGGGAGAGGGACATACTGTATAGATTACGCATTGTACTCTAGGGAATAACGCCAGCATCACTGGCCTACTGACGATATGAGCAGACAGACACGCCAAAGCAAGCGGCATGAGGAGAGGTGGTCGGCTTATTTTTCGAGCTACCCACAGATGGCGTGACCCTGGGCATGCCACATAACCCCAGGCATGCTACAATCCAGGAGCAGATACGTACGAGGACTCACTGCGCTTGTTAAAAGGATTCCTGTCGCTACCCAGACTGTGAAATATTGTTTTCGGGTAGCGTAAATGTTGTTACAAAGGTACCAGACTGGGATTCTTTCTAGGTCACATGGGGATGACGTTGAGGGACTCACTCTACATCGCTGATTACATCAGGTTCTGTGTCGATATCGCTGTACCCAGCAGAGATATTAAATTCTTCCCTAATAAGCAATCCTGGTTCACTGGACACTGATAAAGAACTCAAGCTGAAGATTGCGAAGGGGAGGAAGATCTACAGACAGAAACTTGAGCCTCAGTTGCAGCAGGATGCTGTCAAACCCCCACTCCCATCCCCACCAGCTCAACCCCATCATTCTTCCCTCCTCCTGCTCAAAACCACCCTCCCAACCCAACCTCTCCTCCTCCTCCTATCAGCTCAGTCCTCACCCTTCACCAGCAGAGCCATAACATTTCAGCCATTTCAGGTGAAGAGAATTGGACGGCCTACGGAAGGAAAAGCAGCTTTTCCTGATTTTATTAGACCCACACTCCTTAGAACTTCCTCCAGTCAGTTGTATACCACTGTCCTGTCCTGTCCAGGTCCCCGAGAGGAGACTGCCTGCTGACTCCACTGACTACAGGCCTGTACTTCTCACTTCTTACATTATAAAAAGACTTGAGAGGCTGGTTCTCTCCTATTTTAAGACCCAAGGTGAGGGCAAACATGATCCTCTACAGTTTGTAGCATGTGGGGCATAATCTACTCCAATGCTTGGGTGATAGAGTAAGATTCCTCTGATGCAACTGTGAGGATTTTGGTTTTTGACTATTTAAGCAAATCCAACATGATCCAGCTGTGGTTGTTTTGTCATACGATGAGGATGATGTGGGTGGAGTCAGTGGTCATTGTCTGGACTATTGGCTGAAATGTGGACCACAGTATATCCACCTGAAGGACTGCATCTCGGGCAAACTCTTCTGTAGCAGAGGGCCTCCTCAAGGAACAGTCCTTCCCCTTTTATTTCTAAGATGTACACATCAGACTTCCGTAACAGAGGAGGGTGTGAGGAGGAATAATGGGGGTATGATCGCAGACTTTTTTGGACTGGTGCAACATCAACCACCTTCAGCTGAACATCTTCAAGACTAAGGTGATCGATTTCAGGATGAAGAGACACCATCTCTAGCAAGCGTTGCAAGCATGCGGTGGAAGTTGTCTCCAGTTACGGGTACCTGGGCATATAGTTGGATGACATGCTGGACTGGACTGGACATCTAACCACATAGAGGTGGTGTATAAGAAGAGGCAAAGTACGCTTTAGGTCTTGAGGTTAAAATCCTTCAACTTCAGACTTTGTGTACTTTTTATTAGTCTTCAGTGCCCTGCACACATTTTTTTTGGTGTGGTGAACTGGGGCAAGGGGGTTTGTACTAGAGGCAGGAGCAGAATTAACAAATGATTAGCCCCAGATTTCCACCGCATGTGTAACAGCACCGTTCATAAGCTGCTCTGTCAATTCCCTTCGGATGCGTAACGTAGCGGCGGCACCAGACCACTGGAGCCACAAGACTCAGATTTCTCACGATACTTCATGCCCAGCAAAACGACACAAGTGTGTGCACACACAGAGTAGATCAGTTTCACTGAGCAACTAGAGAAGGGGTTCCCAACCCAGCCCCCGGTCCCCTGGACCAGTGCCGACTTGGTACCAGTAGGCAAAGACAATATTTCCTGGAACAAATTTTTCAATTTTTTTTGGGGGGGGATTATATTTTGAAAAACTACTGTTTCTGCCCCCGCCTCACTCCTGCACTTGACTGTGGCACATGATTTCCAGCTAACCACATGCTAACCTTTCAAAAGGCAAGCAACCTAAGTTACAGGATGCTCGCCCTAAACTAACTGTAACTACCTGACACCCTAACCTGCACACTACCTAAGTCACAGCGTCATTGCAACAGGTGATACGCAAGCTCCGTACCTGCTATGTGTAATTTGCGGTGACCGACTAACTGATGAAGCCGTCAAACCCTGAAAACTGCTTTGCCACACGGAGACAAAACATCCTGCATTTAAAAAACAAGCCCTTGGAATTTTGAGAGAGGAAAAAACGTCAACTTGAAGGACAAGAACAGTTACGGAGGGCTACCGTCACCCCCAGATGGGACCGTCTAGTTGCAGGGAAACGAGCCCAAGGCTCCCGCGGACTCTGCATCATGGTGAGTTGATATTACAGTGTAGAATTGTTGTAATGCACCTAATATAAAGTGTTATCATTGTATTGAGATGAAACAGTTTGAAATGGCAAAGGTTTTTATCACTGGATCCCCTGTGCCTCTAACCGGTCCCCGGAAACATTTTCCCGCACGAAACCGGTCCCTGGCACAAAAGAGCTTGGGGAGTTGTGGAGTCAAGTCAGGTTTTATGCAGAGAGATGACCCTACACAACACATTATGTTGTTTTATGTTGTACCGGTGTATGACTTCCGGCTGTGCTCGTACTGAACGCTTCAGAATTGTCAGTGCTGTGGCGTCTGGCAAAGATAGAACAACGGTGTCACCGGAGCGTGCCTGCAAAACCGCCAGTGGAGTGAGGATGGAGTGAGGTTGCTGCTAGATGCTGGCAGTGGAAATTGGCTCATTGACTGAAGCGGTTGCGTCTCAGCTCTGTTGACGGTACAGTACAGTCACACACGCAGTGGAAATCAGGGATAAGAGGGCAAGCCTGGACTTCCGCAGTTCTAATAATAAGTATTATTATTAGAACTGATAATTATTATTTTCATTATGAACCACTGATTGTTATTAATATTACTACTTAACTGTCATTTGAATTTACTGTGAAGAATCTGTGTGGATTCATTTGTGTGATTTCTTCTATTGTGAAGATGTTTTTTGTGTGCCTTTTGTGGCTTTTGGCCGGAGTAATTTGCCTTCTGGAATAGTGAAGCCCTACAGTTATCAAGCAGAAACATTTTCTGGTTTGCAGCTTTTCCTGTTTATGATACTGCGTTTTTTTTGTGTGTTAGACAAGGGAAGGTGACATTTCGAGGTCTTGGTCATTTTGATTTTCATGTTTTAGAAAGTACACCCGGGAAAGTCAGCAAATCAATACTGAAAATCACTGCAGGTCGACCGTTCTCTACAGTGACCTGTTTAGAGCTCAAATGAGCATCATTTCTGATTATTATTATTAGTAGTAATGCCTGTTTTGTACTAGATCCTATGCTTGATATTTATATCTTAAATATTTATATAGTCACAGTCCTATTCACGTGACGCCACAGCATTTATGAAGCCCAGTAAGTGTCGGGGCGTGTGCAGTGTGTGGCACGCGTACTTACACAGTGGGGATATATTCACCGGGGAAGGCATTGGTGGTGTAGCTGATGAGCAGACAGGTCTTGCCCACAGCTCTGTAGAAAGAGAGCAGAGGAGCCAAAAGTTACAACATTTACAATTAAGTTCCACGTTCATAAACACAAACTGTACAGAATGTGTGTATGCGTGCACTACTGTCCATATGAGGGTAAAGGCAGGCTGCTACTCCCTTTTACTGTATCACAGAGAGACTGGCCTACATCCATGTCGCCTCAGGGACACAGAAATCTTTCTCTCCCTCTATCTCTCTCTCTCTCTCACACACACACACACACACACACACACTCACCATTCACAGGCACAGCCGTCCTCTCTTGCTCTACTACAGTGTATATTAGAACCCCCCACTGCTGAGGCCACACAGGCTACAGGATGCTGTACAGATTGGCAGCGGTATAGATGAATATTGGCTGTGTGCTCATGCATAAGGCAATGAGAAATGTCGCACGTGTCTTCACTCCAGCATGTATCAGGCAATGATGAAACTGATCTGAGGTTAGTGGAGGTTGAGAAAATAACAAGAGGGTGGGAGATGAAACCACAGGCCCTACTACTATCAGCTGAGCTTCATAAATTTAGATAAAGGAAAAGGGGAAGTTATTATTGGAGACATCATGCATTATCCATTCAACTGTCAGCGTCTTTAGTCCAGTGCCTATAAGCTTGGGTTGCAACTGTAACAAATTTGCAATCACGAGTTGAACATAGCGGAAATATCACTGGACTGAAACTGTAGCCAGCAAGCAAGACTGCAATCGACTCCTCAGGCTGGTTCCAAAAGCTAGTCCAGCAAGGTATCAGTTTATGACAACCTCAGGAGTGATGCCTTTTTACCTGTCTCCTATCAATGTGTATAATTAAGCGTGCAGCTGTTTTAAGTGACAGCCAGCTTTGCAACGAGGCTTCACAGGGCCTGTCTCAACTCAGGCCACACTCCACTTTTCTGACCAGTTCTGGATCAGCTGGAAGTTAGGTGGAGTCCAGCACTGCCAATATGGCCACATCTCAAGATGCTGAAAGTGAAGCAGCTCGAAGGAACTCAACGGGCAATGACTCCCATGGCGGAGGGATGGTCTTGTGTGCGATTCAGAGCATCGCAGAATTTCCCATGATTTTTAAGATTGATGTTTTAGGGAAGACGTACACTGAGAGAGACTAACAGACAGAGAGAGAGGGAGGGGGAGGGAGATGAATATAACATGATACGCTGTGCACTTGCAGCATCTGAATCGATAACCCATTTTTTACATCGTGGCCCTCGCGTGCAGAGGATGCTATGGTTTTCCTGCCGTTGCCATGAAGCAGAGGGCAACGTGCCCTGGCTGGAGACTGGAGGCTGAAGAGGGCTAGCGGTGGGGCAGCCTCGGCGTGCGCAGAATAGGGGAGAATGGGGCCTTGTTGCCGCTGACAGGGCCACATTCCTCAGCGTGCATCAGCACTTCGCTCTGCCTCCAGTGGCCTACGATGGCGTGGGGGTGCCCGGCATAGCATCCCGGGGCTGCGCCGCTCCGGGGGGGGCGGCCGGACACCCCCGACATCGCGGCGATGGAGCCCGCTGAGCGGCAACCGGCCTCGAACGGCGAGGATCTGCCGCGAGAGCGGCGACGGCTCGCCGAGCCCCAGCCCATTTTCCCACCATAGCATCCCCTCCATCATCCCTCCGCCCCTGGATGCTCAGTGACTCGCGCAGCAGAGGCTCTTTTTTTCCCCGGGATATCCGCGAAAGGCGCCCTTACCCGTCGCCCACCACCACGCATTTGATCGCTTGCATTTGGACAGGAGGAGGATGCGTCCAGGAGCCGGCGCCGCTGTTCGGATAGATCCTAGTGTCTTGTGCTGAGGTCTCGGATGAGAGCACCGGGCTAGTCCGCTCAGCGATGGAGCCGCAGTGAAAAGGGTCGGGGACGGACAGCGCCGAGCCACTCCGGAAAGTGCCGAGCGCGTTTAAAGGGACAGGGGACGCGCCAACGAGATCTGAGCGTCATAGAGCGTTATTATCTTTTAAGTCTGCGTTTAAAAAAGAAAAGAGCCCCCACGCTTCACACACTCCCTCATGTTCATACACTTCCTCATGGAAATGTGCAGCCGACCTGTTTTTGTCTGCAAATATTGTGAATGAATGTAAACATTCAGGGACACCAAGTGCAAAAAGGCAATTTGGAGTGTGGCTGTGAAGTTTCATATATTTCATACATAAGTAAATCTCTCTGTAGTTTTATTCTCATGGTCACACTGTTTGCTCTGGTACATCTCTGGGCTAGAAAAAAACAAAAAACAACAACAGAAATACAATAAGCAGAGCTTAAGTAACTTGAACTAACAAAATTTGGTTAGTTAGATTATTGGTGTCATTATGTAAAGACTAATATTTCACTATCCATTTAGGGCAACAAGAATTGCAAACTTACATGAATTCGCTGAACTGTTGAGTTAGCTAAGAGTTTTTTTTTTCAAATTTGAAAATCTCAAATGAAGGGATAACATGGTCAGTAATCTAAATGTAACTGACACATTCTTAACCTGAAAATCATCTTCACAGATGTGTGATGATGATCCCTGTGCCTATTGCAGTGCAGTTCTTCAGCACCTGTAGCGACAGGACTCAATAGTTCAACAAAAAACATACATGCTTAATTAGGCTTAGGCTGGTTACTGATGGGGTTGTACAATTTAACTGCTGAGCCAATGTTAATTGTCCCTTTTTTCTACAACATAATCTTTCTCAATATCAACTATCACACAAATAATCTCTGCCCTGATGGATTCCTACAAGGCCCCTCTCCAGAATGCTTTACTTGGTGGAATTGTAAGAGATGAATGATTAATTGCAAGATTAGACTAGATTGTTGTTGTTTTTATGTATCTACAATGCCATGCAATAACACAAGCTGAAGCTTGTGACACAAAACTGTGATTTTAGACTTAGATTTAGCCTGACTCCCTCAGCACCCAACAATTGCTGTGTCATCTGTACACTTCTGTATGTGACACAGCTCTGAGTTGTAACCGAAGTCCAAGGTGTACAGGGTGAAGAGGAGCGGAGCTAGCACTGTTCCCTGGGGGGCTCCAGTGCTGCTGACCACCATGTCAGACGTGGTGTCCCTCAGCCTGACGTGCTGTGGTCTGTCAGTGAGGTAGTCTGTCATCCAGTCCACCAGGTGGGGGTCCACTCCGATCCTGCTCAGTTTGTCCCTGCGCATGGGGGGGCTGGATGGTGTTAAAGGCACTAGAGTGTCTTCATAAGATATGATGTGAGTGCCACCAGTCGGAAGTCATTCAGCTCACAGCTGTGCTGCCTTCATAACCCCCCTGTTCCTACTCCTGAAAACCGCCTTCTTCCTGTTAAGCTTTGACTTCCTGCTTTACCTATGGCTTGTTATAAGGGTAACAGCGGACAGTCTTGTGGGGGAGACCACGTCTATGCAGGAGTTCAGGTAATCTGTCAGAGAGTGTGTCATCCCTTCTATGTCCTCACCATGCGGGTTAAACAGCACAACCCAGTCCGTAGTGTTATTAGTCTCTGAGGGCACTTTCTATCTCAGGGGACCACTTCTTGATGGATCGGGTTGTCCCCATCTTCTTTCGGACCAGGGGGGTGTACAGTGGTTGGAGGTGGACCAGGTTGTGATCAGACTTCCCTGATTTCCTGGAGACGAGCTTCGTAGTACAGCCCTCCACAGTCACTCTACTCCATAGCCTGCTGCTCTGTGGTATGTGTGAGAAGCACTTCTTCTTTCAGCCTAGAAGTCTCTTTTCTCTTTTATTTCACAATAAAAGTGTTGGCACCAAATCCATTATTTTCCTACTGTACAGTGAGCCGTCCTCTCTTGTACTGCATATCATGTTCTTTGAACTGCTCCACGCATGCATAAAAGTTGGAATATTTAAAATCATTTCAACTCTTAGAACACAGAAAACAGATATACATCTAAGTTACATGCCAAGTTAAAACAGACACTGAGAATGAGGTACAGAGTAACTAACAATGTCTAACACTAGCTATGGGGATTCTAGCGTTTTACCTAGGATTACCATGGAATTGCTGTGTATGGGATTACCTGTCTGAAAAATATTCTTGAACTGACTTTACTTTTCGATGTGCCAATCAGGCTGATACATGGTCAAAATGGCACATGGGGAGTCCAAAGCAATGATGACAATTTCTCAACTTCTCTTGTATGAAGTTGATGCTTGAATCATATTTAATTTTGTGGGCCAGTAATATCTTACTTACACTTGATAGAGTGGATGGACGTCGGGATCCCACCATGTCATGTCATCTGTCCATCCACCTTAACACTTAAGCCTTAAAGTGTTTAACTGTAATATCCTTTAACCGTAATGTAACATATTGTGATAATGTAAAAACCATGGTTTAAGTTGCTTATTTTATTTTTGAGCATTCATGCACTGCAATACACAGTTCAACTAGAAAAAGAAATTACTGTAATTTTTAAATATTTTTTGTGCATGGTTTTGTAAATCATGTATTTTTGGTGTGCACCTTTTCTAGATTTTGGGCGCACTTGTACACTTGTATCAATTCTACACACAGTTTTGTACATGGCCACCCTGGTCTTGTCACCAGTGGACCAGTGTACAGCACTGTCAGGGCACTAAATTCTGCAGTGGTAATGCTCTCGATACTTGCTGCCAGGACTGCTTTGCTGCATGTTCTCTCTTTCTTTCTTTGGAGGAAATACCACTCGTACATGTACAATGTGACCAATTTTTGTGCAAAGGTCCAGCCCCATGCCAGGGTGCCTCAGCCACAGAAACAGGTCAATATTCCTGGGGATATTATTGCATAACCCTTGCATATATTATTGTTGTTGTTACAATGAGGTTGTCAGGTTTGCTCTCTGTGGTGCTGCTTAACTGTGTATAAACCAACAGTCACTTTTTAAATGATGCCAGTGTCCAACCTGAAGCCCCTCCTTACCATTAATGCGCCTCACAATCCCATCTATGAATATTGCAGACGGGATTGGGAGCAAGGCGCGACCTTGGCAACACCCACTGGATACGAATCCCACTCACCACTGAGTATTTGCATGCAGCTCACTCTTTGTGCATTCCAGGGCTGGATGGCGCTGAGCGGGGATCCCCTCACCCCACACTCCTGCAGGACCACCCGGAGAACACTCCTGGGGACCCCGTCCCACGCCCCCTCCCGATTCACAGTCCACATGTGCACTGGCAGATTGTACTGCCAGGCTCCCTCCGGCGCACCCGTGAAAGTGAAGAGCTGGCCTGTTGTTCCACGACCCGGACGGAACCTGCATTGTTCCCATCCATCTGAGTTGGACCCTCCTCGCCAGCGCCACAAAGCCTCTGCACGCTGCGTCTAGTCTTCTCAATCGAGTTTGATGCTCAAATTTAGGAACAGGTTCAACGGTCTGCCCAAACACACGCACAACACAACTCCATTTTCACACTTTCTGAAGCTTGGAACAGAAAATAAAATCCGTGTGTAAAGTCTCTGTGGATAATGATTTAGTTGCTCAGTGCCCAAAGGCCTTTACAGTAAACTCTCCTTGGGAGGCCGAGTGGTGTGGCGTCCCTGTAACTGGCACACCCCATGGTCTCCTTTCTCCGGGAACTTCACGACGATTCCCCATCACCCTCTATCTCCCTCTCCGCAGTAGAGGGCAGATTGGTGTTGTGCACAAGTTCACCAAAGCGCTCTTTCTGTGCATAGAGCAGCGCGCCACTGAAGTGGCGTCATTTATGCGATTTGATCGAAGAATTTCGCAGCTACAACAGAAATTCTTTTGCTACTATACGGAGACAGAACAGAAAAATGTGTGTTTTATCATTTTCACTCTAATATCGGTAGATGGGATGGTATCAAAATTCTTTGCCTGTGCTATTGTCCCAGCCCTGCATCTTTTTGCCAGTTGCGCTGCTGTCGAATTCTCCATCTTCTCCTGTGCGAAGCGATTTGCTGCCGCTACGGGAGGCACACGAGGAACCTCGCCCTCTTCGACCGCAGCTGCGACACCTCGGAGCCGGCCAGGTGCGCGCGGTTTCGTCTGCTTTGAATGAAGTCAACCGTCTCAGGAACGCCGCCGCGGTTGCCTTTGCGCCAGCTCGTCATTCACTTTATTGTCATATATAGCAAAGAAATAAAAATCACCATGGACCTGCACCGCCAGGCCCTTCAGGCGTGCTCGGGGCGTCTGGTGCGGCTACTAAAACTTCTCATCCTACGCATTAAGGCATTTTAATGGAAAATTTCATCCATTTTGGAATATCAAACAACAAACCGAGAAGAACGAAGGCGTAACACGCTGACAAATGGCCCGAAGACCTACAACGCAAATGTAAAATGTCTTTAGTGACCTGTGTGCCGTTTTGTCTATAAAAGCTAGCCTGTTGCACTGTCCCGAGTTTCAGTCGTTCAAAGAACTGCGCAACTCATCATTGTAAGCAGACGGGCAGCCCGCTTTCACTTGATGCCATTTTGGATATGCTGATTATGACCTGGGAGCAGCTAGAAAACGGGGATTTCCCCTTCAATGTAAAAAAAAAAGAGAATATCGAATAAAAAAAACAGGAATGTAGACGTAGACACTTTAAAAAGTCCTGTCCTGGTCCGTGCAGGACTCCGGTGGGAGCCCTATTTGCTCGGTCCCAGGGGTGAGCCTTGGACATAGGCGAGGACAGCGTTCTGGAGGTAGCTGGCTCTCTGCGCCGCGTCACTCCTCATCCTCTGGATCTCCGCCTCCTTCAGCCGCAGCCTCTCCAGCACGGAGGACATCTCGCTCTCTTTGTCGAGGAGCGCCTCCCGGTGGTTACTGGTGAGCACTGCGAGGGGGCGAGCAAAACGTTAAAAAAAACGTATGGAGCATCAGCAACAGCCTCAGTATTTTACTTTAAAACATGTTGCATGTGAAATCGACACGCTCTGGAGTGGTTTCATCACAAGAGACTGCATTCTGCACAGGTAAAATGTTTGATGTGTAGACTACCTCTTGCTATGAAACCACTGATCCACTACCTTACCGTCCTTACAGCCACTAGGCTCGCAGGGGTTTTACTGCTGCCCGTCTCCAGCTCGCACAGTGTAGGTACTAGTAGAGATACCCCGAACAAGCCTCTGGCCCATCTCTCACCTTTCACTCTCTCCCTTGATAATTTAACATTTCACAACTTCAACTGACCATGATGTGTGACTGTTTTAGGCTGTGGGAAGAAACTGGAGAACCTGGGGGGAAACCCATGCACACGTGGGGAGAACACGAACATATGTGGCCTACTGTACCTTTCAGCTCCCTCTCCAGGGCGCCGATCTTCTCCTTGAGGCCCGTGTGCGCCGTCCTCTCAGCATTCAAGCGGCCGATCTGCTCTTGCAGCTCCACCCTGGCGCGGCTCACCTCCGCCACCTTCTCTTGATCTTTGCCCGACAGCTCCTGCAACGGCACACACGCCATTCAACGCCCCGCCCATCGTCTGCCCGCTGAATTCATTGCAAGACGACACGTTCTCGCTTTTAATCACAGCACAACACTGATATACCACTTGGGGGTGTTGATTCGGTGGGTTTCTGAGCAGACTGCTACAGATCCTGCAGTGATGGAGAGGAGGAGCGTGACGGCTTATTTGGAGCGGTGTTCTCTGCTCGGTTCCCTTCTCTCTCTCTCTCTTTGCTACGACTGGGGCTTTTCCAGCCCCTCCAAGCTCCTGGCTCTCCGGCTTCCCCTTTCTCCATGATTTTTCCAGCTTCATTATCTCATAGTGCTTTATAAATAATACAATAGTCTGCCGTGACACTACGAGATTGATTGGACCGCATCAACACTGGTCCCGGGACTGCCAATCCTGAACTTGCATGGTACCGAATCGCGGATGTCCATGTAGATTCAGCCCTGCCTGGATATGACACTCGCCCATGCAGAGATGACACGTGCAGCCTAACGGCTAACGCCAGGGCATGGGGAGGTGGCCGGCGGGTGCTGACCTGCTGGAGCTCATCGATCCTGCGCCGCAGGCCGTCAATTTCGACGCTCTGCTGGCCGCTCCGGGCCTGCAGCTCACATATGGTCTGTTTCTGCTGCGAGCAGTGCAGGTGGCCCTCCTGCTGGGACAGACGGGCGGAGTGGAGCTTCTCCTCCAGCAACGACACGTGCTCCTGCTGCTCAGGGGAGATACGGGGGAGGAGATACGGGGGAGGAGATACGGGGGGGGGGGGGGTCACCGGTGCATTCTACGCGGACTCAGGAGGCTCATAATGTCTTTGTGAAATGAAATGAAATGAGAAATGAGAAATGATATGAGAAGGGCCTGTTGTGGTGCAATACAATATGCGCGTCTGATGCAGAATAGCGGGGACAAAGACGTTCGGAGATGGCCCACTGTCCTAGATTACAGTAGACACAAACATGGCATGAACCCACCTCCTCTAGACGCACTTGGGCTCGCACCCTCCCCAGCTCTTCCTCTGCCTGGGCCCTCTCCGTCACGCAGGCCGCTTTAGCTTTACTCAGTTCCTGTCAACAAAAACGGATACCCTGGCTTCAGCTCGTGGCATCATGCTCCTAGCGCTGTTGAAAGCCAACGCCATGATCCCAAAAAAGTCTCAATTGCATCGGACAGATCCTCAAACTCCAGATTCCAGCCACTATACGGTCACTTTTGGAAATGCTTGGTTCTGGCTGCTGCTTTCCTCGGATAGATTTACTCAATACCAATACTTTATTGTTGCTGCCCCACAGCAAAGAGCGTAATTATTTGATAATCTGATTCATCAAGAACGTGGCTGCAAGTGCGCCCCTCTCTCTCCTTCTCTCACACACACATTAATGCAGCTGATAGAGAGAGAGAGAGAGAGAGAGAGAGGGAGAGGGAGAGAGAGAGAGAAAGACAGAGAGAGAGAGAGAAAGAGAGAGAGAGAGACACAGACAGAGAGAGACAGAGAGAGAGAGAGACACAGACAGAGAGAGACACAGAGAGACGCAGACAGAGACAGAGAGGGAGAGAGACAGACAGACAGAGAGAGAGACACAGAGAGACACAGACAGAGACAGAGAGAGAGAGAGATACAGACAGAGAGAGAGAGAGACACAGACAGAGACACAGAGAGAGAGAGAGAGACACAGACAGAGAGACACAGACAGAGAGAGAGACACAGAGCGAGAGACCCCGCCCCTCTCTCTCCTTCTCTCACACACACATTAATGCAGCTGATAGAGAGAGAGAGAGAGAGAGAGAGAGTGAAAGTGAAATCTCATTGGTGGGTTATGGCCAGACCCCTATAATATTGGACAAAAAAAGCCCCCGGCCTTGCCTTAAATCATTGGGCTGGTGGAATAACAGGGTAGAAGGACACAACACGGCCTGCCTAAGGATCCCTGCCAGCCATACCCATTGCACGATCCGTGCACTCATCTCCCGTCGACAGGACGTCAACGTGCCGTGTCACAGAGCGGTTTCCCTGAAGGACCGGGTCTGAACCCGGCAGGGCACCTTTGGCAACTGCGCGGTGCCGTCGCACTGCGTCAATGCGAGCCCTGCAATGTCCTTGGGAGGCTGTGGCACTTCCTGTGTATTGTTCATGTCTAATCATCGAAACGTCTACGATTGCATGCAGGGTCTTCAGATTAGAGGCCGTCTCAAATGTTTCTTGAAGGCCAAAAGCATTTGGCAGTCTCGGTTTTCTCACAGCTGTCTCACAGTTGTTCCATTAACTTCCACTCCAGGGGTCTTTCGAGGACGTGGATGAAATTGGGGATTTCTTTACCCTACAGGCCGCTACGGTCGATCAAATGTCAATCCACTCATTATCTTAAAAGGCTCGTCCGTCTGTGGTGCCCATGGGTGCATGGCCAGACAGACACCGGCCCAGCAGACCGTAATCCACCATCGAGGAAAAAGACGGGCTTTTCCTTTCAGGGTGAAAGGTGGCCCGACTGTCTGGTTATCAAGCATTTAGCAGTCAGCTTTTGGATTCACATTGCGTACTGTTCCACAAGCAGCGCTCTGACCTCCTCCAGCTGAATCCGCTGCCCCTCCAGCCTCAAGATGCGGTCCTGCAGCGCCCTCTCGCCCTCCTCCAGATGCCGGCTCGCATTCTCCAGCTGCGAAACAGAGACGTGACCTCGCACGTGAATACGGACAAACTTGCATTTAGGATTCAATCGGGGGGAAAAATTCGGAAAACAACTAGGAAAACGATTGGGGGGGGGGGTACCAAAAGTAATACACACCAAATGATGGATTTGTCAGAAACCAAATTGCCACCTCTAATACTTGGCAGCAACACGGGGCCGGTCCCCTGCAAAGTGCTATGCCCCAACTATTCAAACGCTCCAGGTGCTCGTTGGCATTTAAAGGAAAGGCGCTAAAACCGAGCACTCAGAGCAACGAGGCGGTCGATTGGACTGAGGCTCAGTCATGAACCGTCGCACCACAGTCTACTGTCCGGCGGGAGGAGGTGGGGGCGGGGCACGCACAGCTCATTTGCATTTAAAGGGAAAGTCCGGTCCCGTTCGATGTACCACTAAACTAAACTGCACCCGCTCCAGAACAAATCTGCGCTGCTCGACAAAGGCATTCAGTCCTGTGCCGCGTTCATAAGCGACGGGACGTCACGGAAACAAAAGGAGGAAAAAAAACAACCAAATGAACCAAAAGAAACAAATGAAACAACATGCTCTCACAGACACACCCCCAGCAGCATGCACTCCGAGAGAGAGAGAGAGAGAAGTAAGGGGAGAATGACGGTACCTCTTTCTGGTGCAGACTGTCCATATCCTCCATAGCTTGCTTGGACCTTCTCTTCGACATTTCCAGGCACTCTGCGGGAGGATGACAGATGAAGACCCCTCAACGAAGTCCGTAACTAACGAGGCGTGCTAGGCCCTGCGAGCGCGTGTCACCTTCCGCCTGCGCGAGGCGCAGCTTCAGCTCCGCTGTGCTGTTGGTCAGCTCCTGCTTCAGGTCGAAGATGTGCTGCTGCTGAGACTTGCACCTCTGCTCCATCTCCCCCACCTGACACGAGCACAACCAAAGGCTCAGGATGCAGCGCAGTCTCTGCTGGCATCATCACCATCGCCACACCGGGCGTGAACCGGCCTCACTTTGTTCCTGAGTTGCACGTTCATCTCCGTCACATTCTGGATCTCCCTGTGCAGCTTCCCCTCCCTGAGGTCCCCGTCCTGTGAACACACGGGACAGTGCAGATTCAGTGCAGACTCCGACTCCCCCGCCCACGTCCACGCTCCAGCCGAGCGAATGCACCCATTGCCGGGTCACCTCCCGCCCGCCTGTGCGCACCTCTTGCTCTTTCCTCCTCTCGGCGCTCCACTGCTCCCTCTGCTCCTCTCTCTCGGCCCGCGCCCGTGCCAGCAGCTCCGCCATGTTGTGGTTCTTCTGCTCAGAGAGCGCGAGGGCAGCCTCCGCCATCTGCAGCCTGCGCAACGTCACAACATCGGGTCGATCGGTTACCCATGAACTCTTGGCGATCTATGAAGAGGGACTGAGGCGTAATGCATGGAAAGTGCAATGGTACGCATACAAACGCACACATTTACTAATCTTTTTCCACTGGACACTCTAGATGCGATACACGGATGTAACCTGAGGTAGTATAACGTGTTTAGCAGTACAGGTTTACTGTCCTCTCGCACACCCATTGATGTCTCATTTAGACATATCTCATTTAGAGTGGATTCCATTAAGACCCATTTGTGTGGTTGTCCACTCCATGGTGCCATATGTTTAGTTAGTTAGGGTATGGCACAGGGTGAGAACAGTGAGCGGTGCTGTTAAATGATGTGTCTTTGGTACAATTCTCTCGTACTGGACGTTGGACATTTGACATGGCACGGACCCAGTACTGCGGCCCATAAGCTCGGTCTCATCCCATCCCATCCCATCAGAGCGTGCTTACTTGGCGGAGAGAGAGTTGACGGCTGACCTCCTCTCATTCAGGGCTTCCTGCAGCTGGCCTATCTGGACGGAGGTGGACCTGACCGGGCAGAAAGGAGGGAACAGCATACGAGTGAGGACGATGTCGGGGTCAACCTGCGAAAAGCGAATTCGAGATGCGCTGTCTGACGCCTCGTCTGCGCTATGTGGAAACGGACTCCGTTCCGGCTCCGCTCTGAGCTGAGCTGAGCTTTTCCAGTGCCTGCTTGCCTGCCGGGCCGAGCCGGGAACGTGCTCGAGCCGAGCCGAGTCGAGCCGGGTAGATTCCAGCCGGCACCACACAGGAGAACCTTTATTTTTGCTAGGAAAACCACGAAAGCGGGCAACGCGCACAGTTCCGGCTGAACTCACCTGTTCGAGCGTCCCATCTCCTCTCTCTGCCTGTCTATGGTTTCCATCAGACTTAGGAACTGAAAGACATGAGACGCAACTGTAGCCATCACCATCATCTGCATTAGCCTAGATACCGCAGCGCGTCATCGGAGAGAGCTAAACCAACCCAAATGTATCAAAATCTGTCAGGTATCGTAGTGTCAAGAGATACTGCATCTCAATTGTCAGCTGTCAATAAATTGGCCTTGTGCCCTGACGCTAACTGATGAATCAGTGAGGCTCTGCTCAGCAGGAGCAAGATCAGTGGGATTCGGCGTCTGAGGAATGAGATGTTTGTGCAAACTGTTGCACCAATCTATCCCCTGAAGGTGAAGGAAGGGAGCGCACCCTGGACCAGGGTTGGGCATCACAACTCCAGAATCAGTTGTAACGGGGACTAACAGTCAGATTGTTGACATTTCCCAGATTGCTAGTTTGGATTCCTGCACTGGGCAATAAAGCATACCCCAATCCCCCCCACCCTCCAGGCAGTGGAGGACCCTAACCTGTACTTGACAACACCCCAAACCCCAGCAGCCCTTAAGAAATATACATGTTTTTCTATAAGGGGGCAAGGGGGTACGTGAGGAGGCCAAATCTGAGGGGTTACGTTTCCCACTGCACAACATACGCTCACGCACTCTTTAGAGTCTTACCTGCTGGCCTTTCTCCTCCTTTAGGATATGGATCTCCCTGCTGAGTACCTGGCTCCTGTTGTGGCTCTCCCTGAGGATGGACTGCCTGTCTGAATTCCGCCCCGTGGCCTGTTCTTCAGGGGTCAAACGAAAGGAGCGGAGGGGTGACAAGCGCAGAGGCATGCCCCGAGGGCGCCTCCAACCTAACGTCAGACCGCGGTAGCTCTGCGGAGGCAGAGCGAGGAGATGCAGGTGGCGCTGTGTTCGTATCGTGTCTTCGCAATTCACATTCTAGTAGTTCTTAATATATTCAAAATTCCAGTTCAGATAACGCACCGGGATTCTAGCACCTGTTAGTGAAGTTTGAAATAGCGCGATGTCACGTACAAACGTTTCATCAGTCTCGGCATTCGTTACTGAGCTGGGTCTGTGCCGCATCCGTATCCGTGTGGGAACCCAGTTGTAAAGTCTTGCACAGCTCCTCCTCCTCCTCCTCCTCCTCCTCGCCGTTCTGCTTTAGTGTGCCCCTATCTATGCTCAACGGCAGCCTGGGCTGCCCACGGACCGTGTCCACGTGAGCGTCCACGCGTGCCGGGGGCACAGACACCTTACCTATCGCTCTGAGCGTGTCGCTCGGTATGTTATTCCCTGCCATCTCCAGCTTCGCCACGCCCTCGTTCCGCTCCAGAGCCTCGAGAAACGACCTCCCGCCGAGCATGCCGACGTTGTTCCACCGTAGATCTGCGAGCGGCGAATGAGAGAGCCCAACGCGGACCATGGGTTAGATGTTCCGAGGTCAGGGTGGAGCCAGGGTACGGTCCCGGGACGGTCCCGTCTTATTGATTGTTTGTTCTTATCCGGGCCGCCGTGAGCTACAGAGCATCCACAGCGTCCCGAGGGATGGCTTATGTTCTGCTTTTATATTTTGTCCATTTCCGGAGACAGTTTTACATTAAAGTAAATGTACTGACCTTGGAATGAGGACCGGGAAAGGTAATAAGGCTGATCGTAAAAAGAAAGACATCGCAAGTCACAACAGATTAATTCGTCCGACTCTCACCTAGCGTCTCCAAAGTGTGGTTGCGTTTGAGCGCCAGAGCGAGCTCAGACGCCCCGTGGTGGTTGATCTGGTTGTTGCGCAGGTCCAGGTGTGTTAGCGCCGTGTTGGAGGCCAGACCCTCGCAAAAGAGTGAGAAGGCCTCGTCCCACACGCCCAAAGAGTTCCACTCCAGCACCAGCCTGTGGACAGCATCAGCTCGTCTTAAGCACCGAGAGTCAAATGAAACTGTTCTTCTTGAGTTTACTATGAGAGGACAGGATGCGGGTTATCTCTCCCTCTGAGAGCAAAGGTGAGAGCAAAGATTTCAAACAAATGTCAGGGTGCATCCTAATATGTACGTGTGTGTGTGTGTGTGTGTGTGTGTGTGTGTGTGTGTGTGTGTGTGTGTGTGTGTGTGTGTGTGAATATACCCTCATAGGGGCATCACGCTCACCTGCGCAGGGTCTTGTTGCAGGTCAGCAGACTGCCCAGCACCTCTGCCCCTTTCGACCTCAAATTGTTCCCCTGATGGCAATGAATGACAATCAATCGAGGCTCACAATCCGGGCGACGAGTGCATGAACAGTGCGAGCTCTTAGGGAGCCCAACGGGGCTCGGTACCTTCAGATCCAGGACTTTGACCGCAGTGTTCCCAGACAGTCCTTTCAGCAGCACTTGAGCGCCTGGGGGTCACACACAAGCCCGTCAGCCATCACAGCAATGTGCTCAGCGTGACCTACTGATTGACCTACTTACTGTGCTTGTTGCACGGATACGAGTACATTTTGCACTTATCGCCTAATGTTAGATTCAAATGCTCTTTATTGCTACGTTGTTTACCTGTCATTACGGCCCTGCTAGGCTATCAATCTACGCTCGTGGATCTTCACGCACCTTCCTCACTGAGCATGCAGTCACTCAGCGACACCTCTGCAAAGAAGGTATCGGTCTGCAGGGCCCTGGCCAGCACCGAGCAGGTGTCCGTGGACAGGCTCTGTCCGCTCAGGTCCAGCCTGGGACTCGGAGCCGCTCTGTTCTCCTGCAGCTGAGCCGCCACGCTCTCCTGCACCTCCACGCCTCCCTGCTTGCACAGGCGCAGATACGTGCGCAGGAAGTCCTCCATGCCGGACTGCCGCGGCCTCCTTTTCGGCTGAGCTCCTTTCTTTATTTGGTGTCCCCTTGTCTGGAAGAGCGCGAATGAAATGATCGGGAGATGAAATGGCCGACAGGAACGAGGAAAACGAGAACTATTCGGACAACAGATTGATCGTGCGAAGTATTTTAGAGGGAGGACGTAAAGGATTCTCAGCTTTTGAAATATGAGGATTTGTTGCCCGTTTCGTCGAGTTACGTTCTGCACAGGCACTGCGCTAAGTCTCGTTATGGACAAAAGAGCAAAAAAGCAACAGACAACTCTGCTCTAGCAGGTTTACTAACATTGCAGAAGTATTTGCAAATTGTGGAGGCACCATATTGTTATTATGTTTAGTTTTCATCTAGTCACTTGTTGACTTGATGATACAAACACTGTAAAAATTGACACGTTCTCATTTGATGGCTTTTCTTTGTTTTTTATAACTTAAGACATCGTGCGTCGCATATTGTATCGATGTTGTACATCGATATAGAAGACATCAAAACTATGATGGAACACATATGGCATATGGAAATACAATAGAGGGCATCGCACCTGGATCAATGAGGTTGTCTGGCCATCTTCCTTGCCATCTGCCACTGATCTTGTCATGCTACCGTCAGCATTTCAGTCTTAGAAGAGTTACGAAATAGTGTTAAACAACTGTCACCTGTAATGGTTTGGAATTGACAGCTGTGCCTTGTCAATCTATCTTGCCTTCTAAATGCATTTTAGCACATCATTTGTGACGTGGTAGGGTTTGTACATGGCTCTACGTAATAAAGACTCCTTCTGCTTCTTTGCTGAAGACGATGGGAAGAGAATTGCTTTGGCCAAGAAACACAGGGAATGGACATTAAACCAGTGGAAATCTGTATTTTGGCATGTATGAGCCCAAATTTGGGATTTCTGGTCACACTCACTGTGTCTTTGAGATAGAGAAAAGGTGAAAAGTGGTTTCAGCATTCGTAGTTCCCACTGTGAAGCATGGAGGAGGAGGTGTGATGGTGTGGGGCTGCTTTGCTGGTGACACTGTTGATGATTCTTTCTAAATTCAAGGCACACCAACTTAGTACAGCTACCACAAGCTTCTGCAGCAATATCCCATCCGGTAGAAGAATCAGTTGTTTTTTAACAGGACAATGAATCTCTAACACACCTCCAGGCTATTCAACCAAGAGGGAGAGAGATGTGACCTTGTTTCCACAATCACCTGAACTGGACCCTGTTCAGAGGGTTTGGGATGAGTTGGACCGCAGAGTGAAGGCAGAGCAACGAGTGCTCAGCATCTTTAAGAACTGCTTTTACAGCTGACTGTATCCTGAAGCTAACTGATCAAATGTTAACAGTGTGCAAAGCAGTCTTTAGGGCAAAGGATGGGTTCTTTAAGCATCTGAAATATAAAACATGAACTGGATTGCTTAACACTTTTGTTGCTAAATAATTCAATGTGTGTTCCGTCATAGTTGCGATGTCCTTGATGTACAATTGAAAAACCAATAAGAACACAAACATTTGATGAGAAGGTCCAAACCTGTGACTGGTCCTGTATGCCTCAGAGTCACATCTGTAGTGGCAGTGGACATGTGATGTCCATCGGACGGTAAACCTACGAGCGTAAAAGATAATCTTTTAAAAAGTGATTATAAAGCTGATACAACAATCGGCCAGTAAGGCAAGTAAACAATTGTCACAGACCAAGGTAACAACAGAACAGGCAGTCCCACAGACATACGTTATCGGGAAACAGGAAGCGCCACCAGTTACCAGGAAGTATGCTTCGGCGCAAAGCATCATGGTCTATGTAGTTATTTTTCGTCAGTTTGCCCCATAGCCGTAGTTATGCTCCTATTGACTTTTTTTTCAATTCAGAAATTTAGCAAAAATCACTTTCTACGACCCATACTCTGTAATGAATGTTTTCCTTTTGTTCTTCTTGTGTGTGTGTGTGTGTGTGTGTGTGTGTGTGTGTGTGTGTGTGTGTGTGTGTGTGTGTGTGTGTTTATATTCCAACCGAACATTTTGGTATGCATTTTGTGGTCGACTTCCAAATAATAATTAATAACACAGTAATATCAGCTGGAATTACTTTTAATTAATCGCACAATATTGTCAAAATATTCAAAAATGTACATTTCTAAATGTTACCCCATATTTTTTCACCAGCTGGTGAAACCATGGTCTATGTAGTTATTTTTCGTCAGTTTGCCCCATAGCCGTAGTTATGCTCCTATTGACTTTTTTTTCAATTCAGAAATTTAGCAAAAATCACTTTCTGCGACCCATACTCTGTAATGAATGTTTTCCTTTTGTTCTTCTTGTGTGTGTGTGTGTGTGTGTGTGTGTGTGTGTGTGTGTGTGTGTGTTTATATTCCAACCGAACATTTTGGTATGCATTTTGTGGTCGACTTCCAAATAATAATTAATAACACAGTAATATCAGCTGGAATTACTTTTAATTAATCGCACAATATTGTCAAAATATTCAAAAATGTACATTTCTAAATGTTACCCCATATTTTTTCACCAGCCACCAGACAACTAAAATTTGATTTACCATCCTTGTTCATGTTTTTTTTTTTTCTTCATATTTTTTCATATATAGCTTTCCTCTCCCATTTGTTACTGTGTTATAAAGCTAAAAATAAAAAAGGTAAAAAAAAAAAATCAGCGATGATCTAGCGGTGTCTTCAGGGGAACTGATTGCTGTGTGGTTACTTCCGTTAGATAGATAGATAGATAGATAGATAGATAGATAGATAGATAGATAGATAGATAGATAGATAGATAGATAGATAGATAGATAGATAGATAGATAGATAGATAGATAGATAGATAGATAGATAGTTGATAGACAGACAGACAGACAGACAGACAGACAGACAGACAGACAGACAGACAGACAGACAGACAGACAGACAGACAGACAGACAGATAGATAGATAGATAGATAGATAGATAGATAGATAGATAGATAGATAGATAGATAGATAGATAGATAGATTTGACCTTTGACCTTTATTTGACCCTTTTTGACCTACTCTTGAAGGTAGCGAGGGAGCCTCCCGGACTGAGACTGGTAGATGGTTCCACAGGAGAGGGCCTTGGTAGCTGAAGGCTCTGGCTCCAAATCGACAAGGAGAAGGATTTTGAACTGAATCCTGAATGGTACAGGAAGTCAGTGCAAAGAGGCCAGAACTGGAGAGATATGATCTCTCTTTCAAGTTTTAGTCAGGACACGAGCTGCCGCGTTCTGAATGAGCTGCAGAGTTCTCAGCAACCTATTGGAGCATCCAGCAAGTAAAGAGTTGCAGTAGTCCAGCCTGGAAGTAACAAGGGCATGAACCAGCTGTTCTCCTGCATGGAGAGGGAGTAGGTGTCTTATTTTTGCAATTTTGCAGGGGCAGAATTAGGCAGTCCATGAGATAAATTTTATGTGGGAGCTAAAAGACAGGTCTTGATCACAGCTAACACCTAGGTTCTTTACGGTGGTGGCAGAAGGAGTAGCAAATCTACTTTGTACAGCTATGGCATCAGATATAGAGTCACGTAGGTGTTTTGGACCTATGAGCAGTAACTCTGTTTTTTCAGAGGAAAAAGGAGGAAATCCAGGCCTTAATATCATCAAGGCAGGATTGATGCTGTTGTAGACGATTGAGCTCGCCCGGCTTGATAGACTGATATAATTGAGTATTGTCAGCGTAACAGTGAAAATCTATAGAGTGACTCCTGATATCCCTTTATATATGCTCCCTCTAGGTGATATCAGATGATATCACCTAGAGGGAGCATATATAAAGGGAAAAGAACTGAACCGAGCACAGATCCTCATGGAAACCTGTGGCTCATTTTAGTGCGTGGAGATTGATTATCATTGATGCAAACAAAATGATATTGTTCTGAAACATAGGACCGGAACCAGTCTAAAGCAGTGCCTCTGATTCCAAGTTGATATGAAACAAGACCATGGTCAGATGCCATTAAGAGGTTTAGATTAGTGACTTTAACCAGTGCAGTCTCAGTGCTATGATTCATTCTAAAACCAGACTGGAAGGATTCAAATAAACTATTGTTATTAAAGTGTTCACAGAGCTGGTTGGCAATGATTTTCTCAAGGATTTTTGAGATGAAGATACAATTGGAGATCAGCCTGTAGTTCGCTAGAGTTCCTGGATCGAGGCACGGTTTCCTACGGAGAAGTTTGATAATTGCAACTTTAAACTTAAGAGGAAAGTAACTTGTTGTTAGGGACAGGCTGATGAGGTCAAGTAAAGGAGTGGCGATTAAAGGCAACACTTCCTTAAACAGCTTATTGGGAATTGGATCGAGGAGGCAGGTCCATGATTTAGAGGAGGAGATGATAGTTGTCAGCTGATGCAGGACAGTGACCTGTCTGTATCCCCAGCTGTATCCTGTACAGCTGCAATAGAAGGTAGATTAATTGCAGTCGATGCTATGTGGTTTATGTGGCTTGTCTGATCATTATAATTTTGTTGTTGAAGAAATTCACCACTGCTGAGATGTGTGGGAACACACTGCTCAGTGCAACTGCGTCAAGGGTTTCATGAAGGAAGCAAACAAAGCTATCAGCAAGGTGATCAATAAAGGAAAGACTCAGGCTTTCATAGCAGAGAGATGATGTAGCACCGAGAGACAAGGGAATACCTTCCTTAAAGTTTGCTAAGATTCAGTCAAGTGTCATGTATATATACTGCTATTCTTTCTCACATGACCAGCTAGAAGGAAGTTAAAATTGATTAGAGTGGCTTCTTTAAAGTTTGCTGAGACACTGTCAGTTAAGTTTCTTGTGTATATACTGCTTTTTTTTCACATGACAGGCTAGAAGGAAGTCAAAAGTAATTAATGAGTGGTGAGATATAAGTAGGTTAGGGGGAAAACAGTCAGGTGTTTAATTTCAACACCATAAGATAGAACAAGGTCTTGGGTGTTATTGAAGCAGTGTTTGGATTCTTGCACATGCTGACAGGAGCCAATGGACTTGACTAAAGAGGTGAATGCTGTACTGCAGCTATCACTGACTACATCTACATGAATATTGAAGTCACCGATGATAATGATTTTGTCAGTTTTGAGTACTACGTTTGAAAGAAATTCAAAATTTCAAATTGAAAATTCGGGCCTGGAGCCTGATACACTACGACAAGTAGGACAAGCTGTGTCTTCCAGCTTTGGTGAGACAAACTGATGACAAGGCTTTCAAATTAACTATAAATAATATTAGGTTTAGGGGTAATTAATAGACTACGGTCAAAGATGGCTGCCACCCCACCTCCACGACCAGAACATCGAGGTTGGGAGAAGAGGCCCCCTTCAGGCTAACATAGTCACTGTCACAAAGCCAAGTTTCTGTAAGACACAACACATCAATGTTGTTGTCAGAGATGAATTAATTTACAAGAATGGCTTTGGAAGACAGGGAGCGGATATTAAGTAAACTACATTTGATGCTCCTGTCCTTAGGAAAGACCGTGGAACTTGTGATTTTTATGAGGTTGTTAAAGGTTGCTCCTCTGCTGTTAAATTTAGACTGTTGGGGGACAGACACAGTCTCTTTTGGATTTTGTGTGGGTAACTGAATAGAGGGGAGCGCAGAGAAGTATGTTAAACTACAACTCTGCCACTTGGTCTCAACTCTGAGTCAGGACTAAAGCGTTTAGCCAGGTTGCTAGACAGTTGGGCTGCCCCTTCAAATGTGGGGTGGAAAGTTTGCCAATTATCTACAAAGCCCACACCATTTGCGGGACACCACCTCGATAACCAGCGATCAAATGATGATGTACGGCTAAACATGTCATCACTTGCCAGATTGGGGAGGAGCCACAGAAAACTACAGTGTCTGACATTGTTTTGGCCATTGACGACACCAACTCCACACTAATTTTAGTGACCTCCGTAACCGCAGGTCATTAGTGCCGACGTGGTTAACAATTTTGCTATATCTGTGCTTAGCTTTAGCCAGCAGCTTCAATTTGGACTCAATTGGCCGACTCTGGCCCCCGGGATCCAGATTATCGCCACTGGACTCTTCACAACTTCACATTCCGTAAAATAGAGTCGCCAATGACCAGAGGTTTATCTCAACTGTGGCCGACTGTTTTGGCCGCTAACAGTTAGCGCTACGGGAGCAGGGGTGATAAAACATTAGGAGGGATGTAGGAAGCGGGTCGGCGAGAGAGTAGGACCCGAAAACGGGGTAGAGTGCTCGAGTGGCACTCACGGGATATTTAAATGGTGGGAAAGCAAAGAAAAGACACTAAGGATAGGATAGAGCAGAAGCTGGAGCAGTGCTGTCAGCAGTCAGCAGTGTCGGGCAGTGATAGATACAGTAGATCACCCTTAATCGGGTGGACGCCATTTCAAGTAGTGTCCGAATGTCTAGCGAACGAGATTAAGGGCACTTAATGTATCCCACAATGCACCTTGATTCCAAGTGTACATCCGACGGTCACTTGTTGGAGCCCTTTATCCCGTCATGCTCTGCGGTCAGACAGCGAGAAGGGAGCATGAATAGGAATGAATGGGCCAGGATATTTAGTCCGGTACCCAGGTTTTATGATACATCCATGGAAGAGAGGGTGAGACAACAGCGGACTCAGCACAGCAGCTGCTGCACAGATATAAGTAAATTACCCTTAAATGAACTTTGTGAAATGTGAATGGATATATTAATGAAATGAACGCAAGGTTGATACTTACCGTCCTTGTGTTTTCCGCCAATTTGGTACGTATAATGCAACAGCAGTGACGTCATCGCGGGTGACTCGGATCAAGTGTCTGACAGTATTTGTCGGTAAGTGAGGGCACTATGTAGTGCACTATGTAGGGGTTAGGGATTAGGGGTTCTCACATCGCAGACTGGATCTGCATATATTGATTGGTATTATAGTTATATTCAGACGGACATTGCATCAAAGAGTTTTTTTGTGCCAGAGATTGAGGGAAGGGTGTCAGAGTACACAAGGGAAATGGTGGTATTAGCTTTAGCACTTCAGTGGATGGAAGACACAAAACCAATTAGAACAATTATATGTTCAGATTCAAGGTCGGCACTAACAAGTTTAATTAAATGACATTCATAGTCATCCTGAGAGCAGACCAGATATTTTATTAGAAATGCAGCAGGCACTTTACAGGATTCAGATGATGGGTATCGGGGTTGTGTGTATATGGGTACCAACGCACATTGGGATGAAAGTGGGGTGAAATTGGGGTGAAATTAAATGGCAGATAAAATTGTGACGAAAACAAAGGAAATTATTGAAATAAATATTAGTATTTATTGGAAAGAGGTCAAAAATATAATGAAGGAAAAACTAATGGCAGGAGCAGTGGAGTAAAGAAAGAAAGTGCAGGCGGTATTACAGAATCCAGAGGAAAGTAGGGGAAGTAATGTGGGAAGAAACAGGAAGGACTGGAGAAAGCAGTGATGACATGAATGAGGGTTATATAGTACATTGTAAAAGATAGGGAAGCACAACAAGGGGGGGGTGTGACTACTGTGGTGAGGAGGGAACAGTGGAGCGTGCCCTAGTACACCAGAGCAAATATTACATAGAAAAGATATATTGAGGGGAAGTCACAAAGTATTAGAGAGCGACAGGTTTATTCAGGAGATCCATACTGATCCATACTCCATATTAACCAGCCGGTGGCGGTAACGCACCGAATCGTTGTTTGCCGAGCCCCATAAAACAAAACTAAGAAGTAAGAAGAAGAAGAAAACCAGCATGGCAGGAAACCTGAACAGCGGTGTGGCTCCGTTAACCAATTCCTTGAGCAAACTGCAAGCTCTGAATGGACTGTTCGCAATATACAAAAAAACGGGACCGACGTCTGCGGACATACTGAATGCGCTCAAGGAATCTTTACTCAAAGGTAGCAACGGCGTCGCCCGAGGTCGGCACCCGCTCACATCACATCGGCACTTCCAGCTGTCAGGGTGATGGTTTTCTTTTTCTCTCTGTGTCGTTGACCTCTCAGAGGCTGGTGTGCAAAATCCCAACCCGCGGAAGAGGAAGAAGCAGTGGCTGAAGATGGGCCACGGAGGGACGCTGGACAGCGCAGCCTGCGGTGTCCTGGGTAAGCTCCGGACACATGGTGCTGTGCCCACCTCCCCCTTACACGAAACACAACTTGAGACTCAAGCTATTTCCGTTTTTCTTTCAGTTGTTGGAATCGGAAACGGCACAAAAATGCTAAGCACAATGTTGACCGGCTCTAAGGTGAGGTTTTGTTTTTTTTGCTGAAACTTTGTCCACCTTTGCTGGAAAAGTCGATTCCAGTACTCGGTGTCGATGACGCGTAGAATGACACAAGCTGTCAAATTGAACGCCTGTTCGACAAGAGCCAAGATCAGGTCTTTAACTTACCTTTTGATGGTCAGTCATTCAATTTTCTCATCGAAGATTCAAGAAACCAGAATCGAGCTGAGATCAGAGAACATTCCCTTAATTTCATGACATCCTTCTCAGATTTCATTCAGACGTTGAAATCATTAATCGATTGTCATACTAGTTGGTGTTGATTGTTGCGGCTCTATCTGTTACACAGACAAAAAGTGGCATGTGCTGTTTGTTTTTTTCAGAAATATGTTGCTGTTGGAGAGCTGGGGAAAGCAACAGACACTCTTGATGCCACCGGCAGTGTGATCCTGGAAAAAGACTTTGGTAACGTTAAAACAGATGTAGCATGCATATTTCCACAATTAGCTCTGGAGTGAATACGACCAGATAGATTTAGATATGGGACACCATAACAGATGTCATCCAAAGCAATGGTGATTGACAGATGATGGCTGTGTTTCCGGACATGATCATTCTGGAGGAGGCTCTGGCTTCTTCACTCCTTAGGCACCAAAGGTTTCTTAGATTTCCACCAAAGAAGCTCTTAGTGTCAGTGTGGTGCGAAAGCTACATCAATCGATGCCAGGCAAATTGATCACCCACCTCTTTATCAACATGCAAGTCCGACACGGCATGCTTTGATTCTCTGACACAAGTGCAATTATGGTCAAGCCGGTACTTTGACTGGTATCCCACGCGTAGAAGCCCTAATGTACTGTCATGTTCTGTGTTCCAGGAACCGGACAGAAGTTAGAAACCAACTGTGGCATTGAAGAACAAAAAAAATGTTTAAATGAACAAAAAAGAAATGCAGTCAGTGTGTAGAGTGGCCTGGGTGTATGCGTGCATGTGCTGTGATTGAGAGAGTGGAAGTTTGAGGTAATGTGTGCGGAAAAGCCTGAACCCAAAGCAATCCAAGCCAACAACTAAACACAGAAACAAAGGCCCAAAAAGCCCTCACAGGTTGGGCTGGACCTCCAGCCCGGCTGGACCTCCAGCCCGGCTGGACCTCCAGCCCGGCTGGACCTCCAGCCCGGCTGGACCTCCAGCCCGGCTGGACCTCCAGCCCGGCTGGACCTCCAGCCCGGCTGGACCTCCAGCCCGGCTGGACCTCCAGCCCGGCTGGACCTCCAGCCCGGCTGGACCTCCAGCCCGGCTGGAGTGCATAGAGTGGCTTCCCAGAGTAGAGGATTTCTGCACACCCTGCCAGGTGCAAGCCTTTAACCCTAACGAGCTGCTAGCCGGCCCTGGAGACTCCTCTTTCCACCAGAGTACAAACACATTTATACAATGGACGTATTGTTATATCAACCTGCGACGCTGTCAATTATTAGCGAGAACATGCTGTATTGCAGCCATGGGATCCAACACCGTGTGGACAAATATATATATATCCATATATAGCTCAATTACACCTGTCTCTTTGAAATGCTCATTTACCGTATGTTCATCAGGGCCTTATGTGAACAGTAGTCTTTCATATAGTCATAAGACTCAACTGTGGAACACTATTAAGTACCTTGGAAGGGCTGAGAGGACTGCTATGTCGGTGAGAGCTGTAGCTTACGTGACCTAGAAAACTGAGATCATAGACATCGTATTGATCATTTTGGGGTTACTAACCACACTGTTGATTATGAAAGGAAAGCCATGACAACAGACAAAGCTTCGTCCCCTTTGTGTTCTATAGCCAGCTGAACTTGGCTGCAACTAGGTTTGAACCTGGTTCAGTGGGCCTTGATCCAAGACAGTCTGCATAGATACTGTTAAGTGAGTACGCCCCCATATATTTTCCAAAATGTAAGGGGTGTACTTACTTTTGAGAAGTTTTGAGAATTTGAGAACTTAATGAAACCATATTTCTCTTTCTTCTCTTTTTTCCCCTCACAGAACACATAACCAGATTGGACGTTGAGCAGAAACTGACAGACTTTATTGGGGACATCATGCAAGTTCCTCCATTGTGAGTAATGCCAGCAATAAGAACAAACTTTTATCACCTGATAAGAGTTGGTCCCTCGCCAAACTGAATTCGGTGACTTCTTGAATGTAGCCCCCGATGTGGCCAGTTTTACTGTCTCGGGCAGGTTGTTCTAGGTGCATAGGGCATAGATGCAGAATGCTGCCTCCCCTTGCCTAGTGTTGCTTCGTGGAGTGATTGTGAATCTGGGTGGTCTTGGTGGAGTATAATTTATTAGCATGTCTATGATATACTGAAGTCGGAGACCATGTAAAGCTCAGTCAACCAAGAGCAGGATTTTGAAGTAAATTCTTGTTTTCACGGGTAACCAGTGCAGTGATTAGAGAACTGGTGTGATATGGTGCAATTTCTCAAGGCCAGTGAGAATGTGTGCCGCTCCGTTTTGAATTGATTTTAATCTGTTCATTGTTATCCAAATCTTTTAAACTGTCGTCTGAATTAACTGTTTTCAACTGTATTATTAATTATTATGTTTCTTTTGTTGTTATTGTTATTTACACTTCAAAGAAAATGCTACATTGATCAGAGGAGGCTACATCCAAAGTAAAGGGGCCAGTGATGGCATTTAATACACTCGGGCTGCAGAGAAATAGCCAATTTCGAGATGTCCTTATTATTTAGTGCTGTCGCCACTTTGTTTCACTGAAACGTACGTCTTTGTTTGTATGCCATTTAGACTAACTTTCTCGTCCTCTCATCTGCATAAAGCAGGGAGGACCTAGCCCTGCTGGATACCATTGATGCCAGCCGTCACTGCCTCTAATAGACTAATGAAGTTTGTGGAATACAGAATGTTGAAATGTCCAGATGCGGTAAGTAGGTTGTGCAGTCATAACCTATGGAGACCTCAGATAACGGTTGAGAAAACTCTCCCAGGGATCGTTAAGGGTGTCACTGGGCCGCTGTATGGATTTACTTACAGTCAACCAGAGAAAGCCCTGCGGGAGCGCAGGATGTGTTCCATGCTCAGGGACAGAAGGTGAGATCTGGCAAGATTTGGATTGAAGAGGTCTGTTCTGTTGCGAAGGGTGGCGAGGTTGTCCATAAAGGGCATGTCTCTGCTTGAACAGTGTCTTTTGAGCCAAGATGTGGCGTTGTCTGATGCGGCTGAAACAAAAGGAAGCGAAAGGGCCCGAGGCTGAACTGCTCGTTTTAGATCAGAATGGTATTGATGAGGGAGAAGTCAGCTTTGAGTTTCCCCGACTGCCGTAGTTTGTGGTCACAGTGTGCAGTGGAGTAAACCGGTACGGAGAGGAGTGAGTCGGTTGGAGAGGAGAACTTCACCAGCAGGGGAGAGGGCATCTTCTTTCTGCACCTGTCACGGCTGACCACAGAAATCCAGGGATCCAGGGGAATCCGTGGACCGTAGATTGGAGTGGAGCATTCACTTGTTCAAAATAAGCCCGGTCCCGATCATTGCTTCACAGCAGCTATAATGTCTATAATATATATATATAGGTTAAAATGGTGTGAGGTCACATTGCGCACGATACAAAACATGCCATCTTACAGTAGCAGCCACAAAAATGGCAATAAAAGTAAACCACCAACACTCATCATTGTTTATTCAAAGACAAGTTATAACTCATGACAATAACAAGTTATAACTTCATACAATAACGTTTGTGTGAAAACCTCAATACGAAGTACCCGTGCTGTTCCCTCTCCATTTACATATACCATGGTTCCCATGGTCTTCTGGGCATGACACCAGCCTGAAGTAAAGCAAGTCGAAATAAACGTTCTCGTTAAACGTGATCGCTAATCCAGGCCGACTACATGTAGCGCACTATACAGTGAAGTACATGTAGCGCACTGCGGCTCCAGACTACCTTTCTTCAATGGAAAAGCGGTCAAAAGGGCTCGTTTGACGGTTACAGTTGCCGACTCCCGCACTAGATGGTATGTATTTTGTCATTGTCACCTTATGTGGATCCTTTTTTCTTTCTTTCTTTTTCAGGTACTCGGCACTGAAGAAGAATGGCCAGCGTATGTCGGTTCTGTTGAAGCGTGGCCATCAGCTTGAGGCCAAGCCAGCGAGACCTGTTACAGTGTACAACCTCAGCCTGCAGGAGTTCAAGCCTCCTCTCTTCACACTGGGTGAGCGCGTGCCATTTACTGCAGACATCAATTCACTTCATCCTCCGTTTAACACCATCTTCTAACCTTCGATTAAGCGTTATTTTTAGTATTGTTTCTCATGAATGTTGAAAGGTTTGTTTTTCTCTAACAGACATTGAGTGCAGTGGTGGATTTTATGTCAGAAGCCTGGTGGATGACTTGGGAAAAGGTGCGATTAAATACATTTTTTGATCAATTCCACAATTCCTTCATTGGCGTGTTCTGAAATTGATCCCGCTGTATGCGCCGGGCTCCTGCAGCTCTGTCATCGTGTGCTCACGTGAAGGAGCTGACCCGGACGAAACAGGGTCAGTTCACACTGGAGGAACATGTGTTGCGCGAGGAACAGTGGACCCTGGGACACATCCTGCGCTCCATGCAGCCGTGCTCGCCCACAGGGCAGCGCGCCGAGAACCGCACAGAAGAACCAGAGGCCGAAACCACCTGAGTGATGGCCGGCCTCCGTTTCACCTGCGATTTAAGTTGTAGTTACGTTTGTAAGTATTAGATATCGATTTACCTTCCTTCCATTGAGGGGAAGCTGGATGACACGTTTATTATAATTTAAACATTTTGCCCCCTGTATATGATAATGGCAGTTTACACTCTGCATCTGACCTGTCAGACTCCAATAAATATTCAATATATCTTCCCATGTCATTTCTTTCTGATGTGACTAGAAAAGCCAGTCCATTTACCATTACTCTGTGTGTCCCTAGGTGGCACTGTAGCTGTGGCGTTACTGCTTTGGTACTGCTTTCATATATTACATGGTGTCGGAGTAGAGCTGAGGAAAAGAGGAAGGAAACGGAACACATGAAAGCACTGACCTCACTAAACCTAGAAGGAGACGTAGCAGCAAACTGGATGGTCCGGATCCAGAGATTTGAACTTCTCGTCAGCAGCGGAAGTGATGAAAAGTCCGACGCGGTGAAAAGAGCAACGCTCCTGCTTGCGGCCAGGGACAAAGCAGTCAAGATGGTTAACTCTGACTTTGAAGAAGACAATGACTACGGTGTGTTGGAAGAGCTGATTTGCCGGCAATCTGAAACTGTTGCATGATGCATATGTGACTAAAGAATAAAGCGAGGAACTCTGAGTTTGAGCATCTTACTGACTGATTCAGGACACAATCTTGTATGGAATCATGGATCATTAAGTTAGAGGATGACCACTGAGAGAAAGTGACCTCGTGTTTAACAGAGCAATAGACATTTGTAGAGCCAGTGAGTTAAGTGAGTCATTTCAAAATATGTAATAGATGACATCCTAGTTTTGGGAGGGAGCAAAGGGCTGCATGACCGTTGAATAAAAGTAAGATAAGAATAACGGAAATTGATTAGATTGTACGTGCTCTGTGGGAGAGGACTGAAGCCTGATCCTGAAAAGATCAGAGCCATACGTCTATGTTGGAGGACCTGTTTACTGCAGTAGCTCTCTAAATTCCTCCATAACCTCTCAGACCTCAGTGCCCCTCTGTTGGAAGTTGGAAGGACGCATTGGGAGTAAGAGCAACAACAGAGTTTTGACAAACTAAAAGCTCTCACCAGCCAAGCACCAGTACTCAAGTACTATTATCTTGGCCAGCCCATTGCTTTTCTTTTGATGCAAGCTCTGAGGGCCTAGTGGTGCTGCTTCAAGAAGCACCGCCAATAGCATATGGCTCCAGGGCATTAACGGACTGTCAAAAATAGTATGCCCCATTTGAAAGAGAATTGCTTGCTGTGCTGTTTGGCTGTGGGAAGTTCCACCAATATCTAAATGAAGACGCGTATGTCTACATACGCCCATGTAGACGGTGTTTATAAAGCAGTGGAAGTAGAATTTAAAAAAATCACTCCTCTGCACTCCAGCCAGACGGCAAAGAATGCTGACAAGGCTACAAAAAGGCAGTCTTGAGGTTGAGTACAAACTAGGCAGGGAGATGCATATCGCTGATGCTCTAAGAAGAGCATTTCTGAAAGCGCGTTTCTGGAGCGCATCATGAGAAACTCCCTGATGAAAAACTGGAAGTCAACTTTGTCAAGCCAGCCCCAGTCTCAGAAGAAAGATTACAGGAAATTTGAGAGGCAAGGGAAGGTTGCGTTAAGTTGGGCCTGGTTTCAAACGCAAGAGAGACAAACAAGAGAGATTCAGAGAGATTGACTGGATAAACAAAGACAACTTCCAGACAAAATCAGTTCAGTGGATCTGGTCCATGAGATGGCTGATTGGCATATTGTCGTACTGGCATGCCATTATTTTACAGAGACAATGCTAAAATAAAGAAATAAAATTACATTGAGAAAAAGAGACGAGGTGTATGGTGATGTTAAAAGTGCATTACTCGGTGTGTTCCCTAGGTGGCACTGTAGCTGTACTGTGGTGCTACTGTGTTGATGCTGGAATCACGGAACACTGAACAGCAGTAGATTAACAAAACATGCCTTCGTCGACTTCATGTATTACTTCATTAGCATGTGTTGTCTTGTCCCCACGTTGGATGCTTCCCTCACTATTACTGCTGACAGATGACATCTTTTGTTATCTGATATTTATTGGTTGTCTTTTGTGTACTAGGTCGGTGAAAATATGAAACATATATTGTTATATTAGGTAGATGTTATTTCCTACCAAGAGAGAGAGAGAGAGACAGAGAGAGAGAGAGAGATTCTATTATTTATTTTGTCTATTCTCTGTTATCTTAATACGGAAAAGAAGTGCTTTCCCAGGACCCCCCCCCCCCACACACACACACACACACGTCATTAATCACTAATATCATGAATTAATTATAGGCACAGGTATATGATCGAATCCAACATGAAATAAAGTGCCGCACAATCCGCATAAACTGCATTCGACTCTGTATAATTACCTTTTTTTCTTAAATAAGGCTCATCTCCGCTGACATCATCTGTCTTATGAGTCACAGGTGTGCGGCTGATGTGTAAATGTGTAAATGTGTCGTGCTCATGACAGGACTGTGTGTGTGTGTGTGTGTGTGCGTGGAGTGGGGTTAGGGGGGCGGGAGGGTAGCGACGGGGATGGCGCCAGCTGCCGGGCAGTGGTGCTCGCCACTTATCAATTCTTTGAGGACAGGAGTCTGACGCTGGATCAATGCGCTGCAATCATTGTCTTAGTCCAAATATTAGCCCTGCGCTGATTTCTTTCATGTCTTCAAGGCTGCTCATATCCCTGTTTGCACGCTGAGCCAACTTTATCTAAATCACGGCCGTTAGAAAGTTGCGCTTTTTAAAGTCGCATTAGAAGATCTAAGGGGCCTATGGGCGCGCACACACGGCTCTATCACTGATTTCATTAATGAAGCCACACGGTCGTAAAATGAATGCATAAATCATCCGGGGTGCGGGGAGGCAACACGTGGCGCGGTCTCTGTCCATGTTGTCTCTGTGGAGCACCGAAATTGCCGGTTATTGTTTAACGCTTTGCGGAAGCGTGTGTGAGGGGACAAACACTCACTTAGTGAGCCATTAAATGGATTTGCATCCACGCTCATTATCATACGTGTATCACCTCAACCGCACAGATAGCTGAATTTCACAGGAAAACTCCAAACATTCAAATTATGAGTTAATCACTGGCCATTGAGTTACAGCGGTTGGGATGTGGATTGCAGTTAACGTGTGTTACATTGTCTGCGATAACAGCCAGGGCTGTTTGATTAGGCAAAGACACTAACTGAGGCTGAAGCCAGGGAGACCCGGATGCTGTATACCTGTCAAAGAAAGGATGCAAGTCAGCAGAGTGCAGTCTATTAGCCTATTTCAGTAGGAGAAGCAGGCATGAGTGCCACCAAGCTCATGTAGACTGGTCTACTGGCCTGTTAGAAAGACTACTGAAAGAAATATGGGAACCTCAGGCAACACAGTGGTTATCCACACGGTCCGTCCATCGGGATTTTTCAACCATTTATTCCGAATTCATACACAATCATCAAGTGTGTGTGCGGGCGCGCGCGCTTGTGTCTGTGTGTAGTGTGTGCACGTTTGATGCAGAACTTACGCTTAACATTTCCTAATTTTATGTTTAAAATATCACTTTACACATTTTATTCCACATTTTGGTACAGCTGCGCGTGAATGAAATCTGAAAACAAATCGTGGGAAACAAAATCAAAATTCCGTGATTGACTATCATTTCGCCAACAGCCTTACTTAATACCTGTATTTGTTTTCCATAAAATATATTTACGAACACCTTTGTGCTTTCCAAAACATGTCACATCAATAACCATCATTACATGTACTTATTTGACAGTGACATTGGATAACACATGCCCAAGTACCATCAAAACCATAGACTAGATTTCTCCGTTTATAGTTGGCAGCTGATTAGCTGTTTTAGAAGTGATTCTCCTGTTAAATGTTTTTTATCTCTTCTCCCCTGCCGTCTAATCACTGTGCTCCTCTATTTGAGCAGCAGGGCAGCCAATCAGAAGGGCCCGCTGGCCACCTGCAGGAAATCGACCGGCCACTTATCTCCTCCCTCCGGAGCCTGCAGCCGTAGCCTGCAGCCGGATAACAGCCCCAGCAGTTGCTCTACCACCGCAAACTGATGGAGGCCGCAGCAAAGTAACGGTCTCCCCTCCTCCCCCGCCTCTGTTGCAGCCTGCCGGCTGCATGTCATGTAAACAATTCGTATTGAGACACAGAGGAAGGCACCAGGGAACCAGAGCAGGGCCACAGAGAGCAGCATCCGCTTTACTCCATCCCAGAGCGCAGCGGCAGCGGCTGGTACCATGAGCGTCCCACTGTACGCACCGACCCCGGTGCAGCCATCGCACCCGACGCCCTTCTACATTAAGGACATCTTGGGGAAGACTAACTCCAGCACCTCTTCCTCTCCGCCGTCGTCCTCGTCCTTAACCTCCTGCTCTGCTCCCATCGTGCCCACACCGACCCTTCCGTCGCCCCACTCCTCCTTCACCAGCCTCATCTCGCCTTACCGGACCCCAGTGTACGAGCCCACGCCGATCCACCCGGCGCTGTCACACCAGGCGGCCGCGGCATTTAGCTACGCCTCGGCCGGGGCCTTCTCCGGTTCCATCTACCCGCTCCACCCGCTCCAGCACCCGCAGCAGCACCCACAGCAGCCCCGCTCCATGGGAGAGTACGCACAGGCGCTGCTGAGGCACGATCCCCTGGGTGAGTCCTGTCTCTGGCTATGAGAGGAAACGTTCTCTGTTTATGTGTTTAGTACAACTAGACGAGAACATATCAACTACGCACTTTTAATCAATCTTTTGTACGTGTTGCTTGTTAAACACCTAATGAATTAGTGACGTCCAATGGATTTTCTATCGCATTGTCGAAGGAGAACTTTACTGGATGATATGGCACTGGAGCTGTTCTTAACTCCCCACACGAAAACGTTTCTGTCTTCACCTGCTCCGTTTCAGAGCCTTCGAAACTGTTTTGCATAAGTATATCACGGTCGACTATGCCTGCGTGAAGCCATGCGTGAGTCGACCGTCATGCAGGGTAAACCAGCTTAACACTTTATTGAACACTGTTGTTGATACACACGTCTCGAGGGCCACAAAAACACGTTTGTCCATCGGTGTGCGGTGGTGTTCTGTGCGCGCACCCGCGCGCGCGCGTTAGGGGAGTGGGGGCATGGCAACCTTGACTCTTTTTCCTGACTCCCATTGTTCTGTAACATCAGAGACGGTGACTAAAACATAGCTGGGCTCTAAATCACTTGTTATTTCATTACTTGCTGGTGTGTGTGTGTGTGTGTGTGTGTGTGTGTGTGCGTGTGTGTCTGTGTGTGTGTGTGTGGGGTAACTCAATGCTTTGTCTCTTCCTTTGAATTCCCCAGTCTCTGTTTTTCCAGTGTCGCTAATCACACATCAGAGAAGTAACATTTGTAACTTTAAAACAATATACCAATATGAACAGTTAGTCCAATTAAACACTGTGATATGTCTTGTTATCCTGGCACCTAACCTCCGATTGATGACATATAGAAGTTTCAACATAAACTGAATAATTGAAATAATAATATATAAATATTTATTATAAATACAATAAATCTGTCGCTAGAAATAAAACCATTTTGCTTTTGTCACATGGTTATTATTACGCACATCTTAATTGTTCATATCCGTTAGTTAGTTTGAAAATACAACAGACATACATTTTTTGATTGTACATTACCATTGGAAATAATATTAATGATACTATATAGGCTAGTATGTATTGTTGTACCTAGCCTACGGCCGCACACGTGATAGATAATGGTTGCGCTTTTTAAAAACATGCTTTGCTATACGTTTTCAGTGAGGTGACGTATGTTGCCCCTGTCAGGATTACATTGCTATCAGTTTGTAGTCTGATGTGTGGATATATTATAATTGTGTATGCGCGTGTTCATGGCGGGGCCTCGGTGGCGCGCAGTGCCCGCGTGTGTGTGTGCGTCGTGAACACGCCGGGCCTTTTTCCGCTCCTGGCGGAAGCGGTGGGCTTGTTGATAGGAGTAAATCTGCTTTCAGAAGCTGTTAAATGTTTTCCTGGCTCACCCCGGCCAGCCGCTTCCTCGGGAGCTCGCTGCACGCTGCTGATTATTTTATCGACATCCTCAATACAGACATATTCAGGAAACACTCGGCCTCTGATAGCCTGGGATCCGTTTTTCACATATTGTTGCACTTCCTCTAGCCGGCCTGCGAGGATGTGGCTGACTTTCTTTCTGCTTGGTGGCCAAAAGAAAATCAAGCAAACAGGGTATAGCGTACCGTAGAATGGCATCTGAGCAGCGAGGATGGAGTCATTGATTGCAGCTTCAAGTAGCACACTTCAGTAGGAAAGCTTCCATGTCGTGTGTGTCCGAGAAACAGAAAACACAAACAGCTTTCCACATCTGGACACTTGTGCTATTAGACTTGTTGTGCTTAACAAGTATTATAGTGTGTGTATGTATATATATATATGTGTAGATATATATATATATGTGTGTGTATATATATATATATATATATATAATTGTTGTTGGCAATACAACAATAACAGCAATAATATTAATGATAGTGATTTGTTCAACCGCAAAGCCTTTTGAAGAGAAAAAAGACGTGATTAAGTAGCCATAACTTTTCATAATTCTATCAGATGCAATCCTCAATCGATGTAAATAAAAGCACGAACACGATGTTATTAGATATGACAGTGAAACATTCTACGCAGGCACACAGGCCTGAAAGTATGTCTCTTTAAATACACTATGTTGTTCCCGTATTTTTACAGTATTCCAGAAAAGCAGGTCAAAGCAGGTTTTTGTTTGTATTATAATCAGTTATATTAGAAATTTAGACGACGATTCTATTTTCTTTTACCTGTATCTCGATATCAAGCAGTATAAACTAAATTTATCTGATGCCTGAAAACATTTTAGCAAAAGAAAGCGCACTATAAATACAAGCATGTACATCACCAGCGGTACTTTAGCTGGTCATGTGAATGCAGGTTCACCTCCCTCTATACTACACCAACTCCTTCCTGTTCACTTCTGTTCTGTGGGGATTAACAGACTTCCTTTAGTGCAGGGCAGCAATATGCAGCTCTTTGGACAGCACTGTGCGTGTGTGTGTGTGTGTGTGTGTGAGTGGATGCCATCGCCTATCACACCACAAAGCAGGAAGCACAGAAGCGGATATTTGGCCATCGTTTTCACTCTGTTTCGACCTTCCCCAAAAGGCAGGCAGAGTATGAAGAGCATAGGAAATTAGGCAGGAGAACACTCACACACACACACACACACACACACACACACACACACACACACACACACACACACATATATATATGTGTGTATATATATACATATACACACACACACACACACATATATATATACACACACACACACACACACACATATATGTATGTATACATATATGTATATATAAATACAATTTCTGTATGTGCTGTCAACAGGGAAGCCCCTGCTGTGGAGTCCCTTCATCCAGAGGCCTCTGCACAAGAGGAAAGGCGGCCAGGTCCGCTTCTCCAACGACCAGACCATCGAGCTCGAGAAGAAGTTCGAGACACAGAAATACCTGTCCCCACCGGAGAGGAAGCGACTGGCCAAGGTGCTGCAGCTCAGCGAGCGGCAGGTGAGCTGGCTGCAGCCCGAGCGTGATCGGAATTTGTGAAGGCCGACTTTTCCACACGCACTGATTTGCGCTGTAGACCTGTGCTTATAGAATTACGCACGTATAGATCGCATTCCACGCATATGATTTTTTTGTTTTTATTTCAAAGATAAATCTTTACGTACGGCAGCATAACACAGCTTTGTAATTGTCCATGTCTTTAAAAATATCAATATCAGTTGCTTTGGATGGGCCGCAACGTCAAAATCAGGTCACCACAATTAACTAAAATATGTAATTACAAGCCTATGCAACCCCGTGTCTGATTTGTAACTGACATTATTTTCCCTGTTATAACAACAACAACAGGCCCAATAATAATAATATACAATAACTAATAATAATAGCAATATAAACAATAATAAAACAATAAAATAGCAATAATAATAACAATAATATTAATTTAATTTAATAATTGAGTAAACATTACTTATTAATAATGTAGGACGTCTGTATTAATAATTCAGCTTTTCTTTCTATTATTGTTAGTATTATTATCATCTTTATTTGTGGTAGAAGTATAGAGGTACTAAAGGTAGCAATGGTTAGATGTTTATATTGCAGGCGACGAAAAGATGGAAGTAATGAGCTAATGTTCCATCTGTGATGCTTATTCAGCTGTGATATTCTGTCTTTAAGGTTAAAACCTGGTTCCAGAATCGCAGAGCGAAGTGGCGCAGACTAAAGCAGGTGAGGCCGTCTCACCGCCGCATTTCTAGCCTACATCGACGGATTCCATCCCGGTAAACTGACCAGTGTCACACCATGTGTTTTAGGAGAACCCTCAGGGAGGGAAGAGGGAGGCGGAGGAGGACAGCTCCACCAGCTCGAGCAGCCCCTGCGGTTCCGCTGGCAGCGCCTCCAGAGGGACCGACGTGGCCGAGGCGGATCCGGCGCTCCACCCGGAGTACAGACAGACAGAACCGGCCGCGGGGACGGCGGGCCACCCGGCCGGGGGTCGCTGCTGCGGGAGGCCCGGGTCCCCCTTCCGGCCCCGCACAGACGTGGACTCTGACGTGTCGGAGGACGACTCCGAGCAGGAGCTGGACATAGAGGAGGACGGCGAGCTGCCAGGGGCCGCTCCAAACTGAGCTGCCCCATACGTGGCTGCGAACGTCCTGCCTTCTCCAGCATGTACAATTCTTACTGTGTTGCTGTGGTGATTATCTGTGGACCGGTGATGAACCATCTCCGGATCTTGACAGTCCTCTTGCTGTGTGTGGTTTGGCCGAGTGGACCCTTAACAAATGTTATAGTTCATTAAATAATCAATGTAGCGCGTTTTTTTTTCTTCCTTGGTGATATCCAATAAACTATTTTGTGGATATTTTTGTGATTAAAAAGGTTGTTGCCTTTAGGTAAATTTGTGCGATATTGAGGTTTAATGGCCTTTCCGGAAAATCAAACATTCAACAAGGGGTTTGTGCTTACCAAACACAACGAGACAAAACGTCTTGTACAAAACGAACTGTAAGATGGAAGTACTTCTAATTCGACAGCCGCTAACACGAAGGACAAGATATGCGTTTCCATTTTCAAAACGCTCAAGCACATCGTTATGCTTGTGCCCACCGACTTATTTGAAAGGTGTGGGCGACCAGCCGCTAGCCAGCTCCGGATGTGTCATAGGAACTGGGGATGAAGAGACGCTGACAGACTGAGCAGATTCCTCTCCACGCGGACAGACAGAAAACGGAGAAAGGAAAAGGAATTTAAGTCACCGCAAATCCAAGACATTCCACACAGTCACACGATCGAAATAAAATCTGTAACATAGTATGTGTTCGAGGCATAACATCCTGGGAAATGCATAGTGCTCGCATAGTGTGCCGCAAAATTAAAGTTACAACTAAAACGTAAGGATATATACTATAATACCTTTTGTATAGTTAGGGAAAACATTTGTTGCAAATAAAGTGCCATATTCACAAGCAGTTCGTAGTAACATCGTGTAGCATCTACATAAATACTGAGCTCATTGTTCAAATCATCTAATTGGCAAATTGGGCTTTCTTTGAATTTTGATTCTACTCCCTTCAATTGAAATTTGAATTGTAGCCTCAATTCATAATTCAACTCAAACTCAAGAAATTAACTAGATTTCACAACTCTACCCGGTTTTGATTTAACTATGAAATTCAAAAAATTAGTAAAATAGATTCCTCTGAGTGAGCTATAGCCCAGCCTTCCTGTAGACACACACCTGGTTAAGACTTGGTGGTTTCAGGGACAATTCAGAGATCAGGGCTCGGCCATGGGCCATGGGCTAGTCTGCCTGTATGCATGTGTTAACGGGAGGAGCGAATCACATTCACCGATCTGCAATGAGTACAGACATTGTTGTGTTTCTGTCAGACAAACTTATTTCTTCTTGGTGACATTGTAACCATAATCATGACCTTTGCTGGCCTGACCTTTATGTTAACCACTGTATTCACCTCTAGAAATAAGTGATTTAAAGACATGTGATTTATCCCGCAAACCAGGAGTAGTCCTGAAGCCCCGGAGAAACAGGAACATACCAATGGCTACTTAAAGTTTTATCCCAAATGAGAGAGAGTGAAAGTTAGTTGTTTTACAATTTAGGTTAGATTTGTATTGCAGAGGTAACTTTCCTGACCCTCATGGAATCTGGAGCACAAGTCTGGAGCACAGACATTCATGTCCCTGCAGCAGCCTTTCACAGACGTGTGAACACCCATATCTGGTTTGGTTCGGGATATAAAGACATCCTGAGTCCCAGAACTTCTTTGATGGAATATGTCACCTACACGCCAAGAGCAGTCAAACTAAAAACAAAACAAAACTAAGCCACCCGTTCTAGTGAGGAAACAATATGGTTAAAAGTGGCTTAAAAATGGTTCAGTTGGTGCTGCAAACAAGCAGCCGAGCTCGTGCTCTTTATACTACTGCTTCACATTGTCACTCTTTCCTGAGGAATCAAAGGCAACCAGAGATTAGCAAACAGTTGAGTCCATGCCAATAGTTGTCCCATCACCACATTTAACTTCAAATAGCTTATCATGGAGCTCTCATACAAACACTGAGTGGGAGTTTTTCAGTAAGTAGATTAGGTTAATGATTGTGTGGACCATCTGAACAACAGGGACAGCACAGAGATAGTGGAGGACTGATTGATGGTCAAACCATATGTACACAGTGTTATTAATGTAGATGATTTTTATACAGTTTCACAGCATTGTGGAGTCTACTCAGAAAACATAAGGATGATTTGGAAGTTTTAAGGGTTAAACTAATTGTTGTCAAGGTCTTATAAGGATGGCATTACTGAGGTTCAGTGGACTCACACACACACACGCCTATTCCAAAAGCAACAGTATGCACATTGATCTGTACCTCTGTATTGTGTAATGGTTCACAAATTGTGCAGGGTAAAGTCAATATTTGAGAGAATAGTTAAGGGAGCTTGATTCCAAAGTGCTCATCTGATTTGGTCAATTCACACACTCACTTTTCCAAGCACAGCCCGATATTACATTTTGTCAGCAAAGGCAGTGACAAGATATTTTTATCAATCGGATCGATCAATCAGATTAATCCACAAAGTGTAACTCTATGCCATATTGAGCCTGTGTGTGTGTGTGTGTCTGTAATGAATAAATCGTATTCTTCCAACACATTTCATATTACTAACCATTGTCCATGTATTTTCTCTAACTTTATACATTACACATTACAACACACAATACATTACACAACCTTCATGTGACCTTTCAATTACTTTCACCAAAATAATCACAGTCATATGACGAGATATTCTAAAATCATTTAGTTTAGCAGTTTATTGCAGCTCATTGTGCGATTGGCTATATTAGGTTTGATTCTCATTGAACACACCAAAAGAATACTCCAGGCTCACGCTATATTTGCACAGGATCTAGTGCACTTTTTTTCACGGTTGATATGTGACCATGGAGACGGGGACACATATCACTGCTGTCCAACTGAAGTGACTGTGACATAGTCTCATGCATATTTGTTCTGTAATAGTGACACAGGGGTCTGTTTGGAATCTTTAAAGCTAAGGACAAGAGAGCGCCACAGGGACTACTTCTGATTTTACCGGTTTTCTGTTGCACTGGCAGCCAGACGCTGCAAGACAATCTGCCTCTCAAAGCATAGAATTGGATAACTGGAAAACGGGCTGCAACATCGAGCACTTTCAGGTTCTTCTGTAACCTTTTAAATATCTAGCCATGGAGCTGCTGCCATTTAAACCCAATGTCAAAAAGAGACAGAAAAAAACATCCTTAGTCTGAATACATCGTAATGCTATCCCAGTTGCATGAGCAAAAGAAGATACCTTTGAAATGACTCAATGACCCATACTGTATATGGACACATCTGAACAACACTGTTTGGTGTTAGCTCAGCCACTTTGTAGCCAGTGGTGATGCAGAAGTCCACCAGCTTACATCGGGCGAAGGTATAGGGGATAAACCCCGGATAGGTTGCCTGTCCATCACAGGGCACACACACCATTCGCTCTCTCACTCACATCAAGGGGCAATTTAGTGTCTCCACTGGACTTAAATGCATACGCTTGTTGCACATCAGGTGCTCAGGGCCGCTGCACACACGAAAAGATCCACATGATGAGACCACTGTGATGTTTTTTTACTGAAGAGAAACTGATTATGAGTGACATGGTGGCTCAGTGGACAGAGCTGTCACGTTCTTGTGAGAAAGATGCAGCTTTGAATCTCAGCCATGGAATGGAATTTTTGTCTTGTCTACATGGGGTTTTACCAGGTTCTCTGGCTTTCTCCCACCGTCCCAAAAAACGTTCATTCAGTTGTGAGTGTGGTGGAGATAGGCATAGACAGACCTCTGCAATGCCATTGGGTACTGAGAAAATGGACGGATGGGTGGAGACTATGAGTAAAACCTCACTCATCAAACCTACTTCCAATTAAAATTTTGCCAGATTGTACGCCAGTTGTGACCTATGATGAATTGTTGACCTGTCCAGGGTGGGGAGCTGGAGATAGGCTCCAGCCAACCCCTGTGACAGCAGTAGGCGTGAAGCGGGAATGACAATGAATGACTGAATGACTGAATGAATGAATGTATGTACCCAAGTACTATTTAGGAACATAAACAGTATTTCTCAATGAATGAATGAGAAAATCGACCTTGTAGCGGCTATGCTGTGATTTTCAGGCCAGGGAGAATTTACATCCCACATAGATAGGAAAGCAGGAACACCACAGCGCTCTAAAAATGCATGGGTGTAAGTTTGTGCGAGGGCCAACGTGTGTGTGTATGCGTGTGTGCCTGCGTGCGTGCGTGCGTGCGTGCGTGTGTGTGTGTGTGAGTGTGCGTGTGTGTCATTGTGGACAAAAGTTAATGTGTGGTTATATTTGAACGACTGAGGAATGTGTTGACTGTTGACCTTGGCCAAATGGAAGCCATTATCTCCCTCAGTGAGGCCTCTTTCCTCCACTAGGTTGATAAATTAATGAGAGAAACTACCGCTCCCATCAATACTGGTGTCACCAACAGTCGCTGAAACACACAGGAAGAATTTAACAAATGGAGCGAAATTAAAAAATAATGGCCGTGAGTATTAGCCTTTGTTGAATACAGTGCTAGGGAGGCGGCTGCAGATGCGAGATGCAGCTTGTTAGGTTCAATATGCTTTTCATTTCGCTCAAGTATTGTTGGTTAGCTAAAAGGAATAACTGAAATGGCGGATCACATAGAATCTGGGCACAAAGTCGCAAAACCTGTCAACATGAACATAATGGCTTCAGATTGAATGGAGATAGACCTTCTGGAAATTGTGAGCTAATTTAACACAGTTCCATCCACACTTTGTTTCGAGGCAGCTTGGGCAGTGTGACTGTGCCCTGGCCATTGGTATTTTCAGATCTTTTTGGCTCTCTCTCAGTGGCTTGCAGTGCTCTGAACTTTGGCCCGGCTGGCTTCCTGGTTGCTGGGGAAGGCATTGTCTGTGCCTGTCTGTCCTCCTTGGTGCTCACTCTCACCCCGGCCTGGCCTACAGCCTGCGCACCTCTGCTCTGCTCTTTTTTCTTTTTTTTACCTTTGCACATTACATTTTTACAAAATGGACTACACACTTCACCCAAACCCTGTTTTTTTTGAGCAACCTAAGGCTGACCACGTGGACCTCATCGGATGGCTCTGGCCTGAATGAGCCAACCATATCAAAGGTCAACGTGAAAACTGACTTGACCATCACGTTGATTTTATGTTACGAAGGTGCATCACCTTGCAGAAGTCTGAAACAGAACCAAAAATTCAATATGCAGCCTGAATTTTGACCTCACAGGCACCAGTACCCATACACTAAGAATTATATTTCCGGCCTACCCATTGTGGATACAGAACATGTGCACAGCCCACCCGAAACGCTGTAACAAACAAGGATTATTACAACAGCCTGAGGCCATTTGGTCCAGTGTACACCTCTGAGTGCAGAGGAACTAGGAGTTAAATTGGCCATGCACTGATGTGTGTTGAAAGAGAGCAAACAGGGGTTCGGGTGCTCCGCTGGGTGGCAAGGAAAATAGAACATCATTTCAATGGGGATGGTTTTCTCTGCGTATTATTATTAACAAGTGAGGGGAAAACGGAGCAGAGGATAACGCGTACACTCAGAACACGCTGAAATGGCTGGCGTCTGGATGCAAACCCACAACCTTTCTGTGTGTGGCCATGGTAGGCAACCATATCATGGATATGGTTGCCTACCATGCCTGCTTATGGTTGATACATGGATTGAAACAATGTGTCACAGCCCTGTATCTCTGCAACAACATTTCCTGTTTTATTGTCCTGTCTTCGCTTCCTGTTTCCCTCTCTGTGGTTTCCAGATTTTCCCTTATGTGTCACACCTGAGTCTCGCTCCTTAATCACCGGTGCCTATAGTCTGTGACTCCCCTGCGTCGTGCCAGCGCGCTTGGTATTGTGTTATTTTGGTGACTTGCTGTGTGTGTGGTGTGCCCTTGGTGTGAGCTTGATGTTCGGTGGCTTGCGCTTTTTGTTCTCTCCTGGGGTAAGCTCTCCACCTTGTATCTCATTTGTGTCACTTGCGCTCCATGCGTTTCACCGGCGTTTTGTGTTCCTGGCCTTCTGCTCCTTTTTGCCCAGTCACATTAGTTTAGTCCTCTGCCAGCTTTCTCTTTTGGTCCCCAACGCCAAATAATTTCCCAAATATCCCTGTACTGTGCTTTTGGGTCCTATTCTCCTGTGTTAATCAGACAGATATCGTATTGTCATATTAATGTTAACTCAAATACATGTCTGTGTTAGCCTGGAAAATATTGTCACATTCTCCTTCAACATTCAGTGTATCAGCTGCTCATCTGGTGAGTCAACAGTAACCCCAAGGCCGTCCCAGGAACCACTTACTATGTGTGTGAAAAAGATCCGCATCAAGACATTTATCCTCCAAACAATAATCTAATAGATAATGAAGAGAAAAAGGTGGACCATTTGAAGCAATGGAAAACAAAAGAGGGAACAGAGTGGCCTGGCAGGAGAGATTCATTCCTCTAGCAGCTAAGGAGATATCACTCACCGATTCAGGGGTGCACTCGAGTGTGCTGTTTGCTTTTCAATTAGGCTGTATCCAAATGGAAGATAGGGAGGTTTTAAAAGTATTCACACAGTAGTTAAAGGAGTACTGGATTTTCTGCCTCACCATCCAATTTAGATAGGGTCCACCTGTACGATTAACTGCTCAAATAGACTGCCCTGGCAGGGCACACTCGATGATAATAAATAGTTGTGGCGAAATGTTGCAAACATCCAATTGAGTCCAACTGCCATTAGGACGTATCACCTTTTGATATACAAATGTAAAATGGGCAGGAGTTGGAAAAATCTGGAAAATTCAGAAGTCAGCCTTTGAAATAACATTTTCTGTGACATGAATGATGTGCCTCGATTGGTTAGGATCTCTTTACGGATCTGGTCCCAGGAAATGACCTGGAACGGTGCGTTTGCAACACTCTTGGAGCAGGTGTTTCGTGACAGCACTGCCTACGGATGTCTTGTTTATCAAGCCGAGCAGAAAGTGACATCCGTGTGCACTACAGTCAGTCATGATCTGCTTCGATAGGACCTTCATGAATACCCCCACCTCTTTTGATGAGTTTACATGAAAAATGTGAATGTGAAACCAACATCAGTTTATCTCCCCCCTGACCACGGCCCTGTTCAAATATGCAAATCAATTTAAGCGCCTGTGATTCACCTCTCCTGCCTAATCAATCACCATTGTGCAAAAGAGTGGAGAGGAGAGAGATTTCACAGGCTCTGAACTAGAAATCCTAGTCAGAGAAGTGGAGTGCAGTGAAGTACCCTGTCAACGGGGATAAATATGAAGAAACGAAGGAGAGAATGGGAGAACGTGTGTAAGGCTTCGAATGCTGTGATGGAGGGAACGCCACTCTCCCCCCCGTTATTTGCCGGTCTGTGGCCGTGTAAGGTGTGAATGATTTCAAACCACTTCCACCTCGCAGAAAAGTACGTCCAGAGTTCTTTTGCTCATCCATCTTACACATCATCAATATAAATGTTAAAATCACCCACTAGTATCACAAGACTCAAACTCAATGCCGATAATGGACAGATGTAACAGTGCTTGGAGCTCGGTGCAGTGAATCAGTGTCCAGTACTTTGTCGGTGCAGATGCGGTGCAGCTCCAGCCTCCATGCTCGAGGTCCTGTGATAACCAGGGTCCGCACATTACTGCAATGTAAAGCAGGTTGATTGGGCAACTCACTCCAGCTGTGCTAACCTCATCTAGAGCCAGCCCGGCGCAACCCTCTCCTACAGCTGAGAGCCTGAACCATAACCCCACGCCACATTGACGTTATCCTCTGTCTTGGCTATTTAAACGTGCTTTTTCTACTGCCAGCAGTTCACGTCCCCCGACTGTCGCTGGGAATAGTCAGGAGTGACATCTTTAGAATGGACCCGGGACACGTCAGCAGTCGGAAGAAGAGAGTTTTAAATGGGTTCGAACTCTTGTGTGGATGGGGGGGGTCACCAACCAGCCGAGTGTTGTACGTCCTCACGGTGACATTTATCTCTTGCCTGTTTCAGCTTGTCTTTTCCCTTGTCCTAGGTCGAGTCAAGTCAGCTTTATTATACAGCGCCTGTAACCAAGGTGCCTTACAATTATAGACAATGCAATGGCAAACATAAATATGCTTGCTGAAAGCACAATAAAACAGAAGAAAAACATAAGGACAATAAGAACTGTCACAATAAGGTCAATTTAGAGAATTAAAAGCCAAGGAGAAAAGGTTGCTTTTTAGCAAGAATTGAAAAAATTCTGTTCCAGAGTTTTGGGGAAGCAACCACAATGGCTTGATCACCTCTTGTTTTCAGCCCAGAGATGGGTATTTTGCAGAGGGACTAGTCAGCTGACCGTGACGTTCTTGCCGGAGTGTGTCAAATCTTGAAGCTTATCCTGTAATGAGCAGAGGCCAGTGGAGGAATCTCAACACTGGAATAAGTCATGTGAAAACCTGTATGTCTTTAAATATGTTTTGACATTTGAATATTTAACATCAATTTTAAGTATACTGAGGGATAATATAACTTAATTAAAAATTAAAAAAGAAAATCCTTTTTAAAACTTTGTGTGAAATGTAATTTTAAAAAATGCAATTTATGGTCAGGAATAACACACACACACATATATTATCCCACTTAAATTAGTTCACACTGCTTTAACCTTGCATCGCAATAGAAGACATCGAAGGTGATGTGGATGAGGCTATGTGGCCCCATCACAAAAAGAGAGGAGTATCAATAGTGGCTATATTTGAATAGATTTTTACTGCACACTTTAGGCTACTACACGTTACATGTCGCTGTATTTTTATTTAATTTATGCTGTAAATTGTATTCTGTCCTCCACTGTATAATGACTGATTGTGTCCTGACTAAACCTAGAAAGAGAGATCATATCTCTCCAGTTCTGACCTCTTTGCACTGGCTTCTTATACCATTAAGCATTCAGATCGAAATCCCTCCTCTTGTCTATAAAGCGCTCCATGATCTGGCACTCTCTAATATTTCATAGGCCTACCTGTGGTTCCAAGAATCTCTAAGTCTAGATTTGGAGCCAGAGCCTTCAGCTACCAAGGCCCTCTGCTGTGGAACCATCTTCCAGTCTCCATCTGGACGCAGACACCCTCTCTACCTTCAAGAGTACGCTAAGAGCCCTCCTTTTTGACAAAGCATACCTTAAATCCTAGATAAGATGCTATAGGTTGAGACCGGTCAATGTACCGGTCCCCCCGGTACATTGAGCTCTATCTTCTCTTTTTCCTCTGTGGGTGTTGGATTGGACACACATTCCCTCTCTCTTCTCATTTCAGTTTGTGTGCAATCTTGTCATTCAGAGTGGTGGATGTGGGAGCTTTTGTCCAGTGATGTACCAGTCAACTTTTCAGTGAAACGCCCTGGCTGATGAGCAGCACAAAGGAGGATGTGGGTCCATAGGCTGTCACTCCTCTGTCTCTCACCATGAGGTTTCTCGCTTTTTTTCCCTTGTCAGGGTTTTTCTTTGGAGTTGTTCCTCAGCTGATGAGAGGGTCTAAGGGCAGGGGGTGTTTGCTGTGTCACTTCTCTTTACATATCGTTGCTCACTTCTGTAAAGTGCCTTGAGATAATGGCTGTTATGAACTGTTGCTGAAAATAAATAAAGCTGAGTTCAGTTGACTCTTTTGTGCATTAGTTTGATCTGATTGTGGCTCTACAGAAATTGATGGAAGAGTACAGTATGGTCCAAGGAAGAACCCAATAAAATTTGTGTGGTTTGAAACACAGGGTGTTCAGGACATTTAATTATTATTAAAATAATAATTTTAGTTCTTATGTATATATCTCAGTATATGTCGTGGTATATATTTCATATACACCATTGTAGGACATAGAGAAAACAATATTAGTCGAATGACGTGATGAAGAAGAATATACATTTAGACAAAAAAACTGCCAAATAGTGATACAGGTATACACACACACACACACACACACACACACACACACACACACACACACACACACACACACACACACACACACACACACACACAAACATTATTGCTGCTCTTTGCTTATTAATGTGCAGTTTCAGGAAACTATTGCTTTGTTGATGTTTGCATGTTTGCAGCTATAATATGATTGGCCAGAACAATGCAATGCTAATTTGCCTGGTTTCCGGTGAAGGATTGCATAAACAATGACCACAGACACAGGAAAGGACATTAGTAGAGGGAGGAATGCTGAAAATGGGCAGGGGTGCTGGTTCATGTCCAATGCAAAGCAGAATATTTAAGAGAGAAAGTTTAACAATAATTTGCATTTTAATCTAAAGTGCCATGTAACTCTATACACAACTAATTTAGGTCAGTGTTAGGGTTAGGGTTCAGTGACTCTTTGGTGTTGGTTGTAGCCTCCTGGTCAAGGATCTGAAGGTTTCAAGAACACACACACACACACACACAACTGAAGTGCCCCTGAACAAGATACGGCCTGAAATACTACCTGCGAGAAATTTCCCATTATGGGACTGATAGAGGGATAGGAATTACTTTTTTGATCCCCAAAGGGAAATTATTTAATCTGGCAGTTAATCTACCATTTACAGAAGAGTTAAAAAGCCTAACTGGCTTTAGATATGATGGATCTTCAGGTTTGTTGCAGAGTTTGGGAAGCCATCAGCCTGCACCACGTCAAGCCACAAATTGCTCAGTGTAATGAATACAGCATTCAAGGAACTTCACAGACTGCTCATTTGACTTAAGTGTCTGTTTCGAGACCTGTGGAAACACAGATAGCTAGCTAGTATGTTTGTAGGTGCCACTCACTGCAATGGTGAAAGTGTACGGGCCTGGAAAGGGAGCCGCCTCCTTGTTTCCTTTACTTGGTGTGGAAGATCGACGGGCTGCGATGAGTAATCTCATTGACTTTAAAGGACTCAGTGTCACAAACCCTGCTAGATCAGCACTTGCTTGGGTTGCCAATGACATCCGCCGTGGTGAGGTTGTCTCCTCTGGGTTTCTGTTTTATTTTGAAAACCTCCCTCTCATTCCAGGTCACTTGCCCTCACTCCTGTGTCCTCTATAACCTGCATTACCCTGATTGTGTCTCACCTGCCTCTGTCTTGTGCTGAGGGGTCTGCGTTCCTGTGTCACAGAAGTTCTCATCGAGAGTCTCCAGAGCCGCAGTTTGTTCTAGTCAAGGAGAGACTTTTGGCAATAAAACCTGTCTCGGAATTCACACTCGGCATCCGAGTCCTCTCTACATCTTGGCCTGACATCCACAGCCTTCGAGTGGATGACTTTCAACAGACCAGGCATTGCCTCATAGCCAGCTCCAGGTAGTGACCATTGCCGATACTATCCCCCAGCACCGCAGCGATCACTCCTGGAATATTGCAGCTCTGTTGAGCAGCATCTGGCTCCACCCAGGATCCATTGGATTTAATTCCACTCAAAGTGATGAAATGTTCTTTGCCATCTGTCATTCTGTTGTGACTATGACACCAGTTATGTTACAATATTTGGACAGTCCAATATGGCAATTTGGAGCCGACTCAAACAAGGACATTAAAGTCAGATTTAAGGCAGTGAAGGTGAGGTAGCTCACTCAGTGCGGCAACCGAAGGGGCAAAATGGGAATAGACCTGAATTATTAGCTTATTATTTTTCAATATTATTATTTTTAAATTTGGGCACCACCGTGTAAACCAGAGACCGATAATCAGGTAAATCAGTCACTTCAGTCTCAGTCTGAAAGAGGTGAGGTCCAAGCACTGGCAGCATTCTGGCAGTTGATACAGATACTCAATAAAGACAGACTCAGCAGGTTACAATAATCACACTTTAACAAACAATGTTAGTTAGAACATGCATTGTTTTCAAAGTGACTAACATTTACCTTTACTATAACATAAACTAACATTTAGTGTGTCTTTCTTGGATATGCTGTCCCCCCAACATACTACAGTGTAAAAGAGGTCACTGGCAACCACAGACACAGGTAAAACATCCACAGCAGCCTGCTGCAGATGTTGAAGGACCTCAGTCTCCTTAGGCAGTACATCCTGCTCTGTGTCTTCCCATACGTGTGTGTTGTCTAGTCCAGTTTGTTGTCCAGCCACAAGCCGAGGTATTTGTAGAGTCTACAATCTCCTCCTCCTCTCCTCTTTCCAGAGCAGAACAATATTGTTGTTTTCAGTCAAGCAACATTTCCTCTCTAGTTTACGTAATAGCTGTTTGAAGTTATGAGTTTCTAGTGTGTACCGAGGAGCTGACCTTTCTAGATATAAACTTTTTTGTTTGGGGCCAACACAATCGAGTTCATCGAGAAGAGAGCCTACAAAGCTGTCAGCAAGATGATCAATGTGTGATGGATTGGTGTTTTCACAATAAAGAGATGACAAAGCCAACGGATTCTAATATTGAGGTGAACGCTGTACTGCAGCTATCGGTGACTGCATCTACATGAATATTGAAGTCAACAGTAATTATCGGTTTTGAGGACTAAGCTTGAAAGATATTCAGATAGGAAATCTCAATAAGGTACACTACGACAAGTAGGACTGTTAGTTGTGTCTTCCAACTTTGATGGCTGCCACCCCACCTCCACCGCCAGAGCATCGAGGGACATGGTAGTTAGTGTGGCTGGGTGGCGAGGTCTCATTTAAGCCAACATAATCACTGTAATTTTACCAGGTTTAGGAAAGACACAACACCTCAATGCTGTTGTCTGAGATTAATTCATTTTTAAGGCTTTTGGAAGACCTGTCTTGTCATATGATAGTGGAACTGCTAATTTTAATAAGGTTGTTAAGAATTACTCCTCTGCTGGTAAATTTAGACTGTTGGGGCACAGACACAGACAGTCTCTGTTGGGTGTTGTGTGGGTAACTGAGAAGAGGGGAGCGCAGAGAAGTGCGTTAAACTACAACTCTGCCTCCTGGTCTCAACTCTGAGACAGGGCGGGGAAGGACTGAAGCACTTGGCCAGGTTGCTAGACAGTTGGGCTGCTCCTTCGAATGTGGGATGGATGCGGTCCCTCCTAATCTGACCAAGTTTACCCCAGAAAGTCTGGCAATTATTTACAAAGCCTATGTCATTTGCAGGACACTACCTCGTAACCAGCGGCTAAACATGTCATCACTTGACAAATTGCGCAGGGGACTGGAGAAAACACACCGATTCCATACTAATTTTAGTGGCCTACTTTTGGCATAACCGTAGGCCGACGTTAATTACAACATTACAATATTTACACTGAGTCTTAGCCAGCAACTTAAATTTCAACTCAACATCGCATGCTCTAGCCCCCAGGATACAGACTATGGCCACTGGACTCACTCATTTTCACATTTCTTAAGATGGAGTCGCCAGTGACCAGAGGTTGATCCTCGATGGGTGTGTTGCAGAGCCCGGAGAACCTATTGGAAATGGGAAGTAATGGGTGGGCCTTGGTAGGCTTTGGCTGGGAGCTATACCTCCCTCTAACAGTCACCTATTTTCCCGGCTGCTTAGGGGAAGCTGGGGGGAGCTGACAAGAGTTTGCTTGGAGGCTCCAGGGCGGCTAATGGGCTCTGGCTAACTGCAGCTCGTGGTTTGGTCTTCACAGAACTGAGCTTCGACATTGCTAACCCTGGCCTCCAGCCTCAGCAATAAGCTGCAGTGCTTACACTTATCGCCCTCACTTAAAGGAGGCAGGGGAGTAGCTGAACGTGTGGCACACTGGGCTGGAGAGAAGGACAGGAGAGGCAGAAGGGGAAGCCATTGCTAACCGGTGCGTCTGGGGATAATGCAAACAGTGTTAACTGGAGCAAGAGCAATAAAGACACTAGAGTGCTCTCCGCACACTTATGGCAGAAATTCTGTTCTGACTTTTTTGGTGATCTCTTTGGGGAACTGGAGACCTGTTTAGAACCCTCCAACGTTGAAACAGCAACTGCAGTTGCTGTTTTAGTCCTCTCAATTGTTTTTACAGGACAGACAGCTCAGCATTGTGCCGGTTCGCAGTGTCAGGCTGTGTCCTAATGGTTTTAGTGGTAGTCATGTTTTAATTTGCTGCTTTGTTCACAACTGAGGCAATCATTGACTTAGCTCTTTTATTTCAGCCTTTAAGCGCTGGATCCCAGCTTGGTTGGTATCCAACCGTGGATTGACATGCACTTAGCATGCATGCACAGTCAATATTGTTTGAAAATGCCAGTCAGGTTGGAGAGTGGCAGCGTGTGTTTTAGGATTCCTTGGCCCATACGGATGAATGTTTGGCCTCCTCTTGTTGATGCCAGGTGCCCACCATCTTAGCACAGATTACCGTGATATACACTCACCGGCCACTTTATTGGGTACGCCTGTCCAACTGCTCGTTAACACTTAATTTCTAATCAGCCAATCACATGGCGGCAACTCAGTGCATTTAGGGTGTAGACATGGTTAAGACAATCTCCTGCAGTTCAAACCAAGCATCAGTATGGGGAAGAAAGGTGATTTGAGTGACTTTGAACGTGGCATGGTTGTTGGTGCCAGAAGGGCTGGTCTGAGGATTTCAGAAACTGCTGCTCTACTGGGATTTTCACGCACAACCATCTCTAGGGTTTACAGAGAATGGTCCGAAAAAGAAAAAATATCCAGCGAGCGGCAGTTCTGTGGGTTCGAGCTGATAGAAAGGCAACAGTGACTCAAATAACCACCCGTTACAAACCGAGGTAGGCAGAAGAGCATCTCTGAACGCACAGTACGTCGAACTTTGAGGCAGATGGGCTACAGCAGCAGAAGACCACGCCAGGTTCCACTCCTTTCAGCTAAGAACAGGAAACTGAGGCTACAATTTGCACAAGCTCATCAGAATTGGACAATAGAAGATTGGAAAAACGTTGCCTGGTCTGATGAGTCTCGATTTCTGCTGCGACACTTGGACAGTAGGGTCAGAATTTGGCGTCAACAACATGAAAGCATGGATCCATCCTGCCTTGTATCAACGGTTCAGGCTGGTGGTGGTGGTATAATGGTGTGGGGAATATTTTCTTGGCACTCTTTGGGCCCCTTGGTACCAATTGAGCATCGTTGCAACGCCACAGCCTGCCTGAGTATTGTTGCTGACCATGTCCATCCCTTTATGACCACAATGTACCCAACTTCTAATGGCTACTTTTGGCAGGATAATGCGCCATGTCATAAAGCTGGAATCATCTCAGACTGGTTTCTTGAACATGACAATGAGTTCACTGTACTCAAATGGCCTCCACAGTCACCAGATCTCAATCCAATAGAGCATCTTTGGGATGTGGTGGAACGGGAGATTCGCATCATGGATGTGCAGCCGACAAATCTGCGCCAACTGTGTGATGGCATCATGTCAATATGGACCAAACTCTCTGAGGAATGCTTCCAGCACCTTGTTGAACCTATGCCACGAAGAATTGAGGCAGTTCTGAAGGCAAAGGGGGTCCAACCAGTTACTAGCATGGTGAACCTAATAAAGTGGCCGGTGAGTGTATGTACAAGCAATGTGTCTTGCCTAAATTTAACATTGACTCTCTTCAGACCCAATGTCTCAGCCTCACAGATGGACACTGGGGGTGTGTTTGATGCAGTCTCTTGGATTAGCCGGTGATACATCACTGTCAAACCTGTCACCTGAGTGCTTAATGCCATTCTCGAATCAAACTTACCACTATTGATGTACACACCTCATTTGATGTCCCAAAAAGACCCTCAGAAGATGCCATGTTCAAAGCCGTGTTGACAGCAAAGAGGCAGAGGAGGAATCAGGGTCACTGTGACCTTAGGACAGATACATTTTTCAGAGGCACAAGCTGGCACACTGTAGTCTTTCAGACACTTCGGGGTAGGAGTATTTGGGACAGGGATGGTGGCAGTAGAGTTTACACATGGCGGGATAGTAGTCTGCATCAGTGAGAAGTTGAACAACCTGGTCAGGACTTCCACTAGTTGGTCGGCACAGGCACAAACTACTTTTCCAAGTATTCCATCTGGTCTGGCTGCTTTCCTGGTGTTCACAGACTTCAGCACCTGTCTCACTTGGTGTGCCTGGAGAGGGACTGTGTCAGGACTGGAGGTTTGTGGTCTCTCTGTAGGTCACTCTCAGATTGGAATATATGTGGTTCACTGTTTTCTTTCCAGTGGAACACTGTATGTACACTGTATGTACTGTACTGTACAAAATTAGGGAGCACAGATTTGAGCAAGCTTGGTTGAAATCCCAGCAACAATAACAACTCCCTCTCAGTTTCTGGTTTATGGTGTCATCCAGCTGAGAGAGTGCAACATTAGCATCTGGTGGGATGTACTGTAGCTATGACCACTGCCAGGCAAAGATGCAGCCATGGCACACGTGACGGCACACACGGCAGCTTCATCCAAGTCAACTGCCTGTTGTGGCAACCCCACTGGTGTCACCACTGGATCATGTGTAGTGCCCCCTAAAGAATTCAGAACGCAACCACATGAGAGATCTGTTGGCTCTGGATCTATTGTCTCTGGAGATGCAACAAGTCGGCAGGAGGACAAGGGAGGACATGCCAACTGTCGCGGCTCAACTTGACCTGACTCTTGAGTTCTTTGTACCAGTACGGGTCTCACGTCATCTGGCTACATTCGACCATCAGGTACCAGCACATTACCCAACCTCACCACTGGTAGCTCTGGTCGTACAATAACCTCTACGTCTTTCTGAGATAAACCAAAGGGTAAGAACATTTTATGCATGGGACAAAAAGGGTGTGTTGTGCCAAACCTCTACAGAAAGCATAACCCCCTGTGTGTCAGTGTGAAGAAAAAAAGCCTCTCTCACAATAGTGTGCGTAGAACCTGAATCCTGCAACACTTTGACTGACAATTCTGCTGCAGCTACAGCTACAGCTGCATTTACCTATGTGTAGACTTTACACTCTGCTACTGACATAGAGGAACACACCACCGGTGCTTTTCCTCTGGAGACACACTGCAACATGAGCGTACGCTCCTTATCAGGCCAGCCTCAAACATCAGCCACACGCTCAAACTTCGCAAAAAATGTCTGCACGTCCTGTTCATCGAGCTTTTGGCTTTAATCTTACATTTTTAGTCACATCAAAAAGAGTTGCACCAGTTGCCAGCACTGACAGGAAACTTTCTCACTGTAATTGACAGTTTAAAAGCTGCTAAATTCTACTCCACATGCAATTTCATTCGCTCCATCTCATACTCAATTTTCTCAATTTTTTTTTCATGTTCAAATTTCAACATCAACAATTACCCCTGCTGTTCAAAGGTCATCTCAGGCCCAAAAAGCAGTAACCCCTCTATTACCATCAACAGCACAAGGACTCCTTTCTCTTGCAGATTTGGAAAGTGTGCCTGAGTGTTCTCCCAACGACTGGTACAGCAGAAAGGCTTGTCTAGCTGGATGCAGTCATCAGCAGGCAACGGTCAAAAGCCCCCTTCAGCTGTGTCACTGGTCATGCGCATGGACCCTGTACCATATACAGACATTCCTCTGCATGGTTAATCGTGTCTGTTTTCTTTCCTTAACTACCTCTTATGTGGCGATGCCACAACGTGGACTAGCACTATGCTATACAACTAGCTAGTGTCTCCACGGCTAGAGCAATTGCCTCACTTGTCATATGGCTTATTTCGGACTTCTCTGGTTACCCTGGGTACCCTGTGGGGCACCTGCCATTATGGAGCACTGCTCCTGAGTTGAGAAATGTTCCCGGCGTGTCCAATAGGAGAGTGGCCGACTAGTTTTAGAGTGAGTGAACAACTAAATGGAGGCAGTCAAACTGCTCCCTGTCAACACTCCCTGCTGCTTCAAAGCCGTCACCATGAAGCTGTAGATGTGTCAGCTGCTCTTGAACTATGTCAGAGTTCCTTCTCCACAGCCTCAAGCCTCAAAGGATTTGCCTATCAGTAAGAGCACATGTCTTGTTTAGAAACAGCCAGCTATCTAAGACCACACACGTCTGCTTGGGCGTATGACTGCATTGCTTTACTGAACACCCCGCATGCGTAAGTATGAATGTGTGTTTGTCTGTGTGTGTGTTTGTTTGTTGGGCTCACTTTCACTTCCTTAATTCAGCAATTTCACAACCATGACAGACAAGCTTGATTAGCATGCACATACTGGCAGACGCAGTCACATACACACATGCGCACGCACGCATGCACACACACTTTGCCTGTTGTCCTGTGTGTTTGAGTGATTACTGAGGTAAGTATTATCACGTACAATCACCTACCTACTATCAACAATTTGTATTATTCATACATCTGACTGAAAACAACATGAATTCATGGTGACTGATGATTCATTGCGGTAAACATGCAGAGAAAAGAGGGCACAGTTGTTACTATTGAGGATTTCTATTCAGAAGAAAAAAGCTGAAGTTGAATCATGCACAATTTATCAATAATATATAATATACATATAGCATATATAGAAGCAGAAAATTCTGCTTGTGTGTTTGAGAGAGAGACTGAGAGATGGGATATGGATAAATGTGTACACAGAATGTTAAAATTCCTGCTTCTTCTTGTCCACTTGAGCGAAAGAGGAGAGACTGCTGAGAGGTCTGTGTCTGTTTCGAAATCACGCATGTCTGCGTGCCTAAAAAGTGTTGTTATGTGTTAGATGTATGCAGGGATCTGCTGGTGTAAGTGGTGAAAGTTGCTGAGTCAACTCCATCCTGAGAGGGAGACACTCAAAGACCCACCAGAGCTTTTTGTCCTGCTGTCAAGTCCTAGAGAACCTTTTCAAAACCAAACCTGCTGTGCATGACAGTTCCTTCCAATGGCAGGAACGGGCACCCGCCTTGAGAAAATAAAAAAGGAGCACTAAGCTCAGGCTGTTCTTCAGCATCCATTGCCAACACCACCTGAAAATGTGTTGCTGTCATTTGCTCTGCAGTAGGCAATCAAAGAAGTCATAGTAAGTCATTTTCAGTACATTTCAGCAGAATGAGCATGTATGACAAGTTTTTTGTTCAGGGACCGACATCACTTTCCCATTAAATTTGTCACTGTGTTAGAAAGAAAATGTACTGATAAGAAACTGTTTGTGTTTTCCTTTTCTTTTCAGGTGTTTTAAGTAGTAAATGGCTATTGAAAATCTATTATACTTGTCTCATAAAGTTTGTGTATGTTTGTGTATGTATGCATGTGTGTGAGAGAAAGAGAGAGAGAGTTTCTATTTTTGAATTTGTTATATCTGGCAATAATGTTTGATAAAGCACAATAGATTGGCTTGATTATACTTTAAAATGCGCAGTGACTCCTACATGTCCTCCTACAGGTGAATAAAGCAGGTGACCAATGTCGCTCTAGCAATAATTTTCACAATATATCAACAATCGACAGGGGGGTTGTGGCCCATGGGTATGCAGCGTTTATTATGGAGAATTATTCGGCTGTACAGCATATCAGGGAAAACCTTTGATGGGACAAATCCATGAGGACAAGATTGAAGAAGTTGATAGTGTGGCGAAAACAACTTTTGAAAGCCGTCCTCTTGTCTACAGGCTCTCTTTAGCTTCCTCTACAGGCCAGCATTGATCGGTGCAGCTTGAGGAGCGGTCCGTGGAGGGTGGAAAACCAGTTCACAATATGAATAACAGACACATTATACCACTGATAAATAGTGTTGAGACTAATGACACCATTTGAATGACTTTTTCGGTAACTGGTTTATTTCAGTAGATGCTCACAAATGTGCAGGTACAATGCTTTGTGAACTTCAACGCCAGACACAATAATGAATCAATTATTTCTTAGTCTGAGCAGCTAAGTAATGAGGTCATGAAAAAAGCAGCCAAGATGGCTTGAAAATATGTATATATTAATATAGTGCTTCAGTAGTTTTACTGACCATTAAAGCCACCTATTCATACACACGTAACATAGTTACACATTACATTACAGATACCACCTATTCAACAGGTGGAGTAGTATTTCATTACTTACAGACAGACAGTCAAACACACACACACACACACACACACACACACACACACACACTCATTTACCGTAGTCAAGGCATTTCAATTATCTGGTCAGAGGGTGACCCCTATCTTAGCACCGCAACACACAGCGGAAACCCAAATGAATATTCCTACTCAAAGAAAAGTGCAACGGAATACTACATATACCAGATTGATGCCAAATTTCGGCATATTTTCTTTGAAGTTCAACCACTTGCAGGTATTGCTCCAAAGCATATCAATTTGATCAACGTGGGGGCATCGAAACATAAAGGCAAGATCAGATCATCTATAATCCAAATGACTCTGGACCTCTCAGCTCAAATCGCGCTTTACCATGCACACTCCTAGAGCCAGGAATCAAAATGTTGAGCATCCTCTATCTACCGCCTTTCAAATGTATTGTCTTTCTAAAGCTTAGGACACACTACAACACTCTAACAGTTGTTGAAAAACATTGACGTTGACTCATGTACACTCGTTCTGATGACTATGGAAAGACTGAGGACAACACATTCAACAACTGCGCCTGATGAGGGATCACAGACTACACAAATTTGTCAAACTATATGAACCAGACGCAAACCTCTCATGCAAACAACCAAGTCTATGAGAGCAACAAGGTCAAAAAAATCTAATATTGTTATTATATAATATAAAATGTTTAATGCTAAATGACTGTGATCGAGATCAATTTGGTCTGTTCCTCTCACACACTCGCTGATTTGAGTCTTTAGCCCTCACACCAACAGACCTGTGCTGACTGGTCATTGCCTGTATGGTGGCTAACCAGGGTAAACACAAAAATTATGATTTTTTAAAAATTTGTTTCATGGGTTTGTATGTTCTTGGCGATCTTGGTGTTTTTCGGTTGCAGCATTTTTCTCTTGTTGGCCAAGACAATCTGGTAGCGTGTCCCCAGCCGAACTTGAAATTTCCCATCCCATCTCCTGACATCCATAGTTTTCCAGTATCGACTTTACCAATCATCATACCCGCATCAACACCCACTCACTGATACTTATCATCCCAAGACTCATCAAGATGTGTCTTTATGAAACCATTCTGGACTGATAGCAGATAGTAAAGATAGCAGTCTGCTAACAGGGCAGTGAGGTTATTCAACATCTGCCGCAAAATGCAGATGTGAACACCAGTACTTGCAAGAACTACTTTGCACAAGCCAGCACATCCTATACAGAGTTTAAGTTTTATGCTTAATTACTTACTTTGTTTTATTTTTACTATATATTTTTTCTATTGCTCTATTTACAAGAACCATTAGCTAATTATTCATTTTGGGCCTATTTCTATTTTTTGTAATATTTTGGTACTTCTGCTGTAACTATACATCTTGTACTTGCATGAAGCACTTGTGATCCCCCTTTCCTCTGCGATTCATAAAGTATTTCTGACTCTGATCTTGATTTCTGATGTGGTACTTATGGATTCAAATCAGACCATACTATGAAAAGTTATTTCCCAGTCTTTGTTTCTACACTAGGGGTGTTAAGTTACTGCATGGCCTTGTGGACATCTGGACAAACTACTTAGTTTAGTGGCGGTCTGCCTCCATTCCAGGATGTCCTTCAGTGCTATTTGTTTGGAGTCTAACTTACAATGGAGGTCAGCAGTTGTATAGCAGCCTGTGCTCCGGACAGGCAGTGGGAAGCTGACAGGAAACTGGCAGAGCAAGGAAAGGAAGAGCACATGGAGAGAAGAATAGAGAGAGTGACAGTTCACAGTATCCCCTCACTGTTGTGATCCATACATCCTTTTTCAAAAGGGACACATGAACAAAAGATTAACACTTCATAAGACTTTTACATCATCTCTTTCTCCATTTTAAGTTTATAGAGGACATTCTGATTTTCTGATTTAGGTAATTTGCAAGTGTTGGCTATTTTGGTGCATAATAGCACCCACATAAATATGAACCAACTTGGCCAAAGTATAAAGTGCCAAGTTTAGTCACATTGTATGTTATGGTGAGCTTCACTTAAATGACTTAATTAAAATTTGAGTGTGATGCATGGTTTTACAGTGTGCTTATTTACAGTGTTTTTTACAGTACATTATACATATATCAAAAAATGTTAACTGATCAAGGTTAACTACTAGGATGTACTATTTACATTTAACTTCTGACTGTGTGTCAGATGTACAGAAACTCACACACAGTGAGAGAAAGCAAGATAATGGTACACATTTTTCGTCCATCTGTCTACTTACATCTTATACATTCCTCCTGCTATTTCTGCATTGTGTTGCATCAAGCCATCTGTGTCTGGTCCGGCAACACTGACTCATTTCCTATACTGCTCTGTGTGTTTATGTGTGTGTGTGTGTGTGTGTGAGAGAGAGAGAGAGAGAGAGAGAGAGAGAGAGAGAGACAGACAGAGTGTGTGTCTGTGATCCACTTCTTGTTTTTGGTGGAGTAATAAGGAAACTCATAGTCAGGGCTTTTGTGGAGAGCTTATTGTTAACTACAACTTCCACACGCCTAATGGGCCAATCCATTTTGAGAAGAATAGTAGGAAATAGAAAGTGGTTGTGTAAGTAGGTGAAGGCCCGCTGCCACACTCAAAATGCAGTTTCAGAAAATGTGTTGTGTGTAACCTGCTTCGCCGTTACTGCAAAGCAGGAAACGATCATTCCATACCTGTCAACAGGAATATCATTACCCCTGTATACATATAAACCTGGCATTAAAATACCTTGACTATTCATATGACGATACTGGCAGGACAAAGTCTTCCATCCATTGTCAACCGCTTATCTGAAGACGGGTAGCAGAGGTAGCAGCTTGAGCAGAGGGGCCCAGACTCCCCTCTTAGCAACGTCTGCTAACTCGTTGTAGTCATGTGACAAATAAACATTCTTAATTCATCTGATCCTGGGTCTGCCTCATGGTCTCCTCTTGTGCCAGGAAGGCACCCTGATGGCCTCCTGAACAGGTGCTTGAACCATCACAAATGGCTCCTTTCCACACCAAGGAGCAGAGGCTCCACTCCAAGTCTCTCCTGGATGGTTGAGCATCTCACCCTATCTCTAAAGGAGACCAGCAGTCTCAATGCCAATCTCAGCTGCTTGTATCCAATATCTTGTTCTTTTGGGAATGACCATAGGTGAGAGTTTGAATGAATATCAACTGGTAGATTCAGAGCTTTGGCTTCTGGCCCCTCCTCTTATTTTATTCATGACTATCATAAACAGGATTGGGTACAAGGCACAACCTTGGCCAACAACCACTGTAAACAAATCTTAAGTACTGCTGAGTGTCCACACATAGCTCTCACTCTGGGCATACAAGGATTGGATAATCCTGAGAAGTTGACCCCATACTCCCAAAGTACCTCCCATAGAACAGCCCAGGGGACAAGGTCATACACCTTCTCCAGATCCATGAAGCACAAGCGGACCATCCTTGCTGTACACAGCTTGGTCCCCCAATTTCCCCGATGGCAGATGGCTTTTCCATGGCCCAGCTGAACTCCTCCAATACCTGCTACTTCTCCTCTGCTACAGTTGCCATCCTTCGGGCCTGTTGGTAGCTGGAGTCTAGAGTCCCATGAGACAACATGTCTCCACGGTGTGTGAGAGTTACCACCCCTTGAGGCCCCCGAAGACAAAGTCATCCATGACTTATAAATAAGCCGAGGACAAGACTGAAATAGATTTTTCACTTGAACCGCATACTTAAATGCTCCTCTCAATATTCTCTAGCCTTGGCACACCATCAACACCATCAACAAGACTACTACTACTACTACTACTACTACTACCTCATGCCAGGTAGTGTAGTTTTGTTTGTGCCTCTTTCCCCTCCCCTGTGTTGCAGGTTATCTGAATGCTCCTCACCTGCGAAGGCAGGGCCAGGCTGCTGATTGGTTCTCTCCGGCGTCTGACGGCCAATCACCAGGGAGGCGGTATTTTAAAAGGAGGATAAGTAGATTTTTGGTTTAAATAAACCACCTTTTGGCACAATGGCCAACACTCTCTTTATTTGTTCATTTGTCACGTTACTGTCTACCAGCTGAGTTCAGCTAGTGAATGTAACTGTTATTTTTGTCCATTTTAAATTACCTTTTAAAAGTTTTCAAATAAACAAATCCCTACTATGGTATTTGGTAATACTCTGAATGGGAAACAACGGAGAAAACCACCAGATGGCTTTGGAATGAAGAGGGCTTACAAATGAACTGTTGCTGCCAGGGTTCCAGTGAGTACTTGATCATCCCTGGGTATACTTAATGAGGATTTCACTGAAAATGTGTCCTAACATACCCCCAAGATGCATCTTAGTTTAAATCCTGGAACTGATGCTATTCTTTTGGGGAAATATTGTTACCCTTTCTTACAAAAGTGGAATGAACAGGATAATGATGTGGAGAATCAAAATGAACTGATGAAGTAATTCATAGAAAAAGGTTTACAGTGTCTAACACTTATCTACAGTTATCTTAGCGCCAATTGTTCAATCTGTGGTCAGTTTCTCTTCTTGAACAGCTTTTTCTTTATAGGCAATCAAATGTTCTACTGTAGGCTGGTTACACATTAAAACATGATTTTAAACTACTTACTTACTCCTTACATGTTGGGTAAAAACTATCCTTACTTTTTTATTCGATGAGTGAAATATGTACAGTGAGGCAGCTGGTTAGTTTTGTTGGACTCAAAGTCCGGTGAATCACAAGGTCTCGTTTTCCTGTTGCTCACAGTTTTCTGCTGACTGTAGCAGGTGCCTTGGAAATCACCACACACCCACCCTACACACAATGTTTTAGACTCTTTTACAAGCACTCAGAGTATGAAGATGGCCACTAACAGGATCCATGCTGCTTTGCCCGATCTACCAAGTCAAAGTGAAGAGGAGAACAAGGAGGAGGAGAAGGCTTTTGGAAATTTTTTAGCAGAGTTAGAATCTGTGGACCTGCCCCTGGGAACGACCCTCAGGTAATGTGATATAATAAGTAATGTAACGTTTAGTTTTAAGTAACAACAACTTATCTGACAGCTGTTGAACACTGGCTAGAAAGTAAAGTAAAGAAACACATAAATAGGACTGTAGTTTTCCCACAACAAATTCAAATGGCATGCTCGCGCTGTAGTGCATTTATTATACCCGACAGATACAGATGACACATTAGTTCATCCTTGCATCATATTACCCGCCTTATGCCCCTGCTCTCATGGGGGTCTGCTGGTGCCTGGGTTCTGCTGGTTCAGCTCGCACACACAACACAATCGAAGGCAAGGCGAGGCAAGTTTATTTATACAGCACTATAAATGGCACAGAAGCAGGACACGTCGCCAGGCCATCTCAAAAGCACACACCATTCACCGCCATACGTGGGACGAATGCAGAACGAGATGGAGCTCAGAACTCACTTTGTAACAGTGATTAAAAAAAAAACCCAATATAAAATGAAGTTCTTGAATTCTCAAAGACACATGAATGTGAAATCCGCCGTCGAACCACTGCGTCGGCCAGACTGCGTCTCCTACAGGACAGAGTTCGTACTGCCCCTGTCCGCCGCCTCTCGGTGGCTGCAGCGAGCGGATAAATTCACAAAACAAACATGGCGGACAGTGAAACCCTGGAGTGTGTAACGGAACACGAACGGATCTTACAGGAGATTGAAAGCACCGACACGGCCTGTGTCGGTCCCACTCTCCGGTAAGGACGCGTGGCCTCCCGGAAAGCTCTTATTTATCAGGGAGTCAGCGCGTTTGGTTGCATCTCCTGCATTGTCAGAGCCTTTGTTCACCATCTAGCTCCGGTGTCCTGGCCACCGGTCGGCTAACATTAGCAGTTTGGACGCAGAAACGAAGCCGAGCCTAGCTGGCTGCTTAGCCCACAGGCCAAAAGTGACCGCTGCTCCACTTCCCTGGTAAATAGCTGCAGCTGTGGGGTGCATTAACGAAGGTTTTTTACCTGCCTCCTGCATCTATGGTCGGCTGGAGACCTGTCTAAATGTAAACATCATTAGTGGGTGTGGCCATGGTATTCCTCATATCATTGACATTAGACAGCATGTTAGCTAACGTTGCTAGGTATAGGGGCTTTGTCTTAATCAAAATTTGCCCGTTACATACCGTGGTTTGATGCGTCATCCCTAGCCATGGTGTTTCCCTGCTTGTGAAAGAGCTTGTATGTGGTAACACGGGGGTTGAATTGTCCAAGTTAACGGTATATTGTACGTTGAATTGGCTATCGTTCCAGCCAGGTTTCTTATAAGGACATAATGTATCTATGAATTATATTATGTTGACACTGTGTCTTTTTATGTAGACCGTATCCTCAGCAGGATGCCACTGTCGAGTACACATAAACACACACACACACACACACACACACCTGTCACCCAGACTAGTCGTTATTGGTCGTTCACCTTACCTGTGCAAACCAGTGGAGAGAAGATCCCTGAAGTTAATATTTTAATTTTCAATTTGCCACGGTGATTGATTTATTATGTTATAACCACTCATTCATTCACTCATTCAAGTGACTTGTAGGAAAACCATTATTTTTGCTAGACAGTCATCTCCTCTGCAGCAGCTCCAGACTTTTCATTCAAAATCTCTCTAGGATAGACATTTTCTTTATTGCTCCTAATTTTTTGTATGATAACCTTCAATGCCCTCAAAGGCACCTATAATTGAAAGGTATTATCATGATAATATAATTGTTGTTGTTGATGTCTATTATTGTTATTGACTTTACACTACTTGGTATGGAGACTTGGTTTATCGCTCTATACCTCTGGTGTTGTGTGAATAGGAAGAAGGCAGAGAATATAACATATAACAGGAATGTAATGGGTTGCCAACCCATCCCAGGGCACACGCACTGTTCACTTACACATTCACACCTAGGGACAAATTAGAGTGTTCAATCTACATCAATGAATGTTTTGGACTGTTTGAGAAACCATGCCAACTAACATGCTAACTGAAAAATGAAAAAGATGCACCTGCCTCTGGTCAAGTTTGGTAAACATTCAGGAGCATTCTTAGGAATTGTATTCCTTAGTAACTTGAATTAAGCTTATCTCATAATGACATTCTCAAATTATAAATCAATTGCATGTTTTCTTAGATTTCTAGATCCCCATTTTGTAAGGTGTGGAAGCATTTGATTAGCTTCATAAGTATTCCAGGTATCCCAAACTGTTGGCCACTGAGGAAGCAATGGAGATTCTACCATTGTTTATTCAGCTACCCCGTACAGTAAATGATTACTAACACTGCCACTGGCAGGTGCCACTGGCAGGTAACCACTGTAGGTAGTTGGCATTGACGGTGGTGTGGTATTACACAGAATGTAGCTGCTTCCTCCTTTCAGCTTGCTTGCAATACGCAACACGCTTTGCATGTTGTAAAGTTATGCACAATGGAACACCCGGCTGCCTCACAAGGCCAGGTCGTTTGGAAACTGCATTGCCCAACTGCAACACTTGATGGTGATAAAGCACCTCAATTGGCTCTATGCACATCTGACGATGACACCATTCTGCGGCAATCTCGGGATTGTTGTGCACATCTAGTGACCACAGAGTGCTATCGCAACATTGATTGCCAGTTGCCTAAACAGTTCAACCTGCTCGTTTTTTGTCCAGTTGTGTTGTAAGATGGTGAGTGTTTTTTCAAAGACAGGAGGACAACACTTCCAGCCAAAGCTGCTGGGTGCCACCGTGCACAGCTCTGGCTAAACTTAGTAGTCGATTACCTTTGTTTTCGCATAGACAAATATAAACAGAAATTGGGGTTAATAAACATCCGACGGGATGACTTCAGCGATGCAGCCCACAAGACTGAATCCTACATTTCAAACACGCAGACCTTCATGGCTTGGTTCCAACTGTTTGGAATCGACTTTTAAATTCTGTTGGGTTTTAATCTTGCCTCGGCTGCGGCTGCTGCTAGCTGGTGCTAGCGATTGCAAGCTAGCTGTTTTAAAGTCTTTTTTTAAATAGAAAAATTAGTAATAGGACACAACTGATTTGATTCAGAATCATCCTACTAAGAATCTTGATGCATGCCAAGAGTCATCCTCAAAAAACTGCTAATGTTTTCTTCTAAAATGTTTTCCACAACTGTATCAATGATTACTCGGATAAATAACGCAGAATCAGATTCAGGTAACAGATTGTGTCCGTCTGGTTAATCAAGAGCGTCGGTGACACACATTTGGACATGTCAGCTTTGTTTTGTACGAAGGTGCCGTGGACTGATGAAACAAATCTTGAGCTATTTGGTCGTAACAAAGGGCCAAAAGAACACAGCATTCCAATAAAAACACTCAGCAGGCTTTTCTAAACGTTGACATGATTTTCCTGTCATCTTTGGGCTGTACCTGTGTATCATTAGCTACCGAACGTGCTGGGCGGCGGATCGAGCGGCAACTCTGCACGCAAAATCAATGCAAATGGCACACATTTAAATCAATCATTAAAATAAGAAGCGCCCAGGGTAGGAAAGCTTGGAAAAAGTCGGAAAAATTTAACCTCATGGGGCGTTCATGGGGCCCGGAAGTGTCCGGGTTCATGGCGGCCAGAGACGGACTGAGCCGGGGTAGTTTCACCGTGCAGATTTTCCAACTTTCCCAACACTGCGGTTGGTGTCCGTGGTTAGAGATCCTGGCATGGACCCAAGCTAACAGGTCCTCAAACTGGGCATCAGTCGGCCTGTGGCACCGCTGAAACTGGCTGCCATCTAGACAGTGCTCCTGGATCAAAACTCCCGACGGAGACATGAAACCCGGCACTTCCGGCACTTGTGCAGTTGGTGCAGCGCGGCGGAGCAGGAGGAGAAATTAGCGCACTTTTTTACAGGCAAAATAACTTCAACTACCACCCATACAAACAAAAAACAGATGCTGTTGAATACCCGTACCAAGCACTGGTATTATACCGGTTCAGATGTGAATGGTACTTGACCCTACTGGTTTCCAGTGTCGTTAAGCAGTGCAATTTCACCGCATGGTCACTAGATGGAGGTGTTTTCCTTTTTTTTAGAAATTGTTAACCGTGGTAGCCTGAGAGACAGCCAGTCGAGCCTCGGCGGCCTGCATTCACAAAGATTCCTATGACACAGAGATGCTCTTAGCAATGTCATTCGTCTTAGAATTTCCCCATAAAGTTAAAAGAACTATATTATGATGACTCTTCCTTCTTTGACATGGTTCTTTGATGGCTAATACTGACGTACCTTGGTCAGAAAAAACGAAAGAACTAACCCTAACCCTGCCCGCCTCTTCCTGCTGGGCAGAAGACGAAAGGATGTCGTCATGTGACCATGACAACGGTTGTGTATGGGAGTGCAAGCGTACGCGTTTAGAGCCGGAGTCTGAGAGAAACGTGAGGATCCGTGCAGCTGACGCCAGAGCTACAGTGCTTGGCTTTCGACATCGTAGCTGCGAGGCTGTTGCACAGCAGTAAAGGCAAGAAAATGGCGGAACCTCGCTCCTGCAGCCGAACTATCCGGGGCAAGGATGGGACGAAGCAAATTACGGACGTCCCAATCGCACTATTTGGCATTGGAGTCCTGTGCCGACACCATGTCCAGGTCCAGTACTTTGGCTGTGCAGTCAGCTACACAGAGTGAACCAACCACTCTGGTTGTAGGTGCTCCGTGATCAAAAGACATAGAATAGGTCCCTAGTTTAATTCTGGGAACAGAACTTGAAGGGCGAAAGTGAGAGAGGGAGATAAGTGTGCCGACACACGAGGCACCCGTCGTGTTATCGGATAGGCGATGTCTCCAATGCAAATTGTCCTCCCTGTTACATAACGAGGAGGCTGAGCTCAAAATGGCCTGTTTACAGACACATTTTGTGACTATGTTGTTACTACCCTATGGTAACGAATCAACCCAACACAGCTTTAAGTGCCAGCTCGCAGCAGACGTTATCTCGGGGCACGTAACAAAAGCGAGAAACAACATGCGCTGCTTTAGATGATCAGCACACCTGTGCATATATTAACACGTCACATATATGTATTTTAGGTGCATACATGGGGCATTCTAATTAAAAGGAGATGTGATTTTAGCGTTTCAGCTTTATTTTTTAGGGTGTTCAGGGTATTTTGATCCACGTCAAGTGAACAGCGTAGGAATCGCAGCACACTTTCATCCTTCGAATTGGGCTGAGTTTTTGCGTGTGATGAGCTCTTTGGAAGCCAAGGCTCCACTGTACCATAAAACAGCTCGACACGCGCTAGCACGGCTGATCCGTGCCCTTGTCCTTCCCCTCTCTCAGGTCTATCTATGATGACCAGCCCAATGCCCACAAGCGGTTCATGGAAAAGCTGGACGTACGCATCAGGAACCATGACCGCGAGATTGAGAAGATGTGCAATTTCCACCATCAGGGCTTTGTGGACGCCATCACTGAGCTCCTCAAGGTCCGGGCCGACGCGGAGAAGCTGATGGTAAGATAAGACCGCGCGCCTTCACGGATGTCTTTGATTTAGGTCTTCAGAGGTGATGCCACTGTTCCTTTGCTCAGCTCTTCTGCCGTGTCGATGCAGCCTAGCTTGCTGCTAAAAAGGGCAGTGATTATGTGAACCCCCCCCCCCCTCCCACCCCCAAACACACACACACACACACACACACACACACACACAGACTGTTGAAAGGACTGTCATTAAAAAAGCCGACTGGTCAATTGGGTCATGGCTCTCAGCTGTGTGACTGGAGCCGAGAGTTCAAAAATCTCCATCCAGAATCGAGAAGTTTGTCACTGAATCTGTGAGAAAGAGCCTGTCACAAGCCATTAAACCCCATGAAAGGCCCAGTGCACTGGCGATGGGTTCAGGTCCCCTCTGCCTGTTTAATCTGAATTTGCCTGCCTTGTCCTTGCCCCTTCGTGGACAATGAGCTGATTACAAGGCTGAGCAGCTGCCGCAAGAGAGGGTAGTGAGGGAAAGAAGAGGGCACGGAGAGGGGAGAAGATCCAGAGCCAAGAGACAGATGGACACATGATGGCATGTATGACTGAGCCGAAACAATCTGCCGAAATCCTCAACCTGGGACATTTACGTAATAGCCGCGCTCCGCGAGGTCACGTTATGCCCCGTCGTGTGTCAGAAACTCTGATTGACGGGCCGTTCTGTTTGCCTTGCAAGGTGCAGTGACGGACACCAATCACCGGCTGCAGGACGCTGGGAGGGAGGTGAGTGCACAGGAACGCGCCTGGACCCCGGGACGCGCGAGTCACCCCTGGACGCTCATCACCCTCCGTGTCCCGCAGGTGACGGCCCAGACAGAGGGAAGTGATTCGCTGTCGGATCCAGCAACGGAACATGGCCACCACTGTGGAGAGGCTGCAGCTCTGCATACCAGGTGCTTTTTTTTTATCATATAAAAATAGGACAATCTGACCCTTGTTGGGGATGTCTCCCCCTTTACGTAGATTGGCGGAACATGAGCAGATGCGATTCTTTAAACCTGCGGGAAATGCGTATCGCGGAGTATGGAACACGTCTGAAGCATGAAATGACCTCCTCTCTCTCTCCCGTTGCAGTGCTCGAAATGTACAGCAAACTCAAGGAGCAGCTGGAATCCAAAAGGTACCGCCTCGCGACGCCTCTCAGCCCACTGTGACTACGATACGGCTGTGACAGCAGAGCGACTTTCACATTTCAAAGCGTTCTGGAGTCCGGAGGGGCTCTGCAGTTTTCCATCTCGTGTGATGTCGCAACGCTTTCCCAGCCAGCCTGCCATGACAACGCTCTTTTCCCCACTCTCCGCCCTGGAGATTCCATGTCCCAAAGCCATGCCACGCACCTGCTCGAGTGGTTTTCCCCTACTTCTTTGTGCGCGTCGCGTAGCGCACGTGCTACGCGTGTCACACGTATGCTACGTAGCGCATGGTGTCGTGTGGCGTACGAGTCCACAGTAAAACAACATGATTTGATTTGCTGCCGGCATAGCGGGTGACGTTGTGCCTCGAAACACCACAAAGCTGATTTGGATAGATGGATAGTATCAGTTCTTAGTTTGTAGTGCTTTAAAGCATATTGTACTACCACTGAAGCAACTGATAAATATTGATGCATTTACATGCTGAGGGATTGGAGCTCACCGAGTGCTTCATTTGAACCTAATGTCGATTAGGTTCTTGTAAAGTGCCCTTCGAAACCTCAGGACCGGAAAGTCGGTCGCTCATTGTCCCCTTCAGTGCGCCGGCGACGTGGGCAGCTTGGGGGGCTCGGCGTGGCCCCCGGGGGACACCGGGGGGGGGGGGGGGGGGGTGGGGGGGTGGGGGGGTGGCTGGGATCAAGCCGCGGGCCCCCTGATCCGTGGACGACTGCTGCCACTGAACCGCGGCTTGCCCACTTATTAACGCGCTCGTCCAGGGAGGGAAGGGGGGAGTGCACTCCGGACAGGAAAATAATGACCCTTTTCTTGTTCCCGATTGTGTACCGAGGGAGGGGGGGGGGTGTGGGGGGGGCATTCACTGGCAGGACAATTGACCCTCAGTGTGCCCTCGTTCGCAGCGCGGCCTCCCCGGCCCGCGGCCCCGCA
>CM055207.1:18985559-19115559 GCA_029224185.1 Karalla daura | reverse complement strand
CCAGCTAAACGGCTACATGTTGTTTGCTATTCAGTGGTCCTCATTTGTGTTTAGATGAACGACACACCGCCACTTAAAGTTGCATGCTCCCTGTCCAACTTACTCTGCATTCATCAATATGGACATGAATGCGCAGTGCCACCGGCATACCAGTTGTATGCATTCCAGTGTTTCCCAAACCGTCATACTGGAGGAAACACGCACCCACTGGTATTCCACCCCCTTGCTCCCCAACCCCTCAAGGCTGACGGTCTGGGGAGAACTGCATGCTATGGCCACCTGAGTGCTTTCGTACCTTTGCTTCCAGTCATACTGCGACGACCCAGACCTGGTCCTGGAGCTGAAGAACCTCATCGTCATCTTTGCCGACACGCTACAGGTTCGTCTGAAAGTGCGTCCCGATTTCGTGTGTGTGTGTGTGCGGGACAGCTTGGATGAACTCTCCCCTTCCCCGCGTGCGTCTGTGTGCAGAGCTACGGCTTTCCAGTCAACCGGCTGTTTGATCTGCTCTTCGAAGTCAGAGACCAGTACAACGAGACGCTGCTGAAGAAGTGGGCGCTGGTTTTCAGGTGGGCCTCGATCAGCCTGTTTCATCTCCAGGCACCCTTTAAGTAACAACAGGGCTGAAACAGAGCTTGAAGGGCTTTCACTGGGTTAAAATCCACGCCACACACAACGACATAGACAAAACAAACGGACGTACGCTTTAAAGAACGCCGGGGTCCAGGGGTGTGTGGGCACGGACAGGTTTGGGGGAGTGAGTTCCGGGGACGGGGTCAGGGATGGAGAAGGCCCTGTCGCCTCTCAGCTTTTGACCTCACGCACTTTGTGCATACCGTTTCAGTTTTTGCTGAAGTGTGTACAGTATACTACAGTGTAGTATTACACGTGTGTGGCTGCAAAATGTAGTAGAGAAAAATGTAGAGTAAATGTAGAGTATTTGTAGACAAGTTCACAGTGAGTGTGACCTCCTAACTTTGCCAGAGTGACATTTCAGGCCTATGAAACATCGGTCGATTATTATGACCGATGTCTCTTGAAGGAGTTTCTAGGCGGTCATTCCTTTTGCCATCACACATACGGTATCACCATACAGCTGCAGCACTAATTATTTATGCTAGTGGATGTGTGCGTGAGCTGTGTGCCTCTTCCGCAGGGAAATCTTCGAGCTGGACAACTACAGCCCCATCCCGGTGGAGACGGAGGACGAGTACAAACTCGTGGTCAGCCGCTTCCCCTTCCACGATGCCGAGATAGAGAAGGTAACGCGCCCGGGAGGCTCCGCCTCGGGAAACCCGAACCCGCCGTGGCCTGATTGTGCGCACGCTGACGAGACCGCGCGTGTGCGCGCGCCTGTGCTCTTGTGTTCGTGTGAGCAGCAAGACTTCCCCAAGAAGCTGCCAATGTCCCAGTCCGTCCCCCAGATCTACACGCAGGTCAAAGAGTTCATCTACGCCAGCCTCAAGTTCTCAGAGTCACTGCATCGCAGGTTGGTGTCTTTTCTCCTACCTATCTATCTATCTATCTGTCTATCTGTCTGTCTGTCTGTCTGTCTGTCTGTCTGTCTGTCTGTCTGTCTGTCTGTCTGTCTGTACGTGTGCGTGTATGTATTTACATATCTAAAACTTGTGTCTCCAGTTCAACGGAGATCGATGACATGTTGCGAAAGTCCACCAACCTGCTGCTGACCAGGACGCTCAGCAGTTGCCTGCAAAACCTCATCAAGAAGCCCCACATAGGGCTCACCGAGGTAGAGACAAACCCGTTGCCCCTCCCCCCCCCCCCCCCCCCCCCCCCCCCCCCCCCCCCCCCCCCCTTCCCCCAAACCAGGAGCTCCTCTCCTCTCGGCCTCAACGTGCGCGCCCTCTGTCCCCAGCTCGTGCAGATCATCATCAACACCACCCACCTGGAGCAGGCCTGCAGGTACCTGGAGGAGTTCATCACCAACATCACCAACGTCTCCCCGGAAACGGTGCACACCACCCGGCTCTACGGCCTCTCCACCTTCAAGGTGAGCCGCGGAGAGGCTAGCTTGCCGCGCTCTCCTTGAGGGGGCGCGGCCGTGTCGAGTTGGACACATCGTGTCTCAGAAGGAGCCACGTTGGGTCGGCTACAGGTCACAGGGGGATGGGCATGCCCTCAGTCTCAGCTCTGCCCGACTCTTGCTCGCGCTCTTCCTCCAGGACGCCCGCCACGCCGCAGAGGGCGAGATCTACACCAAGCTCAACCAGAAGATCGACGAGTTCATACAGCTGGCCGACTACGAGTGGGGCATGGCCGAGTCGGACGGCCGGGCCTCCGGGTACCTGATGGACCTGATCAACTTCCTGCGCTCCACCTTCCAGGTCTTCACGCACCTCCCGGTGAGTCCCGTCCGCCCAGCGTCCGGCCCGTCGAACCCTTCGAGCCCCCCCCTCCCCCCTCTCGGAACCCGCGGGGCATTTCCATCTCGGTCTCGCCACTGCGTTCCTTGTGAGCAGTGGGGATGCGATCGTTCCTCTTCTCCTGTGTTCATTTCCACGTTCCAACCCCCCCCCCCCCCTCACCCCCCCTCCCACCCCCGTTTGTGCAGTATGCCGATCGCATCCCCCGTCATAGTGGTTTTTGTTTTGGTCACCATGCATGGAAACCGTAGCGGCCCTGTCCCATAGACTACTGTTACAAAGCCGTGAAGGACTCGGATGGTAAAGGTGTCACGGATGGTAAAGGTGTCACCGCTCATCACTTGGACCCTCCGCCTGCCTGCACCCTCCCCCCCTCCCCCCCAGCATCCACCCCCCTCCCCCCCAGCATCCACCCCCCTCTCTAGCATCCCCCCCACCCTGTCCCCGAATGAGTTCCAGCTCGTTTTCGTTTTCCTCACAGACGTCCTGTCGTTCCATTCACCCCCCCCCCCCCCCCCCCCCCATCCCCCACCTCAGTTCAAAATCGCTGTAACCGATTTGTTTTGCTACCAGCCCTACTGCCCGGTTTGATTTGCCTCGCTCGGCATGCAAGATGTCCGGTGGAACTGACCTCCTCCTGTCCATTTATCGTTGCCACCTTTCTTTTCCTGTCCTTTCCCCTCTTTCCCTCTTCCGCTTCCGGGGTTGGTTTGGTGGGGGGCGGGGGCGGGGCGGGGGGGGGGTGTTCCCTCTGCTCAGAATAACAACAATGACCATGCATCGATGTCGGTAAGTGCATCCCTACCCCGGCCGTTGTTTTCCGACTCTTGTCGGTGGGGGAATGAGAAGCATGCTCACGTCTGGTCGTTGGAGGCTTCGCCGCTCCCCGGGCTCGCCGGCCGAGCCCATTTTCACCCCCCCCGGGGGTGAAAATGGGCTCCGGGGGTCGTGCACCCCGGCGTCGCGCTCGCCCCCACTCGATCCATCGACGCATCGCGGCCCCGTCCCAACGACCTTAGTGACGCTCCATCCCGCAAGCGCACGCGTTTTGTGCACGTCGCATGCCCCCCGTCGCTTCGACCCGGGCTCAAGTGTCGTCTTTGCTGTTGGATGGATGTCGAAGGCAGCTGGATGTTTCCTACTCACTCCGGTGCCTCTTGATGCCGTGCGTCAGGCCACGGCCGAAATTCTCACGCGCTACAACCGAACCACGCGAATTTCGAGATGTTTTTTCGTGCGTCACAGCTTCGCGTCTCGCCTCGCCGCGTGAGGTCGCGCGTCTCGTGGTCGTCTGTGTTCAAAAGGGATGCTTGAGGGGCTCCCACAAAGGGCTCGAATCCGTGTCGCCTCGAGAGCAGCAAGCCTCTGAAGTCCAGGCAGGAAAGTCATCACTGTTTCGTCATGCTGCGAGCGCATATCGACCCCGGGGCCGCTAGATCGTCCCCGCGTCTCTGAACCTTGCATGAGTGTTCGTGGGAATGAACCGTGCGGATCGTCTGCCCTCACATCGGCCGTAGCTCACAGATCCCGCTCGAAGTCCCTGTGGGCGTTACCGTCACTTGAGGGGATTCCCGAACCTTGGAAGTGTCACGATTTTGAAGACGGACCACGCCTTTGGCACATGGAAAGAATGCAAACCGTAAACCTCACCTTCTCAGTTGTGGGAAATTTGAGAAAACCCTCAAGTCGTGGTGACGTTCGCGGTTCTCATGTGCTTTCGGGCTGTTGCCATGGCACTGTGTGAGTGTACAGCGCTCCCGGTTTGCGATGACCGGTTGGGGTTTGTGTTCTGCCGCATGCACCGGGTTGTCTCTGGATGTTCCCGTTCTGTGTGTGCGTGCGTGTGCGTGTGTGTGTGTGTGTGTGTGTGTGTGTGTGTGTGTGTGTGTGTGTGTGAGACGCGTTGCCTAGGAGACACACTGGGGACACTCACAGACCCGTACGACGCGGCCTCGTACGGCGCCTGTGCGCGTCTCGCCTACGCATGGTTCAGCATTTCGCGTCCGACAGTCTCTCATATCGTCATATGTCTCACGTTCAGAACGGTCCGTTTAAGAGTCGTTTTTTTTTTTTCCCGGTCACCCGAGTGCTTCTGTGTCATGCTGGATCAGGGGTTTGGAAACGTGGAACTTTGAAACGAAGCCGCGTGTCCGGATGGCACGGATGCCTTTCGGAAACGTGCAGGACAAACGAATGATCGGGTCGCTCTCATGTAAAACCTAAAAACACAATAGCTTCACGTATCGTTTACACAGTTCCTTACCCCTGGTCCGGAAGTACAGTGCTGTGAAGTGTCTCTCCTCTCTCGCTGATGCCTATGCGTCTGTTTGCGTGCCTGCTTATCCAGAATTCGAGGAGAGGTTCACAGTCCATCGCTTCTGTCCGTTTCTCCTCTCATCCCTGCTTCTACTCCCATTTTCCCATGTATCCACCACCTTGCTGACTGTTTTCCACAACCTCCTCGTATCTCTTCACTCTTTCATCATCCGTACACTTCCTCTTTATCATTTTGTCTGTGCCTTCTCCCATCCCCTTTCCGCCTTTCCTTTCCTGTTCGCTGCGCGCCTCATCCTCCTCACCTTCACCCTCGTGATACTCCTCCCCCATCTTAACGTTCTCTCCCTCTCTCCTTTCGCCGCGTCCCCCGCTCTCTCTCTCCCCCCCCCCCCCCCGTCTCGCCTCGCGTCGCCGCGCAGGGGAAGGTGGCCCAGACGGCGTGCATGTCGGCCTGCAAGCACCTGTCCACGTCGCTCATGCAGATGCTGCTGGACGCCGAGCTCAAGCAGATCAGCATGGGGGCCATTCAGCAGTTCAACCTGGACGTGATTCAGTGTGAATGTAAGTGGGTCTCGTCATGGTATCTTCATCACTGTAGGGTTATGATGCACAGGACCGCAGAGGCATTGGACGATCGAAAAACCATTGTGGTAGATGGAAATTGAGAAGTTCCAAATAGTCTTCTCTTGGTTCTCTCAGTTCGGGTTAGAGTGCTGTTGAGCTCGTTGTCTCGGGTTAAGCTCGTTGTCTTGTGTTAAAGGTTGAAGAATTACCGTTACGATTAGGAGTGCAGTTGCCTCATTGGACTATGGGTGGACTGTTATGACACAATACAATTAAGAGAAATGTAACTGGTTAATCTCGTGGAGCCTTGATAACGGCAATGTAGCGAAAACATCATCGGGGTCTGCTCCGGACCGCCATAGTTTGGAGACAACGGGCCCGTTTTTTTCAGCCACTTTCGTTTTTCGTTTTATCCAGCAAAGTGGAAAATAGCGAAAGTGATTGTCCAAAGGGTCCCGCTGCAGGTGCATCCAAACGTTGGCTTTAAATGGCTGTATGCGTGTGTGCAGATGCAGATGCAGCAGAGGGCCCTTGTGAGTTTTTGTGTTTGCTTCCCTCAGTGTTCGCCAGCTCAGAGCCTGTGCCTGGCTTCCAGGGAGACACCCTCCAGCTGGCCTTCATCGACCTCAGACAGGTAACCCCCCCCCCCGACCGGGATCGCTTGCCCTCAAAGCAAATGCAAGTCAGGCCTCGTGTGCGTTTCGACCTGAGCTTTTCCAACTGTTGCGGTGCGCCCATCCATCCCATCGACATTATCCACAAATCAGCCGATCGAGGCTTAAAAAGTGGCCGCTCTGGCGGAACTAACCGGGAAACCAAACTCCCAACGCTGTGATGTTCGAGGAACGCGTCGAAGGGGCTTAGAGGGGGAAGGAAGTGCGTTTTCGCTCGCGTACGCGTAGGCACAAATGGCTTCTAGCTCCAGTCGTTTTCCACCCGGGTTCCGCCTCGGCGCTCCTCCTCTCCTCGGCTCTTAGCTCAGCTCAGCGCTTAGCTTAGCGCTTAGCTTAGCGCTTAGCTTAGCGCTTAGCTTAGCTCTTAGCTTAGCTTAGCTCTTAGCTTAGCTTAGCTCTTAGCTTAGCTCTTAGCTTAGCACTCGCGCGTGCGTTGGCGCTGTTGTTTCGTCCAATCGGGACGGACCACGCAAAACGCGGATCGGCTGTTGCGTCGTCCGTGCGTCACTTGGATGGGAGCGCCCCACCGTCACGAGTGTCACGTAGCGCAGCTGGCAGAACGCGGCACCCCAAGAGCCGCGGAGAGGCAATGGTGAAGTCCCGTCTAAACGGGGTCCCCCCTCTAAGTGTCCTGGCAAGGACAAGGACCCGGAGTGACCTCCGGGTCCGCTCCCGCTTGCCCGAATCCCGTCCTCCAGGCTTACGCTCCCTCTTGAGGTGCGCTCCACCCGAGAACGTCGCCCCTGGGTTGGTGGAACAAACCTCCAAACGCCACCAGAGTGGCAACATCCCTGTCATTCCTCAAGAATCTTTGGAAGAGCCTCCTCTTCCAAGGGCACCTCCTCTTAAACATCGCTCGAACTCCTCTTATAAAAAAAAAAGCCTTTCCATCTTCCTGTCTTTCCTTATTTTACTATCTGCCCCATCTATGGCTTCTTGTTGCACTGTAAGCGTTCAGCTGTAAGTGTTTCTAGGTTTGTACATTATTTTCTACTCTGAAATTAGCAAAAAAAAAAAATATATATATGAATATAAAGGATGTTTGAACTTGGACTGCCTCTGCACTGCAGGTATTTAGCGTGTGCTTTCCATTCAGAGTTCAGACATAGGCACCATATTGAGTTCTTTCAAAATGCAGTCCTAACTCCAATAAGTCCAGGATGCGAGGCTCGCAGGAGCGTACCTGGAGTGTGATTAACACCCTGAGAGCAGCGCTGCGCACGCGTCCGTCCCGTTTAGAGCTGCGTTTGAGCGGAAGACGGGCAGTTTCCCTTTCCGAGGGCGATCCTCCTCTCGATCAGGCAGATTCGGCCGCTCGCGGCTCACCAGCGGGCCCCAGGTGAGGATAATGGCATTGTTGCTATGCCTAACTCTGTGCCCGGGTCTCTGGGCCGGTCGAATAATGCTTAATTACCACTAAGCCGCTCTTTCACTGCTCTTTCAGCGGGATCCAAACACCCAGCTGTTTCACCCTGGGACATTAGCATAGACTGTTTGTTTGCTTGGCTCGGGGGTGGGGGGTGGGGGTTATCTCCATCAGGTTAACTAGGGGTCGTGGTGGTGGTGGTGGTGGTGGTGTGGCCGAGGGCGGGGGATCCTTCTTGAATCCTCCGAATCTGTTCACGCTCATCACGCAGCAGCAGAAGTCAGTCCAACTCCGTTTCACACACGTCTGGCTTCTGCTCTCAAAGTTGCCCAGTGACCCAGGAGCCGTTTTTCATACACCGACGAATTCCGTAGAACACGTTTTCCCCGTTAAGACATCTTACGGTGGCCACCGCGACGTATAGCGGAGACTACTGGTCTCGACGGGTCCATACGGTCTTCACAGCCCTGTCTCGGTCTCGTCTCGCCTCTCCTCTCCTCTCCTCCCCCTCCAGTCCGGTCATGTTGTGCCTCTGTGTCGCCGCAGCTCCTGGACCTGTTCATGGTGTGGGACTGGTCCACCTACCTGGCGGACTATGGCCAGCCGACCTCCAAATACCTACGGGTGAACCCGGCCACTGCTCTGGCTCTACTGGAGAAGTGAGTACAGACGGCGTCGGTCCGGGCGCGTCTCACAGCCGTGGCACAACGTCATAGGACACGCAGCAGCTATTCACAATGCACAACTCCAGTCAATACGTCGATCCTGGCTCTGACTAACGGTCGATGGCGATGGTGACGGTGTAATCATGTGGGGACGTCACGTTGATTAGTGTCATTGCACTTGGCTCTGCTCCTCTTTTCACCTGCATTTTCTCTCTGGGCTGTTCTCCTCCTGCTGCTAACCGCCGCTGCTCAGGGTCTACAGGGGGTAGGTGCAGCTTCCTCTCTCCCCTCTTCCCTCTCCTCTCCTTGCATGCCCTGGTTCTTGCAGTGTACGCCCGACTGTGGTAGATAGATGGATGGATAGATGGATAGATGGATAGATGGATAGATGGATAGATGGATGGATAGATGGATAGATAGATAGATAGATAGATAGATAGATAGATAGATAGATAGATAGATAGATAGATAGATAGATAGATAGATAGATAGATAGATAGATAGATAGATAGATAGATAGATAGGTGGACAGATAGGTGGACAGATAGGTGGATAGATAGGTGGATAGATACGTGGATAGATAGGTAGATGGATAGATAGATGGATAGATAGGTGGATAGATAGGTAGGTAGGTAGATGGATGGATGGATGGATGGATGGATAGATAGATGGATAGATGGATAGATAGGTGGATAGATAGATAGGTGGAAGGATATGAATAATAAAACATTTACATATGACTTTGTATTGCATCAGACGCTACTCACACTTGTTGATCACAAGAAAACAAAGGGGTGCAAAGGGGTTCATTTACGTGTGCGTGCAGAGGGGCCATCATCCCCTCCCTCCCTCTTCTCCTCCTCCTCCTCCTCCTCCTCCTCCTCCTCCTCCTCCTCCTCCTCCTCGTCAAACCGAAATCATGGCAAGAAATAGCTGACGCCGTCCCCCTCTCTTTGCCCAGGATGAAGGACACCAGTAAGAAGAACAACATCTTCTCCCAGTTCAGGAAGAACGACAGGGACAAGCAGAAGCTCATCGAGACTGTCGTCAAGCAGTTGAGGAGCCTGGTCAACGGCATGTCCTCCTAAGCGCGCACGCACACACGCGCACACGCAGCAGTCGTGCGTGTGGCAGGGAGCTCAGCAGCGACCCCGACCGCAAGGCAGGGGGGAACGAGACGAACACACGGCGACGCACACGAGGGCGTTCACAGACCCACCGGGACGGCTTACGCACACGCAGACATATCAAGTCACATCCTCTCTTCCCCGCTAGACCTGAAGAAATTCCCGTTGTAAAAAGCAGAAAAGACAAACTTACGCGCACACACACAGGCACAACGGTTGACTGGAGCCTTCGCAGGAGTACATGTATGCCACCGTTTGCGGCCACAGAGGGGAGGGGGGAGGGGGGGGGGCCGGCGGAAAAAGGACGAGTCCCGGGTGGTCTGGGGATCCGCCGCAACGTGGCGGGACGCGGGGGGGGTTCGAGGAGGCGAGGGGGCGCGGGAACGCCCCCTCGCCTCCTCGCCCCCTCGCCCTCCGGTCGCGAATTCCTCTCGGACGTATGCAAACGCGTGAAGATACCAGGTCGTCACGTGTCGCTCGGGTCCCCCAGACCCTGATGAGTGCAGCCCCCCCCCCCCCCCCAACGTCGTGTCGTATATGTACATAGAGAGTCGCTCCTTCTACGGCGTTCCACCCCATCCCCGCAGAGCGCACATTCAGGCCGAGGGAAGCCCGCACACGTCCCTGTCCGACTGTCTGACCGAGGGCCGGCCGCTCGGCCACGTCTGCATGCCGTTTCGCCGATGGCCGCTCCTAAGCCCCCCCGCTTTTGGCCCCCTCCCCGGCGTGGACCGCGCCTCCCGGATGGCCCGCGCCTGCGGCGTGTCTGACGGAGTCCGAAATCCCGCTAGGGATCCCCGTCATCACGCGAGCATCGTCGATACTTAGGATCCGAATCTTGGCACTCCGTTTTAAAGTCGTCTCGTCTGAGCCATGCGAATGGAAGTGCTTTCAATGTATATATATATACATGTATATATATGCATATATATATATATATATATATTTAATAGTCCAGAATGTGCGTCCGAGCGATCTCCTTTTGCGGAGTCTCCCGGCCCGCACGGGAGCAGCAATAACCGGTCGGCCCTGGGGCGGCCTCGCGGGCTCGGACCCCCCCCCCCCCCCCCCCAACTCCACCCCCACCCCCCTCCCCCCCACCCTCACTGCGAAGCCACGCCCGCCACCACCACCGCCACCACGTTTTGTACCCGGTCCCCTTCGCCTCTTTTCCTGGACCCTGCACCGACGTCGACCTTTGTCCTTTGTTTTCCTCTCCGATCTCGGTTTCTCTTTCAGGTCCGCCTGTAAATGACGTGTGTGTGTGTGTGTGTATATATATATATATATATACATACATATCGCATATTTTGTAAAGGAAGTATCGGAACCGGGGGTTGAAAACGACGTGCCGCGCGCCTCCCAAACCCCCGAAGTAAATATGTAAGTAACCCAAAGTGTGCGTTTGACCCCGCGAACACAGCGCGGGGCCCGGCGCGAGGAGCTGCCCCTCTCTCCAAACGTCTCCTGCTCAAGGGGACGCTGTGACGCGACGTACCGTTCGTTATCCGCGGCCCCCGTCACGCCGAGGGCGTCCCAAGAGGCCGGCGACGGGACGGCGCGGGTCGGCGGAACGCTTGAAATGTAAATGTAGTTTACTGTTCCGATGCCACCGGTCATTACGAAGCCGCGATGCGAGCCTTTCATCCGGGTTTTTTTGCCACAGAGTTTAAGGGACGAGTGAGACGCGTGTTCCACATCCTCTGTTGGGTTCCCTCCGAGAGATCAGAGTCGCGTCGTACACACATTCGTTTCCTCCTCTTGAAACGGTTTCCGAGCGCCCGAGGCCCCTCGAGCGTCCCAAAATCGTGGTTTCCGTGAGTCGTAAATCTGTGCCATGGTGCAAATCAGTTCGCGACTGTTACTTTAACAGCCTGTGACTGCGCAGACGGTGGGCGGACAAGCTCATGGGTCGATCCGCATTTGCCCCTCGTGGGAAAGAGTCGGATCGGTGACGCTTGGCCGGTGTGAATGCAGCGGAGCAGGAAACAACGCAACACGAAGTGCTGTGAGCGCAGCTCTGCGGCCTTTGAACGCCCCCGGCTCTGGGGAGAGAACGCTTCACAGGCCACCTGGCTGTGGAGAGAGGGTACGTGCTGCGTGGATGTCCCCAGGAGCCCACCCCCCCTTCCCCTTTCGTCAATGGTCTCGACCGTCGGGCCGGCACTGACTGTGACGTTTTCCTAAATCCATTGTTTTTATTTCCTGTGATGTAATAAAGGTTTGTTCAGTAACGGTCATGCTCCGTGTCGGGCACTTTTTTTGTGCGTGTGCGTGCAGTTGAACCCGTACTTTGCTCTCCCACCTGGATCCAAGTAGTGTGTGTGCGGAGGCATCACATTTGCCTCGGGAACTCTCGGGCCCTGCCTGCGGGTCCCCCCTCCGATGGAGTGAGCCCGCGGCGGTCTGTGTAGGCCGATCACGGACGAAAATTACAAGATGATTCCAATTTTTGCTTTACAATTGCATATCAGGAATGGAGTCTGCCCAATACGCACCCTGTATCTAACACCTGTTTTGTCGCTCCTGTCATTTGTCAGAAACGAGAACACACTGGTGTTTTGGCAGCTTTGGTCAGTAGTGAAAACATGAAGAGTCATGAAATGAAACCGCCCTCAAGACGGGGCCACTGGCTCCACGATCAAGTGAGGTGTCAATCCGAAACGGACACGCACAGATGCAAATCGATCATAAAGTAAGATGCCTCGTAGTTCAACAAGAACAAGGTTCTGCATCTGGTGGCCATCCCAAATAAACTGACATTCATTTATGCACTGATGGTTTTCCTATTAACCCTATTAATCCCATTAAGCTCATTCAGTTGTTTTTTCCATATATTATTATTATTATTACTATCATTGGTTGCTTCTCGTTGTAGCTGCAGTTGTGCTTTGGTTGAGGAATGCTCTCCATTGATAAAGTTATTAGTTATCTGATATTCCTATATCTGATATAGTTACCTGATATATTAGTCGGGTCGAGATCAGGACGCTTCAGAGGAGTCCCTGTGAGTGAGCGCAGCGTTGCTTCTCATCTGCGCTCCCTCTGTGTATGGACCCTGAAGACTGCACCTTTGGAGCCAGTGCGTGAAGTTAGGCGCGGGCTAGATATGCGGGTCCCAACACCCCCTCCTCCCCCGCCACACCGTCTCGCACACAAAGACGGGATCTTCTTGTCGAACACTTATTTCTCCACCTCTCCTTCTTTCCCACCCCCGGGTCACATTAGTGAACAGTACTGAGGTTGTTAGGGTTAGGGTTAGGGTTAGGAGAAGCTCCGTGGCCGTGATGCGCTTCTTCAACTACATTCCAGGTCATTTCTAATCCTCCGTTGCATGGCGCGACACCACAGCTCTCTGCTACCTAATGGCACACTAGAATCTCAGGCTCAGGCTTACTTGTGGCCCTGGAAGTCTCCGCGAGGCAAAGGGAACCAAGTCCCTGTTCCGGTGTGCTTTTCTTCTACCTCTCATTCAAACGTTGCCTAAATGGTAATGATCCGACTCTGGATCAGAATGCTGAGGATTTAAGCCCCTTTGTCATCCCCACCTCCTGAGGGTGTTATTCAAGTTTCAAGTTTTCTTTTTTTATTTTCTTTTAATCATTGATAAGCCAGCCAGGTTTACTCCTCAACGCTACCATGTCTGGGATGTTTTCAGTCCCATAGTCACGGCTGGTGAGATTTGGAATTGTCGGAGCACAACTTGAATTAAAAACCAGGAAAAAAACCCTTTTAAAAATCTGCCGGCCTGGCCGGCCTGGCCGGAGCCAACAGATTGCACTCCTGTGTCGATGCGGTGGAGAGGAAGTGGACTCGCCAATTTCCTCCCTGCGTGTCAACGTGAGCAACTTTAGTGCGGGGATCAAACGCTTTTAACAAGGCCATAAACATGTGCTCCATTCACCTCAACAATACAGGCAAGAGCAGAGGAGGAAGAAGAAGAAGAAGCCTTCTGACAATTGCTTACACCGCAATCCCATGCCCGGACCGTTACGCAGATGATGTGCCGGTACAGAATGACTCCTTTCACCTTTTCAATGCTAATGAGGCCTTTTTCATTTCGGCGTCCCCCCCTCAGACTGCTTTACAGTTTCCCCATGCGTGGGATGCTCCATTTCACTCACTGACAGTCTCAGGAAAGGCACACTCACTCAGTCTGCCCAGTCGGCCCAAAAGACCAAGGTAAGGCGAGTGAGCACGAGGCCCGAGGCGACTTCTGTCACGTACATGATGAAATAAACGTAGCTGCGTTTCGCATCGGGTAAGATAATGGAGTACTTCGCTTGTACATCGTAACCTGATTTCTTCCGGGTATCATCTGCGAAACTACATGTCACCTTGGCCTTACGGGTATTTCACTCAGGACGGATTGCTGTCCAGTTTGAGTTCGTCCCTAAAAGAGTGCGTTTTTGACTTTGTGTTCCGTTCATTCTCGGCAAATCTTGAAACTCTCCTGCATATAGCTGTAGTAGTATATGCAGTAGCTCGAGTGCGGTATGGAGGGCAGTGCACCGTCTCAAGACATGACTTCATTCATAACACAAGCGCCCTCATTCAACAGCTCTGACGGAGGTGAAATCGGAGAGGTTTAGTTGTCACGGTCTGCAAAATCTGCTTCATCTGTATCTGACGGCTGCAGCAGACCTGCCCGTCATCGTTCGCTGTCCTTATTTCACGCTTGCACCGGAATACACATATCGGTTGTTTTCACTGCATTCAAGTGGTGCTCTGCCTCTCACTCGCAACCCCCCCCCACACCCACCCACCCTCTCTGGCCCCCACCCCCAGCCTGTGAACTTCGGTGCTCTGCAGAGTTCACCGGGATGTCAGGGTCACGAGCAGGTCAGCCAGCCAGAGCGCGCTCTGTCGGAGGAGAGGTTCAGACACGCGCTTGTGCTGACTGTGCGCTCTTCCCGCGTCTGTGTATGTGTATGTGTATGTGTATGTGTATGCGTGCGTGCTCGTGTGGGTGACCCACCAACACTGAAACAGCAAGTATACTGAACGATTCTGGGGTAAATGTGTTCGAGTGAGTCCGCCCAAGTAGCTGTAAAGCACCACAACCACCACATAGAAAACACACAAATGAGGTATTTGTAACTGGTATTCATGCATTGGCTGCAAAAGCATTTTGTCACGAATTAATACTATCTCGACTCTTTGTGTTTCTGTTGCGCCCTGAATGTTGACAACAACTCAGGGTTCTTATAGACCCTTATAGATTTTTCTAGGATGGAAGGATGACTCGTCACTTTTTTTATTCCATCTCTATTCCACATACACTGACAGAGAGGATTACCAGCATGCCCTAAGAGTAGTCCCCTTTTCCCATAAAACGCCATACGGAGAGTAAACAGCATTTGGAGAGGATGTTTTTAAAAAGGAGAATGAAAAACATCCTCTTTGTTTTGAGGGTAATACTTATGTTTTCTACTTTGCGTTATCTCTTACTCGGGGAGTTCCTTGCATTGATATGCTTGCACTTTAGAGCTACAAATACCTGCTGTTTCTGTTTAGATTTGTGCTCATTCCACCTTGTTTTCATCATAACATTATAGACATATATACATTTTGGGTTAATGGACTTGTATACCAGAGCATGAAGACACCTCCAGGTAAACTAAGAGGTTTATAGTGCTGAAGAGCAACAAACTGAGGTCTGCTCCAAGCAATCATTCCCTACACTTGAACTTCCCTTCACCTATCCACCCCCTCCTCCCTGCTTTATCACACCTAAACAGCAGAATCTTGTTTCACACATTCACATTGTGATGAGAAAAACTCATCAGCTACACCAGCTGGAAACCCATTTACCCCCAACATGCATCAGCCACCGGTGTCAGTCTGCAGGGCTGTTTACATGGTAATGTTTTTAATTGAAAACACTTAACTTTTGTTGTGCTCTGCCTGTCTGTCTACACAAGAATGCTATTTGCAGTGTCTGAATATGGAGCAGTATGGAAACGGGCTGCAGAGTTCAGAGATTTTAAAATGCCACTGGAGACGAGCATGTACACGCATAGAGCCAAGTACGAGTTCAACGCAAAACCGCATCGCCTGCTACTGACCTGGCATGTGTACTACAGCTTTTCTGGTGATCCCTGTGGCCCCCCCGTGCACAGAGGTTGTACTAAAAAACTCCTGAACTCGAACGAGCATGGGCCCAAAGCAAGCAGTCGGCAGGGATCTGAACTTTTATGCCACGCTAGTTTCACTTTACTCTGGACTGTCAGATGCTAAGTATTTTTAGGACCATTGTTGTGATAACTAACGCAAAAACTATTCGTGTAACTAAATGAATGCGAACGATACAAAACATGCAGTTGCCTTGGACAACAAAAATCATTCTGTACCAAATGGCACTCCACTCACCTCATGCGGGTGCGCAAGCAATCTTATATCATGTATTTATGACGTTATTGTTAGCCTGAAACCAATCAAATGGTCTGAGTCCAAAAACGTGTAAAGTCATCTATAAGGTGATGTAAAGTGGGCTACTTTATTTCAGTTGCATTTCAAGTGGCTCTGCAAATAACTGAAGAGGTGGAGGATGATGGTTTGCTGCTGAGCGAGCTCCACCACTGTACATCTGTTATCACCAAAATCGGTATTGCTGGACGGACCAAAACATGTGGTCGGAGGCTATAAACTTTTACATTTCTGCTGTAAAATCAAATAAAACTTTGATCTGGGGATATACGGTGACCTTTGGTGCCAGCCTCTCGTGACAGTATGAACTGTGTTGGCCTTTGGCCATGTTGTCATTTTCAGCCTCGTGGTATTCCCTGTTTTTTTTTATCACTGGAGTAGTGATAGTTAAATAGCCAACACGTGGAAATTAAATTAGATGGCAATTCTTGCGGGGCCTCCCTGCTTTTTCCACCCCCCCCCCCCCCCCCCCCCCCCCCCCCCCCCCCTCCTCATATGTGATGTGCGATGTGACAGTCAATGTGCCCTTACATGGTTGCAGGTGGAGGAAAAACACGCGTGCAGCTGGATGACGACGACGCAGAGACTGGCTGCTCCCTGTTTACCCTTCACCCTAACCCAGCCCGAGGGCAGACCTGCTTGCATGTGTGCGTCAGGCGGTTCGCCTCTGCTGACCCATGTTTGAACCCTGAGAGAGATATCATTTTATGAGAGAGAGAGGGGGGGGGGGGGGGGGGTTAAAGTCCGGGGAGCGGGGACAGTTCCAGGCAGATCCAGTTTAGTGGAGCCCGGCTCCATCGCCGGTCAGGCTGCATTCCCACACCAGCGCGTTCTGGAGGCTGCAGGGCTGAGGTTAATTACAGCCACATCTGTACAACACAGCCCCACACAAAACTCTGCCAATTAGAATAACTTTCGCGTTTGGGCGCAGCCTAAACCCTCGCTGAAAAACGACCTTGATTGACAGCAGTGAGACCCACGGGGAGCGGGATTAAGACATTCTTCACCTCTTTTCCATTTACCGAGCCCAGTTGAAAATGTGCTGCTTAAAAAGCCCTTCACTGTTGAATGAGGCTCGCCCCGCAGGCATGATTACTGATCTTCCAAGCGGGGCTTAAGCCGGGGTAATGAGTGTGTAAACTAGTTGCATCGTGCCAACAAAGACGTCTTGGGCCGCGCGTCCATTGTCCCGGGGGGGAACCATCACCTTTTCTCAGTGAAATCCTGCGCGGATTGTCCGCCTGCTCTGGGAGGTAGGGATTAAAGATGCAGCCCTGCTGACAAATGGTGAGGCCGGGCCCGGCCGGGGGGCGGGCCCAGCGACACCCACAATTAAAGATGAACTCTGAGTGAACTAATTTATCTGAAGGGAGGAGAAGGTGCGGACTGGAGCCTTTAAAAGCCCGGAGCGCAGCTGCCCCCAGGCTCCGTCCTGTCATGGCTGTGAGCGCGTTGCTGGCGTCCGTCCTCTGCACCTTGGTGCTGCCCCTCCTGCTCTTCCTGGTGGCGCTGCGCCTGTGGGAGGTGTACATGATCCGCGGCAAAGACCCGAGCTGCCCCTGCCCACTGCCCCCCGGTTCCATGGGCTTACCTTTCATCGGGGAGACGCTGCAGCTCATCCTGCAGGTAAAAAGAAACTTTTTACTCTTAACAACTTAAAACTCTCTCTGACACTCGGAGAGAATTAGATGAGATAGCGCGTTTGCGCATGGTTGGATGCATGCGTTTTGTTAAAAAATATAACACCTGCAAGCATGGAAAGCCAGTCTGGTGCAATCCAAACCCACTGCAGTCTCTTGACATACGGTCCATAACTCAGATCTGTTTATGCCACTATCACTTTTGTAAAGACCCGTTTTGTGCTCACTCGTTTTGTTTTTGTTTTTGTTTTGACGCGCAGCGGAGGAAGTTTCTGCGCATGAAGCGGCAAAAGTACGGCTACATCTACCGCACTCACCTCTTCGGGAACCCCACGGTGCGCGTCAGCGGCGCCGACAACGTGCGCCAGATCCTGCTGGGCGAGCACCGGCTGGTGTCCGTGCAGTGGCCCGCCTCGGTGCGCACCATCCTGGGCGCAGACACGCTGTCCAACGTGCACGGAGCCCAACACAAGAGCAAGAAAAAGGTGAGCTTCCGTTGTTGCTGTTGTTGTTGTTTTATTTGTTCCTGGTTCATGGGGATCGCAGAAACCTAAAATGTGTTGCAGCAGAGTGACTAAAAAATGACAAATACAGGCATACAGACATTTGTTACTAGGACCCGGTGACACTGAGCACAATAATATAGCCTATTATATTTAAGAGAAGTAAAATCAATCATGTGTCTAAGTGGCTGTAGATTCATACTTAAAGTGATTTGTATATTGTTGAAACGTTCCTTGACCTAAAGGCAAGTTACTGGGGAATTTTGAGATAATCAAAAACTGGACGTAGTTCACCTAAAAGAGGTCAAAAAGTAAATTCAGGTATTGATTGTGGGTTTAAATGAAGACTAAACGATGGCCGTGATTTTTTTTTTTCCCTGGACCTTACCTTGGCGGTGTTCTGTTTCAGGCCATCATGCGGGCCTTCTCCAGGGAGGCTCTGGAGCTCTACATCCCCGTGATCCAGGAGGAGGTGCAGGCCGCCGTGAAGGAGTGGCTGGCCAAGGACTCGTGCGTGCTGGTCTACCTGGAGATGAAGCGGCTGATGTTCCGCATTGCCATGCGGATCCTGCTGGGCTTTGAGCCCGAGCAGATCAAAACCGACGAGCAGCAGCTGGTGGAGGCTTTCGAGGAGATGATCAAGAATCTGTTCTCCCTGCCCATCGACGTGCCATTCAGTGGACTGTACAGGGTAAGAGAGAAACCCTAACCCAGCATGCTTTACAAGTATGATTCAAATTTCAAAATGACCCATGGCAAGGTATATATATATGTGTGTGTGTGTGTGTATATATATGACAATTAGCTGGCAAGTTTTAAGTACTGCAGTTGGGATTCTGCTGTGTATTCATCTAAAAATATCCTGCACCGTCAAAATATGTAGTATTCACAATGCTGAGTTGCCTAAATAGAGCAAATTTATCTAGATGTCTGTCACAAATGTATATTCTGGATATGAAATGCATATACTTACCGAAAGTTGGTCTAATTAACCGTGTTTTGTTTGTCCCTCTTTTCCTTTGTCCCTCCTTCATTTATTGTCACCCCACTTCTACCCCTCCGACGCCCATTTCTGCACCTGCTGCCATTTCCCCGTTCCCCAGGGTCTGAAGGCGAGGAATTTCATTCACTCCAAGATAGAGGAGAATATCAAGAAGAAGGTGCAGGAGTCCCACAAGGAGTCGAGGCATCGAGACGCTCTCCAGCAGCTCATAGACAGCAGCAGGAAGAACAAGGAGCCGTTCAGTATGCAGGTAGCAACACGATCGCCCGTCATTTCTGCTCATTCAAAGTGAAAATGTGAAAAAGCAACCCCCCGAACGTCTTCTGTCCTTCTGCAGTCACTGTTGTGGTTGGGAACTAATCAATATATTTGTCTCCAACCGTGTTTCAGGCCATTAAAGAATCTGCCACAGAGCTGTTGTTTGGGGGACATGAAACCACAGCCAGCACGGCCACCTCTCTCATCATGTTCCTCGGGCTAAACGGAGAAGTGGTGGATAGACTGAGGCAGGAACTGTTGGAAAAGGTAATTTATGCTGATAACTGTTATATCAGTCAGGGGTCTAAGACATTAAATGGCAACTTTTTAACCTATTCAACTAACTTAATTTTTATTTCTGAGCAATATGTTGCGGTTTTTAGTTCAACATGGAGAGCATCAATAGACCACCAATAGGGAAAAATATAACACTATCCGACAATATTTCGAACAAGCTTTCAATCACATTTCACGATCTTCCTCAGCTTAAGACTTTTGCTTGGTTAATACGTCAATAGCTCAATCGTACTTGTGATCTGAAAAGGTTGTGTCCATGTCAAGAAAATGAGTGGAACGTCCTGGGATTAAAGGGTTACAAATCGACATTCAGTTTCTTCCACCGTTCGGTGAAAAGGTCACAAGCAGCAGGGGATGAAACGAGGTCTGTCCCTCTGGGCTGCACTTTGTCTTCCCGAGACACTGACCTCACCAACTATTCTACCAGCTTGACTCGTCTCCATATTTTTGGAGCGCATTTCTGTCAGAGGGTAGCACTGCCCAGTCGTCATCATCATCAATGCGACGCCACTTTTTGCTGGTAAAACGACATGCGTGCATCCTGTGGCTGACCCCATGTCTTTGTATCTGTCCTCAGGAAGAGCAGGGGATGGACCTCCAGAACCTGAACATCGAGTCCTTGGAGCAGCTGAAATACGCCTCCTGTGTCATTAAAGAGACCTTGAGGATCAATCCTCCTGTTCCAGGAGGCTTCAGAGTGGCCCTCAAGACTTTTGAACTCAATGTAAGCTCACCATACTCCCCACTGATGAAATCAAATTCTGTGAGTTCTGTGAAACAACAAAGGATTCCCATTCATGTCTGCTCACTGATGATTTCTCCTGTTCCGTTCAGGGTTACCAAATTCCAAAAGGCTGGAATGTGATCTACAGTATCTGTGACACACACGATGTAGCAGATATCTTTCCCAACAAGGAAGACTTTCAGCCAGAGCGCTTCATGGCCAAACCATCTACTGACTCCTCCAGATTCCAGTACATCCCATTTGGAGGGGGCTCCAGGATGTGTGTAGGGAAGGAGTTTGCTAAAGTCCTCCTGAAGATCTTCCTGGTCGAGGTGGTCACAAAGTGTCAATGGACACTTCTAAATGGGCCTCCCACTATGAAGACCGGACCCACTGTTTACCCTGTGGACAATCTGCCGACCAAGTTTAACAGATACGAAAATTAAATTGAACGGACAAAATGGTTGCTTCTTAAAGCGGTGTAGAGTGAAATGTGAGGTTTCCCACATTCTCAAATCATCTGAGTTGTAATTCTGAGTTCACAAGGAAAGTGCAGTATGATCAAGGTACTCGGAAACACCCATGTTCATAGGACACAAAGCCGATAATTGTGCACAATCTGAACTCTTTAAAATTGTATTGGTCTTTTGGACTTGTACCAATGTGGATTTTATTGCATGACATAAATTGAACATATTGTGGATGACATAAGAACATATTTTGGATTTTATTAGGTTGTTAATACTTTGGATTTGTATATATATATTTTAAACATGTGAACAATTGAAACAAGAGGCACTGTACACAGACATGGCACACTAATCTGCTCAGAAGTGTATCTATAGGAGTATGTACATATGTACTGTAGAGGCTGTTTATATAACTTTTGTATCTTACCCCCAACTTATTTAAGTGGCTTATGTTATTATGTTTGGGATTTTTATTTAATAAATTGTTTTGTTGATACTCTTGTGTTTTTATGATTCATTTTGGGATTGACATTGTGGCATATCAAAATTGTGCTTCAGCATTTCTAGAATAGCAACGATTTCCTTCATTGTGAGAATAACCATAGGGAAGATCAAGATTTACCATAACTGACAAGGAGGTCAGCCCATCTCCAATTAATAGAGTGTAGGCAGGGGCAAACCGATGTCTGAGGCCCTAGTAACACCATAAGATCACTGATTAATACAAATATAAATTTGTTTTAGTAATTAGGCGCACCCATTTATATGGGCGTGTCTATGTCTGGCACATTTTGCAATATGATTATTGTTTAATGCAATTTCAGACAGTCGGGTGAAAATAGACAGCATACCAGCAGCCAAACTTTAGGCTGCCTGTAAATGAAGGCAAAATAAAGACTGCATTTATTTCTGCATTTAAGATTGGAGAGCTCTGTTTTCTACTGCATATGAGTAGCATGTTATTGTCTGAAAACATCAAGTAAGATTTCTCGATTCTCAGTTACTGTAATCATTCTGTGAAGGAATGGAGACCACTGGCCGATTAGGTGTAGGGACACTCCGGACAGAATCAATAAGTTGTGGGGAGAAAGGGAAACTTGAGCAGAAATCTGTGATCCATTGAGGGAAGGAGAGTAAAGCCAGGAGCTGATGGCCCTGGCAGATGGTTAGTTCAGTTTCAGGGCACTGAACCGATATAGACCTTGTCGAGTCAGTGGGAGTGGACCAGTAGCTTGTAAAGACGCTGGTGTGTGCGTGCTTGGAAATATTTTTTTTCATGATGAACATTAATACCTTTTTGTTAGCCAGTCAGATTTATTGATGTGTGGATGGGGTTGCTGGACAAGCTACCTTGGACGGGCCTCCAGTCCACGCCAGAGCACACACGCCTTTCACTCTCCCACTCACACCTACAGATTTAGAGTCTGCTCGACCAGCCCCCGGTGACCACTACCACTTGTGTAGGTTTGAGGAGATGTTTCACCTCTCATTCAAGAGCCTTGATCAGTTTTGACAAAATGATGGGTAGGCGCAGGGTTTAACTTTAAGGCAGGGGAGATGACGGTCTAAAAGAGAAGTAAAGGAAGCCAGGTGTGTTAAAGTACTTGAAAACATCAAGTGACCTCAATGGCTTTAAAGAATAGCCGGGTGCTCCCAGTGGCAACGCTAACAACTTCACAAAGGTGAGATCCCGCACCTGGACCTTAACAAAGCCTCTTGGATGGATCCTCAAGAACCCAAGTCCGGTTGTTACAACTTCCAATCAGCTTGTTGAATCACACTTGTGATTCAGCCGTTGAGGGTTGGGTGCATATCTAGCTAGCTGAATAAGCAACCAGGGGTCTAATACCGTCAAGGTTGACCCTGTCTGTGGTGGCGGTGGTGGTCCATTTCAAGTGATCTTGCTGATATCAGGTCTTGATACACAGGAGCATTTATTGTCCTTATGCTATGAAACTTTGTCAGATTCTTGCCAAGTTTGTCATTGGTGCAAGGGACTAGCTCTTTGCTACCTCAAAGCAACCTATGGTAATTTCAGATACACACAGAGTTGAAAGGAAAATGTAGCACACATCTCTTCTTGGGATTTTGTTTGATTTACTGTTTTGACGCTTTCAATTTAGAAACACCAAAACACATACTCTGAACAAATTTCCTTTCAGTACAGGTGAAATTTGATTCAGCGATGTACTAACTGTTCACCTGCTGAGTTTTTGTAATTCCCTTCTAAAAGTCTTAGTGTTGACTGGATTATTGTCACTGCAACAGACTCACAGCGTTGCTTGAACTTACCAGAAGCTTTGTACCAATCGGTCTCTCTGCAGCCTCTCTCACCTTACTTAACTTGCAACAGAAAAGAGCCTGAGAACCCATCCCGTTATCTGTCCTGCTTTATGTAGCTATGCAGATGTTAATGAATGTCCTTCACAACTTCTCCAGGACAGCAACGTGTCTGCCATACTCATCTTAACATGTGCCTAGCTTTGCAACCTACTGCATGTCTTCAGTTTTAAGTTTGGGGACTTAAGTCTTTAGATGGTATATACAAAAAATTGAATTTGCAGGACAAAACCTGTTTCCTTTATCCAAAATTGGCACTTAAAATGCGAACAAGAGAAATTAGATATGTAAGATGAAACATCACCACAACATCACATACTTCAGCAACATTTCGGTAGCTTCTTTGAAAAAGACGGTCATCAGTCATCATCAGTCATCCCAGTACGAGCAAGCAAGCACAAACAACAGTTTACAGACATTGTTTACAGTTTGCAGAGCCACAGTAACAGCAGTAAGTGGAGGCAGGGCCATTGAGGGGGTCCTGGATCCAGCACAGCATCTATGAGGTCTAGGAGGGGAAAAAGACTGCAGGGGGTCTCAAGCTGACATCTTACTCCTGAGCAGTCTCAGAATCATAAATATAGAAGCATTAAACAGAAGACAGCAAGGATTATGGGGGAAGCAGAGCCAGAGAGGACAGTCTTATTGGGACTTCCACCACAAGAGGAAAAGGAGAAGAAGAATCGAGGCTCAATATGTCTCCATATTGTTGAGGACGCATGAATCTAAATGAGTCCACAGAAGCAACGGTAGGTAGGGGGCCAAGTGAGGGGTGGAGAACTGACTCTGGCTCAGCATCCACAAGGTCTGGGAGGGGGGAGACCTTCACGGACGTCGCGGACGAGGGGCTCCCAGGTCCGACAAGTTACTCCTGCACAGTCAAAGTTTGATAGGAACAGGGGAAAGGAAAGAGATGGAAGAAAAGAAGATGTAAGAGAAGGGAAGAGAGGGAAAAGAAACTGAAAGAGGGAAGAAGAGAGTGAAGAAGATAGAGAAGAGCTGCCAAACAATGTTTACAAAAGTCCTACCAATTTGACATATGCAACTATCAAATTCAAATAATGATGTTTCTTAGATCGTCCATTCATCTGTTAGAACTCCCTATATATCTCAACACATTTGCACAATTATGTTGATATCTACGCTCTGCAAACTTTGGAAAACGGAGTAGATTTTTTCCTCCCCTCTGTCACTGCTGTCTTGTCTCTGCTCCTCACCTCATTAATGTATCGTTCATGGCAACGAAGTGGTTGGGTGCATACAACTGCGGACTTTAATAACAGTAGTTCTCTAGCTATTAGAATGATTTACTTTGGAGCATGTTCGGGCCCGATGATCCAATTGAAAGGTGGTCTCAACCTTCTTTCTCCACTGCGTTGTAAATTCACTCACAATGGTCACAAATATAGACAAAGATGCCCTTGGCTCCACTGGGTGATGGCGAACAATAGAGGGAAGCAGACGATCTTTAGAATAACGAAAGAAGGCAAAGTTCAGAAAAGTTCATTCACATCATTCGAGGGCTGGGCCAGCAGGGATAGGATGGCCAGACATAAAGGTGTCAACCACAATTTACTATTACAATTTGGCCATTAAGCTGAAACTTGCATCAACAGTGACTTACAATAAGTACAAGAGAGCAGCATTTGTGGGTCTAATAATTGCAAGTAGCACAGTAATAAACAAGGGCCAAGGACAACAGCACAATGCTAAGAAGTTGACATGGAATGGAGGGAGACTGGGTGTAAATCAGAGGGGAAGAGAGGGAACTTGTGAAAGAGGCCAACGCACACCTGCCAGCGAGACTGCTACTAGGCTGCAGAGGCTCACAGTCTTGAGCTACACTTTACTTGTTTCTCATTCAGATGGAAACACTTTTGAATGTGGAATCCGTGTTTTTCCGCATTACATCATTTCTTGTGTGTGTGTGTGTGTGTGTGGAGCTAAAGGTATTACTTTATTGCCTTTATTCATCTTTTGATGCCTCTATTTTCATTATTGCTCTTGTATTTTTTTCCTCTCTCCCAGGTTCTCTTGAGATACTTTGACTTCTGCACCTCTTGTGCGCTTTCACTCTTTTTTAAAGACTCAAAGTACCACTTCTGTCTGTCCTCTTACGCTCACAAGCTGTGCTAACCTTGACCACAGATGTTCACACCCAACAAATGGCCACTAACCATAATCTCATAAAATCGGTGCTCGGTCCGATACATAAAAGATGCACCTTTGACTTAAGCTGGGGGCTGTTTAGCCTTTCGAGGATCAATGGGCTTGTGGTGGCAATGAGAGATGATACAAATATGAATCAGTGGGAGCATACATTTCTTCAAACTTATTGTTTTCGCAGCACCAGCAGAGCCCTCAGCCTCAGCCTATGATGCCATAAGAACGTGCAGTGTGAGATGCTGATGGCTGTTCGTGGTTAGCTGTGATTATTCATAATCTTAGAGGCGGTCGACAAGTTTAGCAGGTCGGGCAGAGTTCAGCGCGGCGAGAGAGGGGTCTGCTCATTGCATTAGCGCTCAGACTGAGATGCTGCCGGTGAAATGCCTCTGATGTTTACGTGATTCGAAGCGGCTGCAGGCCATCATCTGACCGCTCCGCTCAGTTTTGCGCGACAGTTTGCGTCATGGAAGCAACCACTAGCAGGCCGTTTGTATTCGGTTCTACCTCCCTGTAAAAGGGGTCTCGTTGGAGTTGTAAATTGCTGGAATACAACGGCAAATGTGTTTTTATGAAAGCCAGAATAAAACCAAAGCGCTAGAATTAGAGAGTCTGACAGTTTATGTGAACCTGAAAAACAAGGGGTATGATTGTCTTATTCAAAATGAAGTGATGTGTAATCAGGTGATTAATCATTTGATGCTATTGTATTCATACTTATCATACATTAGGGAAATGTAGATTCTCAAAAACCATTTCCCTCTCTTTCACAAAGCATCTTCACTTCTGGCTGGCTGCCGGGTAAGACGAGGAGTTAACCACACCGTTGAGTTGTTCTCAATGCCGCTGTGAGAATCTGGAACCCAGAACCATTAGGGTCAACCTGAGACCTGCAAATTGAAAGCAAATTGCGTGGCCTAGTTCAGGAGGGCTTATTCTGTCGGTTGAGACACAATATACTTATGGGGATGAACATATTAGTATGAGGAGAGCTGTACCGGAGTCCAATGTCACCACATCCACAGTATTTACCCCTATGATATATGCTATTAACGGCATAGAAGCTCTGTTCAGTTACCGATAGGACATGTGAACCATCTACCTGTGCAGATTTGCGGTGCTTTACACACACACTTCTACTATATAAATTTTTATGTCTATAGATGTTTAAATATGTTTATTTATGCCCAGAAGACCAATCGCTACCTGCATTTGCCATTTAAAAAGCCACGTCCAGTCACCCAGTCAGTTTTTAGCCAGCCGGTGAGACAAGTTAGCACATTTTCTAAGAAGGCCACAGATAGGATGTCACCACAGATATGAGAGCCGTAAACCCAGATAGCGAGACCTTGTTTTCCAAGTATTTTATGTCATGCTCAGTTGTAAAGCTGTTTCTTTAACTTCGCTGTTCTGTTGAAAGCATTTATGTAAATACTGCCATTGAGGAATGTCGTTCATTTTAGTGTGATTTTGTCATTTATAATAACTAAATAATATTCTGTTTTCTGTAGAGTCTACAGTCTTCGTCTGTACAGTTTTTGTGAATGTTTTAGCATCATGGATGTGAGGGAGTGTATGTGTGTGTGTGTATGTGTGTGTGTGTGTGTGTGTGTGTGTGTGTGTGTGTGTGTGTGTGTGTTTGTTCCCTGATGATGTAGGCATTGCAGGCTAAATGGATGGAGATTCATGTTTTTGTGGAGCAGGGATATGGTGCTAATCAAAGTTAAGTGACGTAAGGGGATGCTCTTGTAAAGAAAAGCCTCTTCATGAAAGCTCAACATTCTTACCTTACATATATGTTCTGCTGTCATTGACATGGGTGTAGGTTTGGACGTCTATACCACATTGTCTTCAGAGGTCGGAGGAACAAAATCCCGGAGAAGTTATTTTGGTTTCAGATGGGGAAACCATCTCTACTTCATTGCTGTCAAAGTCCACAGCCATTACAGCTACCTATTTTGCTGGCTGCCTATCACTCTCAAACATACTTAACCAAGTTCAAAGGCTGAGTACAGTTCTCAGATCTGGAGGCGGGTTGGCTATCTCTTCGTCTGTAAATCCAATGACAGCTAATCCTAGTAAGGGTTAGGGAATACTTGGAATACCAGAGCAGCCACAGTGGGGCAGTTACACCAGAAGTAACTCCAATGGCTTTTATGACTTGGCAAAAAGGTCATCCAGGTGTCAGCAATATTGTATGTTTTAAGGGCATAACAGCAGTGCAGCAGTATCTACTTGTTTCACTGACATGACTGCTATGAAGGAAGTCATGGTTGGTCTTTTAATACAAGCTTAACACTAACCCTGTCAGCATCCTCCTTGTGCCACAGTGATCACACAACTCATTTATGAGAATAGAATGGCATAGAAATACCTTATTCATCCAAAAGGTAAATTAAGTATCAGTATCAGTACTCTCTTTATCTTTGATGTGAGACTGCCCGGGATCTCCGTCCCTGTCGCCCTGACGACCGAAGGAGCCAGCCCGACCTCAGCCACCAAAGCTGCCACGATGTCCATTGATCAAGCCACGCAGATTATTCTAGGACACACGTCATACGTCGACCACCCAATCACTAATCGATTCGGTGAAATATTATGGGTGAGCATGCATTACTATTGATGCTCCATAATATTATAGTGGCTTTTTCAATGGATCGCCCCTCGAGATGTACCAGCCCATTTTTGAGGGGGTCCTTTTGTAACAACAAAAACACAAAACAACTAATAAAAAATACAGTAATAATAATAATAATAAGAAGAAGAAGAAGAAGAAGAAGAAGGAGAAATACATTTACATCAAATCCAGAGACACCCTCAACAAAAATATATGTGCAAGAGTTGGATCCATACAGGGCACCTATACATGCACATACATACATACATACATACACACATACATACCGACCTATCCACCAATGAAGCACATTAACAAGGACAGCTGGAGAGCCAGTTTGGTAAATCGGAAGACCAGGATGTTTTGAAGTCAAGTAACAGTGAGGATTTATAGAGATGAAAATAGGTTATTGACCTAACTGATCAAGGGAGATTATCCCAGTCCGCTGGGGCAGATTCTCCACTGATTCTAGGTGTGAGATAGAGGAGTTGGTCACCTTAGATTATAGATTGTGACCTGAAGGGAATTGGGTATTGTCTCAGATATGGAGGGAAAGTGATGTACAGTAGATGCACTTGAAAATAATTATTAACCAGTGAACTTGCCTTCTGGACTCGGGGTCCAGTGGCTCCAAGACTGAAACATTGGCAGCGATGGGATCTACACGGACCTGAAAACAAATCAAAACAGATTCGTTTCTGAGGTGTTCTGGTAGATGACATCACCATAGTTGAGCGCTGGGAGGTGTGAGGTGATTCTTTTCCAAACTTGTAGACAATGGGAAAAGCAATTTGACAATGAGAACAAGTTTGCTGAAGAACATTGACAAAGACTGAGAATAGTAAAGGACCAAAGACTGAAAGGTGTCACCTTTATCAATAGTCTTCAGATTGGAGGATTGGACGGAAATGATCTGACTTCTATGATGAAGAAAAGAGTTGAAAAATTACAGAATCACACGACAGACCAATGGAATATAGTTTGTCCAAAGGAAGACAGTAATGAGCCATACCTAATGCTTTAGTGAGGTCAATTAGTATAGCACCTGTGTGCATATTGCTATTGGATGCTAATAACATATCATGGGTAAATTTTAAAAGAGCAGCAGTGGTCAAGGGTGAGGAGATAATAACTTGTGGTCATTAAGATAAAGGATAAATCATTCAAAATCTGCTTTTCAAATATGTTGTTATGGTGACGATTGAGATTGGTCTGTAATTACTGCTATTTAGGCTCACCCTCTTTATGGAGTGGTGCTACCCCGGCACATTTCAAAGATGAGGAAAGTTTGCAAGTTACAAGAGATGAATCCATCAGGGGAAATGACAAAACATGAGTGGTCAATTTACAATAATCCATGATGTATGAGCATATGTGTGACAAGTGCCTATGCCCCTCCCCCGCATAGCAAGTAAGTGGCCCTGTCTGATGTCACGTGCCAAATGTCTAAAGTGTTTGAAATGTGCACTTTTTGGAAATGTGTGCACACGTATACATGTCAAGTGAGATGAAAATGTATGAAACATAAGAGGTAATTCTCCAAATCGGACAACTAATTACAAACTGCTAAGTAGCCCCCCACCTACACCCTCATGTCCTTTGACACCTCAACTTTCCCCAACCCCTGCAAACACCCTGCCCCCGAGCCCTCCAGTCTGGCTCTTACCAGGTGAGAAAAGCAGCTCAGGAAAATCAAGTTGAGAAAGGAAATGGGCCCAGATGGCATCAGTCCCAGGCTCCTCAAGTCACTCAAACAGTTTTGGCTTCCTTTTAACTTGATTGGTACATTTCTGCAAACCGCCAACTCCGAGATCGGATCCCCATTGTAGAACTAATTAAAAGGGTATTCTCTTCTCTTCTCTTCTCTTCTCTTCTCTTCTCTTCTCTTCTCTTCTCTTCTCTTCTCTTCTCTTCTCTTCTCTCCTCTCCTCTCCTCTCCTCTCCTCTCCTCTCCTCTCCTCTCCTCTCCTCTCCTCTCCTCTCCTCTCCTCTCCTCTCCTCTCTTCTCTTCTCTTCTCTTCTCTTCTCTTCTCTTCTCTTCTCTTCTCTTCTCTTCTCTTCTCTTCTCTTCTCTTCTCTTCTCTTCTCTTCTCTTCTCTTCTCTTCTCTTCTCTTCTCTTCTCTTCTCTTCTCTTCTCTAAGATGCAAATCCTTAGTAAAGATGCCTTGTGGTGTTATAAGCCCCATCATAAATCCTCTAATTATGTAAGGAGACAAGACTTGTTGGAATGGATTTATAACGGATTATAACAAGTCTTGTCTACAGTTCTTTGTGATTGTAAATATAATGTGTCTGGGAAGTAATACTATGTTTTTGATAGTAGTCTAGTTGGGTGGCGGTGGGGAGGGGGTGGGGTGGGGCGGGTGTTGCTGTAAAGACGCACATCAAATGACCATCACACAATGAAACAAAGGTTACAAGGACAAGGAGGGGAAGACAGAGTAGGCGTGAAAGAATCCCCAGGTCTGGAATGCATTTAGAGGTTACCATCCAAGCACTTTCCACAAAAACAAGCACTTAGCTACATCTACGGAAGGTGTAAGGGCAAGCTGGTGACAGACAGAGCATTAAGATGGAAAACAAGTCTGGTGTAAGCTTACAGTTCAACCAAGGTGCACGCGCTAAGTGAATAAACAGCTAAATCAAAGAGAGGGAAATCGGAATCAGGCCGTGGAGCTTTTGATGTGGTTTTGAGATTTTTATGATTTATGATCTGACAGTTAGAATCGTCAGCAGCAAGATCCTTCCTTGTGAATTACTGTAAGTTACTAGTACACATGAAAACAAGAGAAACATTCGATTTCAAATGAAATCTTAATTCTGGATGAGCATGAAAAAAAAAGTTAAATTGCCATTACGGTGAGGCCATTATAAGCAAATAATCCCCTTTAAACTGAGTTTGTCATTATGACATGTTCGCTCTTTTAGTTTAACTATCTTTATATAGTATATATATATTTATATATATATATATATATATATATATATACACATACATATATATATATATATATATATATATAGAGAGAGAGAGAGAGAGAGAGAGTATTTCCTTGTTTTGGGAGAAAAGTAGGTATGATCCATTCATATAAATGACTGCTATCTCAGTCTGATTGAGCCAATAATCTTACAACTCCAAGCGAGTAGTGTTAAAATTCTGTCTCTTTAAGTTGCTTAGACCATACTTATACTTGCCCATTTATGCAGCAGGGGGGTGATGGACATGCTGCATTGTTGCTCTGTGTATAATGTGTACGATGTACATGTCAGTCTAAATGTGGACATCACATGGGAGTGGGAGAAGTCAAAGTGGCTAACCGCCTGTTGCTATTGATGTTCTGATGTGAAGTGTGAACACTACCGGATTCACCCAGCCAGTGTTCATTACATCACGAACGCGTGGTTAGCGCTTGTATCTGTCAACGGGTGTGCCAAATGTGTCTCACGGCAGGTGAGTTGATGGGTAATTGCCCTGATATTCCCTGATACTCGGACCAGTTTCATTCCAAGTTTGCTCAGGTTCACACACAAAGTTCACTCTAAGCTGGTGACAGGGAGAGCCAGCTTCCTTTTGTCAGTCTGTCCATCTGTGTCCCTCTCCGGTTTTGCCCAAGGTTTTATACCGTTTAATAACAATTTTTCCTCGCACTTGTCATTTTCAGCGTTCTTGGACTTTGTTGGAGTCAGTTTGTTCTATCTTGGTTGTCTCTCCATATAAAGTGTCTTGAGGTAACGCCACGATGAATTGGCACTCTAAATTCCTGCATGAATCGCTAAACTGCAGTTGTGTCATATGTTGCTATACTGGTTGCTATAGTAAACCTTAAACTGCAAAACAAACCAACAAACATACAAGCAAACAAACACATCCCAACACCCTAAAAAAGTACTTTAAGGTTAAAATGCAAAGATGGAACAAGGTTCACATCATGTAACATGATTGTGTACCATGTTTGTGATAAGGCATAAGGCTTACTGTTGTCTCTACATGGCACACAGAGAGTGAAGCACAGAAACCGGCCAGTCCAGTGCAGGGCACACACCACGTTCACTCCAGAAACGATCCCCGGTTTGCCCCTGAGGTTGCCACTCTCCTCAAAGAAAGGGATGCTGCCTGGGACAAAGAAAAATAAGACAGAGACTGACCGGCTGTGAAAGACACAGAGCCGGCTGTGAGACAGCTGTGAAATAAATGCCCTCCGTTAACGAAACAAGCCAAGTCAGAATTTTACCTCGCTGAAACGTGAAAATCTGACTGATCCAAACAAGTTTTGGAAAGTCTACCTGGCTTGTAAGCCCACTAAGACTTTCGTCAATGATGGAGAAAATCTGACTGATAAAATAGATGTGTTAACGTCCATAAATGATGGAGATGAATGGAGATGAATAAATGTTCATCTTCAATGAACATTTCATTTCTACTGGTTCCTTAGACCTCCTCAGTCCTCACTTCACTGGACCCCTTATAAACCCTGACACAAACCCTGGCAGCCTGGACTGAGGGTTAATATCTGTTCTTTTGATTCGCCTACTGCCGATGGTCATAGAGCACAAGAATCTGGACACCAGGAAGGCGACCAGTCTTTCTGAAACTGACACACAGTTCCTAGTCTGGGAATGAGCTTGAACATTTCTCTTACTGTAAGGAGATGCAAATACTGTAACTGTAGGCCAATCTCAAAATTGTGTGTGCGGGTTTTAGTCAGTGATCAGTTGAGGCTGTGTTTAGATGCACATGGTGTTTTATCAAATGGTTTTAAAGGGCAGCACAGTGCAGCTACTGTCACTCCGAAGGTTTTAAACAATCATTTTCAGGCACCTGACTCCAAGAAACCCCGGGCACCCTGTTTTTTGATGTCGTAAACATTTGATATGTTCACTTCTGACCAAATCTCCGCTTAAAATCAGTAAGTCAACACAAGTTACCTCTTGGTTTGCTGATTCTTTGTCAACCTTGCGTGTCCGAGTGGCTGGCTCCACTGCCTTAGTCCTTGAGGCCTCAAAAAGAGTGCTGGAAGGTTCGGTTTTAGGACCACTTTTATTCCCAATTCATAGTCGGTGCGACACCTTGCACCACTTTTATGCCGATGACACTCGGCTTGGTTATTGCCACTCCCCTCCACTTGTGCAGACTCTGGAATTCTTAAAGTCTGCCCTGACTATTTTTCAGTCACAATCACTGAAATTGGCTTGTAATGCAGAAAATACCAAATTAGTGGTATTTTCCAACACCACTAATTCCAGTACCAGAGAATACACCATAAATGCCTATGTTTTCTGCTCAATAAAGAGCTTTCCTTTAAATTATAAATTCGGTCTGCTGAAGTGTAAAGCTTGGACTCTTCTTCCAAGATAAATCCCGCCTCTCCCTCAGAGCTTCTGAGATTCTTTGCGTTGGCAGTTTTTCTCCTTCTGATGGATTAGGGTGATGTCCTTTCTACGAGCGCCTCCAAAAACGGCCTCCAGTCGATAAACGCTGCTTATCACTGTTATCCTCGAGTGCAGAAAGGCACGCTATTATCTTTTCTATATTATCTGGCTCTTCGTGGCTTGATCCCTCCTCCTCCGTATCCAGTCTGCTTGGAAGTACCAACAGCCAGTATGTAATACGCCCATGTGAATCTGTCACTCCTTGTCCCTCGACTTTAGACCGACATGGGCAAACAAAAACCATTCGTTTCGCTGGTTCTTCAGCCTGGAACTCTTTCCAATCTGAGCTGGAAATGCCCACCCTTATGTCTCTTGACGACTTTCACTCTCTCTTAATAAAAACAGACAGCAGCGTTTTTTACTGTGACCTGACTTCACTTGCCCTCTGAAATTAACCATACGTGACTGCTGGCACTATTTTGTGCAAGGTAGCTAGCTAGCTATCCAGCTTTCTATCCGTCTATCTATCTATCTATCTATCTATCTATCTATCTATCTATCTATCTATCTATCTATCTATCTATCTATCTATCTATCTATCTATCTATCTATCTATCTATCTATCTATCTATCTATCTATCTATCTATCTATCTATCTATCTATCTATCTATCTATTCATCCATGACAGCACAGACACACACACCTACACAGGTAACGTGCAGTGAGGTCGACGGCTGGGTAGGGAGGGAGACCCCAAATAGCATTGTGCATACAAAAATATATATATGAGGTAGAACTTCAGTGGAATTGCAAAGACAGTCAAGTTACATGCATTCACCTGTATTTCTACAGGATTTACGGAGAGATGCGCCTGCGTCTCAACACAGCTCCTCGCAATTCCCCATCCCTTCCTTTGTGTTCAATCAAAACAAAAAAATACATACGAGTAAAAAAATGTACCTCCCATTTCGTTCTCATTTATCACTAGCCTAGGTGAAGCACCGCCTTACCTGACTGCACACCACTGGCCCGTACCAATGCACTCACTCATCCTCGGATCCCACGCATGTGCCTCCCTCCTCTGTCATGGACCCTAACCCTAACCCTAACCCTACACATGTGGGTTTGCGACAAGTAAAACAGAAAATAAAGTCCCTCAAATAGAGGCCCTCATTGATCTTAATCAGTACTCAGTGTGGGGATGGGGGGGGGGGAGGGTGATATCCCTCCTGAAATAAAGACAGTCCTCCCTTTCCAATCCTTGTGTTATCGTATCAGTGGATGTGGAAATATTATGACCATTTCAACTTTCAGGGGGCGTTGCACACATTGAGCAAAACGTGATTCTTTTATTTTGACTGATGACTGATTTGATGGTGCGCAGGTACGGGTGTTGCGATTTTCAGCATCATGGCCGAGAGACGAGACAACGGGAAGAGCATTGAATGGCGCGACTTCATTCGGGAGGATTCAGTTGCTCGTTTGCAACATTTAGCGAGGCACCGAAAGGTGTTGAACTTTAAGCGATTCGGTTCAAAGATCTTTATTGTCGATTTCCCGCCCAGATTTGTTTTGCAGTGCTGACCTTGTGTATGAAAGACAGAGAGAGCCAGAGAGTTTATGTATTAAGTGTGATTTTGTTCAGTTCGTTTGCACATAAGTGAAGTAAAACTTTGAGAAATACTCTGGTCTGACAGATTCTAGTTTAGTTCCGATTCTAGTCTACAGCTTTTTTCCCCCTTTTTCTCTTTGTGTTTCTTATCACCCTCGACCAGCACACCAGGAGATAGTGGCTGGTTTTATTTCTTTAATCTGATTTACGCCTCAGCTCTACACGACATAAGGAAAGGGAAGGTGAGTGGAAGCCCCTACCCCACACATTTTTTTGAGTATTTTTAAAAGTTTATACATACGTATGTATGTATGTCTCATTTGGAGTGACACTTTCTGCCAATACGGCTGCTTTTCACTCACACGTGCACCTCTTTCACCCACACATACACCTCCTCTCAGGTCAGCAGGAGGAAATCGAGAACAATAGAAGCGAGCAGACAACCTGCCTCCTAGTTATATGGCTCAGCCCTTCCGTCTCTCTCTCTCTCTCTCTCTCTCTCTCTCTCTCTCTCTCACACACACACGCACACACACACACACTCCTATACAGAGGCGTGCACATGCCTGTTGTGGCGATCCCTCTCTAGGATGCCTGCCATTTTCATAACCACAGCCAACCCGACTGTGTGTGTGATCGTTATATAGATGTGAATTTAACGTTTGGGGTCACAGCAAATGGTCTGCGCTGCTGATACAGAGTCTTTAACCCTAAAGTCAACACTCCATTCATTCCCTCCATCTCTGAAGGCCTGGACACTGGAGTCTCTTTTCTGTTTTTATGAGTGAAATGACAAACAATGGGAACGCATGGACAGTTTTCTTTACACGGGCCTTAACACACACAGCCACCTCCGTGTAGCTTCATGAAACAGGCATAGCGGGAGAACCATGGGGAGAGATAATAAAAGTTGGTGTGAGAAAGGAAATTACAACACGTCGGAGAGACAGTAAAGGGGGGATGAATGGAAGAGGAGAGGGGGAAATGGGAATAAAGGTGTTTCATTAAATGGCCTCTAGTTAGAAGATGAGAGGCCTGCGGTGTTTAGCACTACCCCTCCAGCCTCCTGTGTGCTGCCTCGGCTCTTTCAAAGCTCCCATACATGTGTGAAGGGCGTAAAATCACTTCCTGGGTGGAGCGCTTTTGACCCCACACTCACAGTGGGAGGTGAGACTGAAGGCCGAGCCTGTGGCAGGGCTAAAAGGTGAGCGCTGTCTCTGTGAGACAGACATGGACAGATGAGGGGAGGAGGAGGCTGTTGATGGTTCCAGATGGAATAGCAGTCAGAGGAGAGGGCCGAGAGTTCAGAACACGGGGGACAAAAGGAGCACTTTCCATGGCACAATGGACGTTGGCAACACCTTAAAGGAGGACGGCCTTTTCTACTTTTTAGGATATCTAAAAAGTAGAAAAAGCCTTGAAATAGAATAGAATACACTTTAAATCATCCTGCAATAGAGCAGTTTCATGTATTTCTCACAATAGGTGCATCTTTTATCGACAGTTCTTTTCTTTGACACACTTTGACTGAGAAAATTCAAATCTGCCGTTTTGATTTGTGACCCAGCTGAAGCCCAGCCCAGCGGACGACTGGCCCACACCTCCGCCTCGCGACCCGCAGTCAACCTCTGTCCCGCTAACCTGTATTTATTGGCTACGAAAGGCCGCAGCTTACTTGTCCCCTGACAACTCTGATTAATAGGCAGATTCATCACACTGTGTCACACAGGCAGGTAGGGAGGGACGTTTGGGAAGACGGAGGTGGATGTGCAACAGACACAGAGCACCGCCATTCGTTGACACTACTTCTACTAATAATAATAACCGATACTGTTTCATCCCATTGACCCCCTGGATGATTCACCCCTTGGGGAAATGGCGGGCGCTGCATCTGCCCGGGGAGAAATGTGGGGTGAGGTGCTTTGTTCGCGTGCGCGTTCAGTCCTGTGACCTTTGGGTCACAAATCCATAACCAATACATGGGTTCGTGTCTGTGTGTGTGTGCATGCGTGTGCGTGCATGCACGTTTTAGCAAACACACAGTGGACACAACTACCTAATGCGCAACAACAAGGGTATAGACAAGTTATGCAAAGTTCAGCAGCAGTTCATCCAGGGTAACACAGGGTACTATCTCTCTCTCTCTCTCTCACACACACACACACACACACACACACACACACACACGCACACACACACACACACACACACACAGAGTATTTCACAGAGAGCTAACACAGACACCGAAATTGATTTCAATCTTTAATGCAGTCCAACAAGAACAGGAGGTATGTTTGCAGCATATATGATAAAGAAGAAAGAAAGATCCACACTGTATTTTACAAACAATTCTTTCTCAGGCAATTCTGTACTTATATGCTAAACTGTACGCAAAAAAGAATAATATGGTGTCACAAAGTGAGCCTGTGACATAACTTTGATGTTACATGGCTGCAATTGGCAATTACTTTTCTTATGCTTAATGGTAAGCATCAACTGGTTTTATTCCTTTAGGATACCTGCCTTAGCTTCTTTAGCTTTTTGCAGATGTGCTTCATGGTGTGGTTATTGTCCATCTCCACCAGCCTCGTTGCGATCTTCCCTCCCACTTTGTTGTTTGTGATGGCAGATTCAAGCTCTTGCTGGAGCTCATCCTCTGCAAACATGCAGAGTAAAGTCTGCACCTCGTCGTCCATCCGCCGGTTCGGCACCTTCTTGCTGGCTCCATTCTTCTTGAAACAGCTGCAGGCTTGTGAGCCAGCCACCCAGCAGGAGCCATAAGATGTAAAAGGCAGTATATCTTATTTTGGCCCCTTATGGTTCATGTAAATATGAATTTCCCTTTCATGGATTTTTCCTTTGTCCCAGCAGATTCTGGTGGTGTTCTCCATTTTTTTGACCCAAATGCAACTGCAACAAGTAGCAGTTTCAGTAGCCAAGACTCCACAGATTATGCCACGTAGTAGTTCAAGGTATTCTGAGCCGTGACACTCACTTTCACAGGCTGATGAGGCCACATTGTCATAGAGAATGAGCCTGAGGCGCCCACAGAGGTAGCATCTTGATGTCGTCTCTGTTTCTTTTATTTCTTAACACCCTTGTGGGCATTATAGGGTGACATTTTGCTTACATAAGTATTAACAGATATTCTTATCCATTTTAATAAAGCATTGCTGGGCAGCGGAAGGAGGGGCCATCAACCTCCACAGATGTTCAGCGAATGTCAAAGGCCAATTCTGTGGAATTTTTATACAACTGTATGATTTAATGTCATCCCTATGTATTCCCAGTTAACAGTAAAGGACAGCTACAAAATGCAGAAAATGGACAAGGAAATGGAGTTCATGGACTGGAACATGGTGCTTGTGGATTGGAATATTATGTTCATGGACTGGAAAATCACAAACAATGTAAAACCATTCAAATAAAACACCTTCTGCTTTTGCTCCTACAAATGTAGGAAATACAGAGGACCAAATACAATATGAAATGTCTTTATATGACTGCTCTGAATACAAAGACTGATACGTAGACAGAAACTTTATTGATCCCTGGAAGGTTCATGTTGGTCAGTTCAGTTCCAGTTGCAGCACCATATTGGACGTCATGTTGGAGTATCAAAAACTCAGCTAAGCTGCTCTCATACAGCAATAAGGCTATGTGACAGTAGTGCGACAGTAAATGCAGTGCTGATGAACATGGCGGTGATGATGGGTGATGATGATGTCCTTGACTGTTCCTCCAAACTTGATCTCTGCAGGGTGGACGAGATCATCATCAGGGTCTTCTGTAGGGCAGGGTGTTGCTCTCCTCTTACTGCGGCAATATTATGGAAAAAAACATATGCAAGACAACTGTCTCAGCCCCTGAGGCCCCCGAAGCCTTTGCGCAGCAACACAAGAAAACAGGAACATCAGTGGGCGAGCGGAGCCAGGTGGAGGCTGTCCTACCTATCCGTTTGTTGTTCTACCTGTGTGTGATTTACTTGATGACAGAGCTGAGCACGTGCGAGCCGCAAAATCCAGATTTAACGACATAGGCCGGCAGCAGAATTCGATCAGAATCACTCTTGTGGTCACTGTGGTAACGCCTGTTCCATCAACTGAGCTAAACATCATAGCGTTGCAGTGGAGAGGCTGTAGCATTCAAGTGAACTAAGGACGGGAAAATGGCGGCGCCTTGTTGAAGCAGTTAAAAGGTAAAGGGACTGACTGGCTATGAAAATCGACCTTCTTCATAGAATAACAAGGAGACTGAAATCAAAAAGACCCTTTCAGAAAAACGTTTCATGATTATGTCAATTCACTGCATTGACTCAGCTGTTGAAACTGATTCTCAAGGGCTTGAGAAACAATCCAGCTATGCAATGGAATCAATGAAGACGGCAGAGAGAGGGAGCAAGAGAAAGACTGCATTCCCAACCGACCCCTGAAGGACTCACTGGCTGAGGTGCGCGTCAGTGAATGAGCTCTTAATGCCCCCCTACGACAAGTCAATAACGATGCCCACTTACCGTAAGGAAATTACCCACTGTTCATAGCGTTGTGAGGTCACATACAGGGGATGCCAATCACAATCTCAGAGTAGTTACAAAAAATGTCCTAAATCGCAGCATTTTCCCATATTTCCCTGTAGCCAGTCTGTCACTGAACACAATAAGCATTTTAAGACTACCTCTCGGATTGAGACCGACTGATCAGGGAGTCTGCACTTGCACCAGGCCTTGTGCGTACTTGTGGATTATGAATCAAAAGTCAGTGTCAACAACGTGTTTTCAAGGTAACGAGAGACGGACAAGCGCCGTTCCATTCACAGCATTTGGAGCCCTCACACACTCGGTCACGTGCAGCTCGCAGACGTCACCGTGAAAGCATGGAGGGTTCGGGGCTCGAGTCTTTCGGAGGTTGACTGGAATCGGGCCAAAGATTGCTGTTGCTTCACTGGCTGTCGCTCTCTTCCTCATGCTTTTTTTTTCCCTCCCTGATTTTTGCTGGTTTTGGACAACAGCACCCCAAATGGACAGTTGCTGTGACTGCGCGACGCTGCCCAGGCGGGTCCGTCTTCAAAAGTGCAGCGTGAGACCGAGCTGAACGAAGGCTGCGTCCACACCTGAGCCGGACAGTCCGCACTCGAGCCCAACAAAACGACAGGCCAGACGACAAAATGGCAGGCCAAGCAACAGCGCCCCGAGTGGACAGCTGTTGAAACTGCATTACGTTGTCCGGGACCATGGTCCACCTTCAAAAGTGACTTGTGAGAGCTCCAGGACTTAAGGAGCCTGGTGAAATGTTCTACGGCAACCATACTACCCTGATCTACTTTGGCTTTCGTAGTAACGAGACTCTCTTCCCAGCCCAAAGCCCTATTCACACAGGATTAATATTACCTGGAGACCTAATTTGTAATAACTGCGGAGGACGTCTGTGATCTTACGCCCATGAAAATGCACCATGTCTGTAATTTGTAAAAATGACACCGCAAATTACATACCATAGTTTGCCACGCAGACGTCCCTGTATAATACCAGTCCTGTGCAACACTGCGTCTCAGTGATTGGGGGCTATTTTAGATGTTGTTCTTTCTTTGGAGGTAGTCCAAAGGCCCAAAGGTAGTCCAAAGGTAGTCTCTGACTTTGAGCCAGTGTCTGAAGTCCTGTAAAGATGGGCACTGGGCACTTAGTAGACATTTTCCCAAACGGTAGGGTTGTGCACCACTTCCTCAAATCGTCTCTGGTAATGTGGCTCACCTCGCACAGCAATCGAATCAGATTTGACGTCCTCTCAGGAATCCTTGACTGACCCTGACTCAGCATGTGCACGTGACAGCAGCGCTCACAGCGGCCATGACGTGCACAGTTCTTACGTCCCATCCGGGTCATTATGCGAGTATGCTCAAGTGAAATCATCACTCAAGTGAAATCATCACTGAGTTAAAAGAAATAAATCAATACACATTGTCTGGCAAGGAACGTAGAAGTCACGTGACCATTCACGTGAGTAAAATCTACATGTGGTTGCCAGATGAGCATTAAAGGAGACCAGATCTGCGAACAAAAAGACATACAATAATATTGTATATGTACAGCAATATTACCTCAGCTAATGTGTGTGTGTGTGTGTGTGTGTGTGTGTGTTTGTGACACTATAAGTGGCAGCAAATGTGGCAGCGTATCTACAGAGGCCCATTGAAATGACGTAATATTTGAACTTGGGTCATTTCCTCTTGGGTCACGCAGAGTTTACCATGCAAAGCTCCCTGGGCCACAGCCACCAAACAGCACTCTCCCCCTCTCCTTCCCTCCCCTTTACTGTAATCGACACCTTCTGCTGAACTTGAGGGAGGCTCATTAGGCCATGTGAAGGTGTAGTGGAGTGAAAATTTGAGCCTTTGATTTAATGATTCATGACGCATCATTATCATACGGTCATTGTTGACATATTTTCACCTCCTCCATCGATTACCACCTCACCATGGCAGAGGGGTTTGAGTACCCTAGTGATTCTAGGAGTCGCGTTGTCTGGCACAATTTGCAATTTTGTTTGCCATGCAAACAAATGCAAGGTGAAGGGTCAGACAAAGGGCAGGTTCTTGATGACAAGAACCCAAAAACCTGGACTGAAGGGATACTGGGGCCCCGCCCTGGAGCCAGGCCTGGGAAGGGGGCCTTCGAGTGAGAACCTGGTGACTGGGCCTACACCCACAGAGCCTAGTTGGGCTCAGCCTGAAAGAGCGACATGAGTACATCCTCAGCCGAGCTGAGGTTGTCCGGTGCATCGTGGCTTCGGCAGCAGTAAGAGGCGGGTCCCTTGGTGGTCTGATCCCCGGTGGCAGAAGCTCACTACAAGACAAGGAATGTCACCTCTGATGGGTAAGGAGCCTGAGCTTGTGCTCAGGGGAGGTTGAGAAATTCTGACTTGATGTAGTCAGGCTCACCTCCATACACAGCTCCGGTTCTGGAACCAGCCTGTCTTGATGGGGGCTGGACCTCCTATTTCGTTGGAGTTGGATAGGTGAGAGGCGGAGGGCTGGCGTAGATTTCCCCACAGCTCATCAGCTCTGTGTACTTATCAACTAGTCACCCAACTGAACTTTATTTATTCAAACGCCTTTCATGCACAAGGCAAACCCAATGTGCTTCACGATGCTTACAGCACTTTTAACCATTGTACCATCACCACCACCCTCACAATGGCTGAGGAACTACTCTCAAGAAAACCTCAGGGTAAGAGAAAGAGAAAGGGATCCTCACTGGTCGAGATCCGTAGGCAAGAGAACCGGGGCAGGCAGGAGACATTAGAGCAAGTCAGAAACAAAACAGGTGGCGGGTGGGAGTCTGAAAGTCAGAAACAGGTAAGAGTGCTGCAGAGTCATGCGTAGAAGGCAAAGACAATCTGGCAAAGCTCTCGAGGCTGGGGTGAGTATGAGTACTCTAATGATTGGTATGAGGACCCATGTGGACAAGCAGGGCAGGTGAGTAAGGTTTCAGATTTTCTGGCTTAGAACAGATGGGGAGTAGAAAACCCAAAGAGAGCAGTGTGTAGCTGATAGGGACAAGAACTAGACATCCGAGCCGATAATCAATCGAGGACTGGAGCTAAACATACACAGTAAGAATGGAAATCACAATAAATATGGCTGTCTGTTGAAAACCCCTTCCCAAACAATGGCTCAGAAGCATGAGTGAAACGCAGCCTCCTACACAAGGACGTAAAAACAAAGAACATCCTTACAGGTGTTTAAAGTCTTAGGGCAGGTGAGGCAGAGAAGTGTCCCCTCACCTGCATAAAAAAAAAAGTGTGTCCACATACTTTCCACTACCGATGCTTGTTCCCTACAACCCTCCTGCCTCCCAGCCAGCAGCTGGTGCGATTCCAACATAATCTGTAGGTAACTGAATGTCACTGAGAAAAAGCATGGCCATAACCTGGAGCATACGCTTCCGGCAAAGCACATCAAAATGAATTAAAAAAAAAAACCTCCCTTCATTTCATCAGGGAGGTTGTTATCTTTACCTCCTATTGAATTCATTCTTTGATCTGAAACATTGAGGTGTCAGAAACATGCAAAAAAGCAATCCCCAACGACAGCGGACCCTGCCAAAGCACCGCCTAGCGTCCCAGAGGTGCAAAAACACAGATGAGGGGGGCTCCCCCTTGACGAGACACATGCCGGTAGCCACATCACATGACATCACTTTACTGACAAATACACATTGATGCAAAGTATTTATGCTATGTGTACATCCAGTCACACGCAAAGCCCTCATGCAAAGCCCTCATGCAAAGCTTTCACCTGGACGGGATTTCTTCCCTCTCTCACTCCCTCTCTCTCTCTCTCTCTCTCTCTCTAAGTCGCTCAGTCATTCACTCACTCACACACACACACACACATACATTTACACATGTTAAAATGTGCGTCTCTTGTTCATATGGAGAGGTAAAGGGGGTCGTTCAGGGGACACAAACACACAGGCGTCTGCCCTTCAGTGGAACCCTCTCTCTCTCTCTCTCTCTCTCTCACACACACACACACACACACACACTCCTCTCCTCTCTTTCCCCTCTGCCCTCAACTTAAACCTTCACCCCAGGCTTACCCCAGCCCTCCTCTTACAGCCTTCACCCCCACCCAGCATCCACTGTGCTCACTGCTCCATCACCTTGTTCCCTCCCCTGCCTACCCCACCCCCACCCCCCACTACGCGCACGCACTCTCTCTCTCACACACACACACACACACACACACACTTTTAAGGTGCAGACAAGTAAAAACAATTTGGCATTTGCATGGAAAACAACATTTATGCAACAAGAACAAAAACCCTTTGGGCTAAATTGGGGCCCTTAATTGGGTACATAGGCAGAACATTGCACTCTGTGCACTGGCAGGAAATGTGGCTTTGGTGGCCCAGTGCAAGGCAACAAACCCCCAACTGCATCCCTGATTTCACACGTGAGTCAATACACTGCTGTCCCTGAATTCAGATACATGGGACTAAACAAGGATAGATAGATAGATAGATAGATAGATAGATAGATAGATAGATAGATAGATAGATAGATAGATAGATAGATAGATAGATAGATAGATAGATAGATAGATAGATAGATAGATAGATAGATAGATAGATAGATAGATAGATAGATAGATAGATAGATAGATAGATAGATAGATAGATAGATAGATAGATAGATAGATAGATAGATAGATAGATTGTAGTTCAGCATCAGATCAGTGTGTGCGGAGGTCAGGCTCCTGCTGTGTCCTCACCAACGTGAACCCACTCAGGGCTTACCAACAACAGCTGTGTGTGTGTGTGTGTGTGTGTGTGTGTGTGTGTGTGTGTGTGTGTGTGTGTGTGTGTGTGTGTGTGTGTGTGTGTGTGTGTGTGCGCCTGCTTGCAGCATTCCTCCATTTGGCTGACTGGCTGACTCCCAGTAAAAGTGAACCATAGGTGAATGTCTCTCACACACCAACACACACGCACACGCACACACACACACGCCACTGACCTCAGCCTCAGACTCCTGCCACCTGTCACTTTATTCTGCACGTAGAGGTCTGGTAGCTCTGAGTTTTTACTCAACCTTTATTTCATTTTCATTGTGTTTCTGACATATTTTGGGAACTATTGATGGATCCCTCCATGGCTCTGAGGAGTTTGCTCAGCAGAGGAGCTGCCTTCACTGAAAACAGAGCTGATCTGGAGCATGTTTCCAGCCTCTATCCAGCTGAGATGAAGAGGTGTTTTTATGGTTGGTGCTTGCCAAAGGTGAAGGTTGAAGGGAAGATGTTGGTTCCTTATGCATCAGTCACCATGGAAATTTTCAAACTCTCTGCCCAACTAGAGAGGTGAGGCGAATACTGGTAGAGACTTAGAAAGGAGACATGTTTAACATCATAACATCAGAATAATTCCGGTGAACATCCAGCCAATAAACCTCCATGTGGACTTCTCCATGAAGTTGCTGTTGGATCCAGACTAAACATACTGATATAATATCAGGAATAAAAAATATCACATTCTCTGGAATTTGGTGAAACTCTGAAGATGGCGGAGTCCATTGTGAACAACTAGGGTCGCCCACTTCATAACCTGGAGCAAAACATGGAGGTAGTGGAGGCTCCTCTCTCTTAAATGCAGGATGGAGAGATCAAGAAGATCCTCTGTACCTACAGTCATCAAGCTTTTCAATTCTTTTGCAAATGGTTTATGAGCTGCCAGACCAATGTATAGTCCCTCAGGGATCGATGAAACCAAAGGAACCTGGTGATCCTAAAGCTTATCAGTCACTCCTGGCCTCCTTCTCCTCCAGCATCTACGCTGCTAAATCCACTTTCTACAACAATAAGATCAACAGCACCCACAAACTATTTTCCACTTTCAGGTCACCGATCAGCCTCCACCTCCACCACCAGCACCTAATCTGTCTGCTGAGTCCTTCGTTACCTTCTAAACAGAAACTGTGGAAACTATCAACTGACAGTTTTCTGCACCACCCATTCTCCAGTCAGCCTCCTCGAGACGAGGGCCCATCACTGTCCTCGTTCACCCCTCTCTCTGGGACTGAGGTGTCAAGTCTCCTGACCCACAGCCATGCTACCATCTGTGCTCTGGACCCTATTCCTACAAATATCCTACAAAACACCCCCCCCCCCCCCCCCCCCACCACCACCTTGCCAGCTGTCACACATGTCATCAATTCCTCATTGGCCTCCGGAACTTTTCCCAACTCCTTCAAACGGGCTCAGGTGGTGCCCCTGCTCAAGAAACCCTCACTAGATCCAGGTCAAGTCAGGAACTATCAGCCAATTTCTCTTCTTCCCTTCCTTTCAAAAACCATTGAAAGGGCAGTCTTCACTCAGGTCTCACGCTTCCTCATGCACAGTGCTCTCCTTGACCCGTATCAGTCAGGTTTTAAGAGCGGCCACTCCACTGAAACAGCTCCGTTGTCTGTGACAGAAGCTCTGAGGGCTGCTAGGTCTGAAGGACCATCCTCAGTTCTCATCCTAGACCTATCAGCCGCTTTTGACACAGTGAACCATCACATCCTGCTATTAATACTCTCTGAAATGGACCTCTCTGGCAAAGTGCTCTTCTGGTTCAACGTATATCTAAACGGGCGTTCTTTCAAAGTTTCCTGGCAAGGGTACACCTCCTCGAATCCACTCCCCACGGGGGTGCCCCAAGGGTCAGTGCTGGGTCCCTTTCTCTTTGCAGCGTGCTCCACCTCCTTGGGCCCATCCACATGGCCTCTCATATCATCGCTATGCGGATGACACCCAGTTCTACCTGTCCTTCCCACCAAACTACCCCACTGTGTCAGGGCGGATCTCCGCTTTGTCTTTCCGACATATTAAAGTGGATGATGAATCACCACCTCCAACTCAGCCTCTCTAAGACTGAAGTGTCAGTGATTCCTGCCAACCAACAACTCCTCCACAACACTGACATACATTGGCTCTTCCTCCCTCTGCCCAGTTAGAACCGCAAGAAACCTGGGTGTCATGATCAATAGCCAGCTCTCCTTTGTAGAGCACATTGCAGTGGTCTCCCAGGTATGTTGGTTTGCTCTTTATAACATTTGTAACATTTGACCGTTCCTGACTCAGTATGCTACCCAACTCCTGGCTCAGGCGATGGTCACCTCCCGCCTTGATTACTGTAATTCTCTTCTGGCTGGCCTTCCCTTGTGCACCACAAAACGTCTAGGGATGGTGCAGAATGCTGCTGCACACCTCATCCTCAACCAACCAAAAAGGGCACATGTGATGCCACTTCTGACACCCTTCCACTGGCTAACAGTCGCAGCCCGGATCAAATTCAAGTGTCAGTGCACCTCTGGGTCCGCTCCCTCTTACCTGAACTCCATCATCCAGGTCCATGCTCCCTCTCGAGCATTACACTCCTCCCAAGAACGTCGTCTTGCACTAGCATCCCAACGCACAAAGCAATCTCAGTCCAGACTGTTTGCCTTTGTGGTCCCTGGGTTTTGGAACAAACTTCCAAACACCATCAAAGTGAGAATCTCTCCATCCATTTTCATGAATCTCTCAAAGACTCTCCTCTTCCAAGAGCACCTTCTTTCCTAATCATCTCCGAACATCTCCTAATTCTGTCCTATCTTTCTATTCAATCTTTGTCTTATCTGTCCTATCTACCTCAACTATCGCCTCTTGTTGCACTGTATGCACTTGTACCGTCCCTCAACTGTAATTCGCTTTGGATAAAAGCATCTGCCAAATGAGTGGAAATTAAGTAATTCCTGCTCCTATACTTCAATAAGTAAAATGCATGGAACCGTATCCCTGGATTCAAGAGAGGCTCAACATAGAACAGTGTAAGAGAATGAAATATGGTGCCATGTCTTATGTCATTTGTGGACACATTGAACCTATAGGCTAAAAAACTAAATCGTTGAGTGTTGAGTTGAGTGCTTCGGCCCACCTGTCCGTCCTGGGTAACGATCCCTCCTTTGTCTCTCACCCTGAGGTTTCTCCCGTTTTTTTTGGTCTGGGTTTTTTTTGGGAGTCGTTCCTCAGCCGATGTGAGGATCTAAGGCCAGGGGGCGTTGGCTATGTCACTTCTCTGTACGTATTGTTGCTCACTTTTGTAAAGTGCCTTGAGATACCATCTGTTATGAACAGGCACTTCAATAAAGTTGAAAATTGGTCTTGTGCAGAGGTGGCGTGGGAGGGGCCCTCTGATCCCTCAGAGCTGCACTGCCCCCTATTGGAGAAGATTCTTCGTTGTGTGAGGCTGTGAGCTCATAAAAGCGCTCTTGCTGTAGTTAACGGCACAGCATGATTTCAGAAGTGTGTGAGCGTGTGTGTGAGTGTGTGTGAGTGTGTGTGTGTGTGTGTGTGTGTGTGTGGGGTCTGGCCTCGCTGCGGATACGTTTGGGACGTGTGTTCCCACTGTCCCTGCTCTGTGTCCTTAGCAGCACATAAAGGGAGGAGCAGCAGGAAGCTGCCTTCTGTCAACACACACAATTTATGACACCCCGCATCACTTTGAAGCATGGCTCCTGTCCGCATACACTGACTGCCGACACACGTCACAGACAACGACGGGGAAGAGTCAGTCACCACACAACCCCAGCAGACACAGGTAAAACGCGCAAACCGCCATGCGCACCTTCTTATGAAATATAAAATATGAATGAATTAAATATATTCATCTGACTCTGTGTGTGTGTGTGTGTGTGTGTGTGTGGTTGTGGAGTTACATTACAACTGACCTATGAATGAACCCAAGAGACACTTCCTCCACCCCACCCCCCCACCCCCTCCCACACACACATGCACTGCAATGACATTCATTTCCAAGAACTTATCTTAGCCATCTCCACTGCATACCTTAACCCAACCCTAACTTAAATCGAACCTTAACACCAAGCCTAACCCTAAAACGTAAACCAGTAACTTTGATGGTGTAAGACACGCACACATTTTCAAGAGCTGCAGTTTGGGAAAACAAGAACCCAGCAAATGCTAAATTGCGGTTAAAAGCCACTGCCACTAAGAAAGATATAGATCAGTAATGCAGGGACAAGAAAGAAAAAGTACCAAACCGTATGGGGTGATAAAATGGGAGCAACGGAGAGACTGAGAAAACAGAGAGAAGAAATAAGAGAAATGAGAGGAGGTTGACCTCTGTCTGAACTCACTGAGTGAACTTCTGCCTCAGTGTACTCCAGTTAACCTGTCATACACACACACACACACACACACACACACACACACACGCACGCAGGAACGCACTCACGCATGCACGCACACGCAAACACACACACACAGACACACACAGTGCCAGGAGGCGCTGCATCAGTTTATATAATCCAGGGCAGGGTAATGATATGTGTGTTTCCAGTTCAGCTTTGGAAGTATGAATAGAAGTTGATCCCAGTGTTAGTCATGTCAGCAGTGGCTCCTCTCTCTCATTCACGCGCGCACACACACACACGCGCGCACACACACACACACACACACACACACACAGAAGAGCAACAAAAATGCACAAACCTGCATAGACGCAACAGCACAGACGTGAGATCTGACCAAAATAAATATCTTTCTGGAAAACAAGAAACACACGCTGCTGAATGGCGACATGTCATAGTTGTTATCCTAAGTCGAGATGCTCCCCATCAACAAAACCTCTCACCACAAAAACTGTTTTTTTGCCTAGAGCCACATCAAAACTTGTACAACTGCCTCACACCAGGCTGTGCCCAGCGGCTAAAGATCTTGACCTGCAAACCAGGATCAAAGGTTCAAATCTGCCCATGGTTGAAGGGACAAGGCTTAAAAGCGTTGCCTCACCTCGTTGGATCCATATCATTTCCCCTTACCAATGAATAAATCATCACCAGTTGCATGAATAAATATCAATATTAATACCCCGAATGTAACTCTGATTGAGAAATAATCGTATTCTCCTTGTTGGAGACATATCATTCAGAGAAAGAAAAAGTTGGAATATGGATATCGCTTTTCTCTCAAAAAAAAAACACATGAACCACAACCTCCTAAAGTCCTCAATCATTAGAAGTCCTGTACGCATCAAGTATTTAACATCACAGTGTACTGTTAAGGGAAAATCCATATGAAACAACAACAACAATACATCCACAGGGCGTTGAGAGGGGTGTAGAGTAAAGGTGTAGCATTTCCTTGCTGGAATCGTTTGTTGTTGTTGCAACTAGGATCTCAATCCAGCAGATGGCGACACAGAGGCCCCTAGAGTCCCCTTTCACGTGCTCACCCTTTTAAGGTAGGGTAGGCGATTTCTGAAAAATGGCTCGAGCGGCTCACACGTCTAAAGTACAGCCCAAGCAGTCCCCCATGCCAATGATTGGTTTCTTTAAAACGAGCGTTCCAGGAAGAAATCTGGCCCAACTTTAACTGGCCTTCAACATCGAACCATTTGCACCAACAGAAAATGAAACCGACTGCGCTAGACTATGGGTTGCATACTTGGCTCCTATTTGTTCTGCTGGCTCTCAGCCACCGTGTAACGTGAAGGACACGTCTCAGATTGGTGTCCCCCCCCGTTCAACATGATTTGGTGCCTCACAGCCTCGAACGGAACGTTGAACTCCAGCACCCCCTAGTGGCGGACACGACTAAAGGCCGTCAGCCATCCCCAGAACTGGTTGTCTCAGGGTGCTCAAGACTAAAGGCAGCTGGATTCCGGTCCTTGGAGACATTTTCCCTCTCAGCCGAATGGTCTCTTCAGTTCTGGAAGGACATCTCGGGGCACTTCACATGACCAAACAAACAGTACGTAATATTAAGGTGGTAAGTGCCCCTTGCCCTCAGGCAAGGCATAGCGAGGCGACTTTATTTATATAAAGCACATTTCATACCGAGGCAACTCAATGTGCTTTACCTGAGGACGGAATGTTTTAAAGAAATAGTAAATGAAATGAAATAAAAGAGAATAAAAACAAACAAAAGTTAAACAAAGTTAAAAGCAAGGGCAAATAAAAGTAAAAAAATAAGAGAAAAAAGATAAGTTCTTAAAAAGAGCTGAGCTACAAGCACATGAGAAGAGAAATGTTTTTAACCTGGATTTAAAGGTGCTGACAGTTGGAGCTGATCTCAGTTCTGCTGGTACTTTGTTCCAGTTGTGTGCAGCGTAACAGCTAAATGCTGCTGCACCGTGTCTGGTTTGGGCTCTGTGCTCCACTATCTGACCTGAGTCAGTAGACCTCAGCGCTCCACTGGGTGTATACTCGACTAACATTGTCATCCATGTATTCTGGACCTAACCCGTTCAGTGATTTGTAAACCAGTAGCAGCACTTTAAAATCTATTCTGTAGCTGAATGGGAGCCAGTGTGAGGTCTTAAGGGCGGTGATCCGATCTCTTTGTTCTGGTTAAGACTCGGGCTGCAGCTTTCTCAATGAGCTGCAGCTGTTTGATGCTTTTCTGGGGGAGACCTGTCAGAAGACCGTTACAGTAGTCTAGTCCACTGGAGATAAAAGCATGAATCGGCTTCTCCCGATCAGTTTTGACACCTGAGATGTCAGTGCGGTGCAGTAGAAATGTAAGAACAGAGAGGGGGAAAGAAATAGAAGATAGAGGGAGAGAGACGAGCGAAGAAAGAAGAGAGCAGAGACGGAAGACGAGAGAGAAAGGAAGGGAAGGGAGGCCGGAGGGGTGGGGGTTAGGGTGTGCGGGTGCCTTCTTTTGACCACCTGAAGACCGCCTGGTGGTGAAGATCACACAGTGCAGGCCACGACAGAGGACTTACTTCTGAAACTTGACCCTTCGTCACTACAGTCATCGTAGCATCTTCTTGGCTAGCCTGGGCAATCGGTCGAGACAAAACTGGGACCAGGTACTAGTCCCCGATGGAGAAGCTGTTCAATCCAAAGATGAATTTGTGCTATGGAGAAGGGGCGACAGAGAGACATTTCTCTCTGGTTTATCGTATGTGAATTTTTTTTTAAATGAGACTACGAATGTGTCATAGTTTAATCCACGGCATATGTAGGAATCCCGGAGTTAATGTCACCTTACCTTTTTAAAGACTTCTTAAAATACCTTCAAGAAAACTTGAAAGACCTTGTAGCCACTTGTTGTGAGTTGTAATTAGAACGACTCAGCTTGCAATTAAATCTATGGAGAACCGCACAGCAGAACTAAGATCGGCGGGGAGGGAACAAAGCTCCAAAGCCGGAGGATCAAAGTGACGTATCAAGCTTTGAGCGTCCACAGTGTTGGGCTACGACAGCAAAAACCAGAGCACACACGTTTGATAAGTCCATTTTAATGGAAAATGTAAAACCCTTTCGAACTTCAATGTACAAAGCATGTATAACTCTTACACTTTAAAATTTGAAATCGAAGCAAGTCATGTTTTAAAAAAATACCTCAGTGAATGTATATATATGTATATTATTTACACGTCGTAGTAAACCTCTTCATTATTTTTAATCTCTCAAAAGTTCACCATAGCAAATCTTAACAAAGCGCGGGAAAAACGGGACGGGCCGCCCGCTTCCTTTAAATAAATTACATCTTTGTTCGCGAGTGTCATTGTACAACGAATACTTTCACCGTGTTCATAAAATGCCGAAGTGTATAAGCCGTTTTATTCTTCCCGCCTTTACATAATACAACTTTACACGAGTCTTTACAACAGTTTGGCAGTTCATTTTCAAAAAAAAAACAAAAAAAAAGAGAGAGGAAAGAAAAGAAACACAAAACAAATGGCATGAGGACTGTAGAGCGTCGACATTTCCCAAGGTTACAGGCATTGGCTGGTGTGTGTATGCGCGTGTGTGCGTGCGTGTGTGCGTGTGTGTCACAGTAGAGCCGTATTACAACCGAAAGTCACATATCAAAAGAAAAGGAAAGGCGGGGGGGGGGGGGAGAAAACTGTACAAAGTCACATTTACACGAACGCTTCTCCTCGTCTCAATCACGTCACGTATCACAGAGCTAGGAAATAAATACAACCGTCACAGAGGAAATGCTCGTAGGCCGGAGGGGCGGCTACAGACGGGGAATCGAACCAGGGGAACGGGACAGGTGACAGAAACGCGGGGGGAGGGGGAGGGGGAGGGGGGCGTCAGAGAGGGGGTGGGGGGGGGGGGGGGGAGGGGTCCGCCCGCTGAGACGCTTTCTCTCCGTAGAGCTCTTTTTTTTTTCTCCGACCTCTCTCCTTTTGTGGGGCGACGGGGCGGACCCCGATGCTGCTTGCTGGCTGGTGATGTGTGGGAGGCGAGCGGGCGGGGGGGGGGGCCCCCCCTCCTCCCCCCCCGCTTGGCGGAACCGGCCGGCGGCGCTCCCGGGCGGGGCTGGCGGGCCGGAGCGCGAGCCTCTTCCTCCTCCGGAGTCCCAGCGTTTGGCGGGGAGGCTCGCAGCACCCGGGGCCCCGGCTCAGGCGACCCCCCCCCCCCCCCCCCCAGCCTCTCCGGAGGGCCCCTCTGCAGTCCCGTCTCGTCTTGGCACTGAAGGTCGGGGGGGGGGGGGGGGGGGGGGGGGGGGGGGGCTGTTGGCGGGAGAGGGCGGCGGGGGCGTGCCGTGCAGAGCGTCAGGGGAGGCGGGGCGGGGGTCACGAGTTCTCCTCCTCGTCCGCCTCCTCGGAGCCGGCCCTCTTCAGGGAGCTCACCACCACCTTCACGCAGTGGTACAGGATGTTCTTCACCTGCGGGAGAGAAGGGGGAGAGCGTCAGGTTGCCTGTGTCGCAGACATCGTTCATCAGAAGAAAGAGACCAGGGTGCAGCTCCGGCCACGTGCATCTCTTTCATATGCGTGCAAATAGGGCCCGTCACCGTCCCCAGCAGCTCATCCGGATCCGGCTTTGACCAGGCCAGGCTCCTTCCGATCACCACCCACTACTCCTGACCACAGGTGAGAGCTGGGACTCAGGACCTTTGCCCCGTTGCTCATTTCTCTCTCGACCGTCACAGACAGCCGGGGCGACTGCATTACCACGGGCGCTGCTCCCTCCGATCCGCCGCCTGTCCGTCGCCCGTTCCATCTTTCCCCTCACTCGTGACGCTGAGACCCCGAGATAACCGAGCTCCCACTTGGACTCCTCCCCAATCCGAGGCGGACACTCCAGCCCTTTTTTGACTGGGAACTATGGCCCGCATATGGTGTGGCGCTGATTTTCACCCTGGTTGCTCCACACTCAGGAGTCAGGAGTCCTGCAGCCACCAAACATCACCTCCTCTGTCACTCTGAACCAGACGGGTGACAAGGGGCAGCCTTAGCCGAGTCCAACCGCAACCAGACACAAGTCTCAATCACTGCGGACAACGTGAGCCCCAGACTCTGACTCTGGGAAGACACAGAGACTGGATGGCTCCTGACAATGAGCTGTCCACTCCCCCGAGAGGACGCCTCGGGGGACACGTTCCAAAGGCTCCTCCCGCTCCACAGAGCGGCCGCTCTTGAGTTACTGCGTGTGGAACTCTTTTAACGGATGAAAACACAGAATCCATGGGTGGGTTTCTCCGTCTCAAGCAGTATAGAGACAGGGAGATGAAAGTCACACTGCTGGACTATAAAGTCCAATACCAGGGTCCAGGGTTTCCACCAGTGTTATGAGCTTGGTGGGCTGCCTGTATGCCCCCCCCCACCCCCCCCTCCCACACACACACACACACACACACACCCTACCAGGCTAAGCATCGTTTGTTCTTTTATCTTAAATACGGTTTTGGGTCCCTGTCACCCCAGGTGTGTTCAGGTACCACTGGACACTTGATAATCTGGACCATTATGGCAGTTTCTGAACTACAGATGGAGACGAACGGTTGCCACCCACTAGCACCCCCCTCACCCCGACCCCTCCCAGCAGACCCGGCGAGTTTTCTGTGTAAAGCTTCTCCCCCAACAGGCCCGCGTTAAGTGAAGGGACGGACGGCGGCTGGTCACCTGTAGCTTATCCTCGTAGTTGACCTCCTGCTTGCTGGGCCTCAGCTCCTGGGTCAGGTGGAAGGACTTGGCCACGTGCTCGGGAGACACAAAGTCGTTGATGACCTGAACGCAGCTGTGCAGGTTCTGGACCTGTGGCGCACAGAGGGGACGGGAGTCGGGGGTTGGAATGTCCCGTGCACACGGTGCACCAGGGGGACCGGGAAAGCACGGGACGTTAGCACTCACTTGCTTACACGCGCGGACATTCTGATCTTTCTTGAGCGGAACAATATGACACTCGGAAGAGGATTCCACCATATAAAAAGCAGTTTTCCAAGACATGTAGAGCTTCCTAGTCTCATATAAATGATGCAGACGTCAGAGGCCAAATTCACAATAATCTTAGGAGACATGCTGCAGCGTTTTGCCATTTTACTTAACAATCCATGATGCCACAAATATGGGAGGTGGGCTATTCTTAAGCAGGTCTGTGAACCTGTGAAGGAAGCGGGATGTACACTTGTGATAGCAGGTGTTGAGGAACGTACTGTAGACATCAGTGTCATCCCATTCAAACTATGAGCTGGTTTGGAAAAGGGTCGACATCCAAACCATCAGCGTCTATGTCAGCGTTGTTTTACAGAGGGGCCGACGGGAGCAAAAACCCTCAGACCGAGTCTAAACCTGTGACAGAAAAGGACGCACGCGACCCTTGCACCCACCTGGTGTATGGCCCCTGCCGGTATGAGCACGGAGTCTCCCAGGAACTGCACCACGGTCCAGCCTTGAACTCCGTATTCGTCCAGCAGCCTCTGCCGCTGCTTCCTGCTCAGGTACAGGCCCTGCTCCCGGACCGGGTCCTGCTCCAGGGACGCGTCCAGGCCCTGCTCCTTGCACAGCTGGGGCGGGAGGCGGGGAGCGGTGGGAGACGTGGCGGCGTTAGGGTCGACGCGCGCGGCCGGCACGCCCGCGGCACGCGTGCGATCACTGACCTTGTGCAGGAACTCCCGGACCTTGTCCAGGTCCCTGTGGAGGTAGATGTGCCACAGCGCCCCCGGGATCTCGCTGGAGTCTTTCAGCCGCCTGCGGACGCCCTCGTCCAAGTCTTCCTCCTCCAGCCGCTTCAACACTCCTACGCACACACACAATAATAAATCATGAGTGTGTACGATTGACAGGAACTCTCCCCCTGCTATGAGCTGAGTCTGACTGGGCCCCCATGGGTGAAGGCTTGGAGAAACAGGCCTGGAGCCCCAGGGTGGTGCTCCAGTCACCCGCAAGACCGGGGACACTTGTCGCCATTGGTTTTAGTCTTTCCTCCAGTGTTGGGGACCGTGACCGCTCGTGTGAGTCGCGTCCGGGTTCGGGTCGGCTCACCGGTCTTGGACAGGACCCCGTTGCCTTTGGCGACGCCGACGTAGACCAGGACAGAGACGACGTCTGAAACTTCCACGTGGAGGTTGGCGGTGCCGAAGTCCTGGTCCTGAGACGCGGCCACGCCTGCGGGGAGGCAGAGAGCCATTCACGTGAAGAGCGCAGGATCGTTCAGCCTGCATACACGACTTACAGAGCACTGTAGCACGTGGGTGACAGAAGCGTGATTCAACTAGGAGCTGCAACGTGCTGGGCTTTTGTTTCTTGCCATGTCTCGAGCTGCCGACACGCATCGTACCGTAGGCGCAGCACAGCCTTGGCCCGAGGTCTGGTCTGACGAAGAAGGACGGCAGATGGGAGGCCAGGTTGAGGTGGCCCTCTGGGTCCGAGTACTCGGGCAGCGGCAGGTTCTTCATCAGGTCATCGTATCTGCAGAGATAGAGGCACTTGAGATGGAGCTGCGCTCACCGTCTTTATTTCTGAGCAGTTATGAGCAGTTACGAGCAGCTGTACCTGGAAGGCATGAGAGCCATGAACTCCTCTCCAGATGGCCAGTCCTTCAGTCTGTAGACCATGGGCTCTCCATCCTTGGACTTGGGCCGCTCTGGAAAAAAAAGACGTGCCAAAGTGACTCGATACGATCGGTGTGCTTCCTTGGTGACGAGCAAGCCGTTTCGTTAATCCAGAAGAAGAGGAGCGTGGGGTGGGGGGGTGGGGGGGGCGAACTCACTGGTGATGTCTTCAAATCCATCCCAGAACTCCTTGATGCCCGAGTTGGACACCACCTGGTCTTTGCAGTTGAGGAGGTCTCCCTGATGGTCTGCGAACTCCTGGTTGAAGGACTCGGCCCTCCACAGGCTGGCGTTCAGCCGCTTATGGATCCCAGACACCAACACGGGCTGGACGAGAGCAGAACCCCACCCCACCCCCCACCAGACACGGCCGTCATCAATATCGGGCGTGACCACTGGGCGGCGCCGGAGCACCGTCGGTTGGTACCATGCTGAGGATTACCTGGCCCTGCTTCCAGGACTCCCTGAACAGCCTCCAGTTGCTGTGGTTGCGGTGGTCCTTGAGCCACAGCAGGCGCTTGTTGTTCAGCCAGCAGTGGGGGACGTCGGCGTGCTGGCCGGGCGCCTCCTCCGCCGCCTCGGCGCCGGCGACGGCGGCGGCGGGCGGGCCCTTCCTCCGGTCCGCCCGGGCGTCCTCGCCGGCGGCCGGGCCGGGCGCCGCGGCCTCCTGCTTGACGGACAGCTTGGCGGCGAGGCTCTGGCGGCTGGCGGGGATCTTGTTCTCCACCACCGAGGCGATGATGTCGTCCAGGATGTTGGGCATGGTCCTCCCGCCCTTCCCCGTCTGCGGGGGGGGACAGACCGAGACAACCGAGACACTGGATGAGCCGAGCGCTGGCCCGACTTGACTGCACCACAGGAGGCGCGTGCGCACCTGCGAGGCCGTGGAGTAGACGGGGGCGAAGGCGATGCCCGCGTCGGTGGAGCCCAGCTTCAGCTTGCCCGCCGTGGTGGTGAGCAGGTCCCGGAGGGTGGAGCCCTGCTCCGTGCTGTTGGCCACCAGCGAGGTGGCCTTGCACTGCTGCAGCACCTCGAAGCCGTCCCCCTCCTTGTCCTCCTTCGCCGATTTGCCCAGCGCCACCGACTCCTTGTTTTCTGGAGGGGAAGCAGGAGGGGGGGGGGGGGGGGGGGGGGGGGGTCGAAGTCAAGACGGTGACCGCCGCGCTGTTTCCATCAGATCTCTCTCCACCTCTCTCTCTCTCTCTCTCACCTTTCTTTTCCTCTCTGGACTTCTGCTCGGCGAGGTCGGCCAGGAAGTGCAGGGGCGACTGGGACTCGGGCGGGGTGACGGGGGCGCTGCCCGCGTCGCTGCCCGGGCTGCTCGCCCCCCCCCCTCCGCCGCCGCCGCCGCCTCCTCCTCCTCCTCCCCCTCCCCCTCCGCCGTTGGCCTCCGCCTTGGCGCCTCCCTGGTCGGCGGCCTGCTGCACCCCCCGCTCGGCCTTCACCAGGGACAGCTTGTTGCTGTGGTTCAGGACGTTCTGCAGCACCTGGCGCGCGCACACGCACACACACACACACACACACACAGAGAGAGGGGGCCAGTTCAGAGCTCCCGCCGGTCGCTCCCGCTCACACGGGCGGCTCGCCACCGTACCTGCGAGACTCCGTTGGTGGCCGGCAGCTTGGCGAGGACGCTCTGCCTGCTGGCGCAGGGGCAGTGGGACCTGACGCCGTGCTTGTCTCGGAGCGAGTGCATGGAGTTCACCAGCTCGGTCAGCACTGGAGCGGAGAAAGGAAAACGTGGCAGTCACCGACCGAATCGGTCTAGCTCGGGGCAGCGCGCGAGGGAGAGGGAGAGAGAGGGCGAGCAGGGCGTCTTACCCGTGCCGGGGATGATCTGCGTGGGCATGAGGTGTTTGTGGTCGTGGGGTTGGCCTTTCACGCACTTCAGCCAGCCGTAGAGCTCTTTATCTGGGCAGGGACATCAGAGAGTGGCAGAGGGTTCATCGCAAGTTAGTCCCGGACTGATGGGTGAAAACACTCCCAGGTCTGCGCATCCAGACCTGAGCTTTAGCTCTCCATGGCTGCAGGCCGAGCTAAGGGAAAAGCTGTCGTGCACCTGGCTAAACGCTAAGTGTGCTTCGTCGACCGACCTTTGGAGCTCCTCTTCTCCTTGGCCTTGTAGCAGTCCAGGCACACGACGAAGCCGCACTTCTGGCAGACCCAGTGGATGTTGAAGAGGGTGGCCTCGCAGGCGTCGCACATCTCCCGCACGCCCCGGACGGCCCGCTTCCAGGCCGGCTTGGCTGAAACGCACACGACACCGGGATGAGGGACGCGGTCGGGGGGGGGGGGGGGGGGTCGTGGAAGCGCCGGCCGCTGCCGGGGGGGGGGGGGGTGGGGGTGGGGGCCTCACCGTCTTTCTTGATCCACGTGGCCGCGGTGCTCTCCGTCACCACCATCTGGCAGAACTTGTCGCCGATGAAGCCGAGGATGTACTTGGCCGCGGCCCGGTTCAGGCGGCTCTCCTCCACCGCCCCGGGGGCCCACAGGGCCAGGGCCTCCTCGTCGAACTGGTCCGGCGCCGAGAAGCCGTCCATCCGAATCACCCCGTTTTTGCTGTAGGAGAGCCTGCGCGGGGGGAGGGGGGGAGGGGGGGAGGGGGGGGGGGGGAGCACACTCATGGCTCAGCCCGTACGGAACGAAGGAGACAAAGGGACGTACATGCTCGATCGCCGTTTCCAATGTTCAGTTTAGTCAGGCGGCTGGACGACTTCTGGGGTTTGAAGACGTTTCGTCCTTCATCCGAAGGGCTTCTTCAGCTCTGGTTGGTTTGGGGGAAGGCCAGGATTGGAGACTCTCTGGATGTGGTCACATGATGGGCCATTAACACCATGGCCACCAACGGCCCATCATGTGACCATTCCCCGCCACAGGTATCAATGTGCTAATGCTCACTCACGTGACCCCTTGTCACATAACGAGGGGAATGGCCCACATCCACAGTCCCACCCACATCCAGAGAGTCTTCAATCCTGGCCTTTTCCCCAGAAGAAGCCCTTCGGATGAAGGACGAAACGTCTCCAAAGCCCAGAAGAAGTCCAGTTGCTTGACTAAACTGAACATTGGACGCCATGACCTGGATGAATGAGGATCTCCACAGTCTCCTTCAGCACTGCAGAAGCCACCTCCGAGGCTGAATTAGAAAAACCTAAGATTCTCAGGCGTTGGGGACGTGGAAGGTGGAGACGAGGGCAGTTCGACTTGGTTGTGGGAACCCCCGTTAAGCATCATTCATGATGCTCAACGGGGGGGGGGGGTACTGTGGAATAACTGGTGGGGAGTAGTAGGGTAGGGACGGACGCGGAACCGAGTGAAATCACACACACAAAAAAGAAGACCGCACCTCCTGAAATAGTAGAAGCGGCAGAAGACGGGGGAGTGCGCCGGCTCCTCGCCCTTCTTGCTGCGGACCGCCCGGCACTCGCGGCACTTCTGCAGGTTGGGCCCGATCTCGGCGCACGAGTCGTCCTGCAGGAAGGACTCGCCCGTCTGCTTCAGCTTCTTCACCTTGCGCCAGTCCTTCAGCACCGAGCGGGGGATGCCGTCTGGGGAGAGGGGCGGCCACAGGGGGGGTCAGTCGGCTCGCGCAAGGGAAGAGAATCGCATGTTAGGAGCATAGCGTGAAGGAGTGAAACGGGAAGGGGGGGGTTCTATGAAACACGTCTGCGCTCCTGCGACCTCGGAGGCCGTGGAGAGGGGGAGGGGTGGACGCGCGGGCCCAGACTTACTGCTGCTGGCCAGCTTGAGCTTGGTCTTCTCGCGGGCCGAGCGGAAGATGCCGTTGGGCTTGGGCTCGTCCTCCTCCCTCTCGTTGTCGCCCCTCCGCCGGGCCATGTCGTTCTGCTTCTTCTTGTAGGTGGGCTTGGGCTGGCGCTTGGCGCGGCCCTCCATCTTGCTCTCGCTGGCGTCCGAGTCGTCGGCGCCGCTGTCGGAGGCCGACTCGCAGGGCCGCTTGCTGCCCCGCCGCTCCCTGGCCTTCCTCTCCTCGCCGCCCGCCCTCTCCTCCGCCGGCCTGTCGCGCTCCGCCCTGCCGCCGCCGCCGCCGCCGCCGCCGCCGCCGTCCTTGCCCGCCTCCGCGTCGCCGGAGGTGGAGGCGCTGAGGTTGACGGTGCAGGGCTTGATCATGTCGGACACGGCGGCGGCGTTGGACGCGCTGGTGCTGGTGGTGCTGGTGCTGGTGCTGGTGGCGGTGGGGGTGGGGGTGGGGGCGGAGGCCGGGGCGGGCGGCCTCTCCGGCCTGGCCTTGCCCGGGCCGGAGGAGGCACTGGTGTTCCTGTCCTCCTCCGAGTGGCGCGTGAGCCAGGCCTTCTTCAGCTTGTGGTAGTTGCTGGGCTGCGGGCCGCCCGCGGGGGCCGGGCCGGGGCTGTGGCCGTTGGGCAGCGGACTGGACTTGCCCGGCGCCGGGCCGCCGCCGCCGCCACCGCCGCCGCTAACGCTGTCCAGGGAGGACGAGGAGGTCTGGATGGAGGAGGCCGGGGGGGTTGAGCTGAGGGCGGGGGCTCTGTCGGCCGGGTCCGCGGCCTGGGAGGAGTGTCCGGGCGCGCCCCTGGACTGGGCCGCCGCCAAGGCCGCTTTGTGCTTCTTGAGGTGGACGTAGGAGGCGGGGTAGGGCGGCGTCGGCGCGAGGCCCGGGCCGGGCCGGGGCGTCCCCGCCGCCGGGCCGGGGGCGGGCGGGGGGCCGCCCGGGGACGCGGCGCAAGGGCCCGGGCCCTCCTGGCGCTCGCCCGGCCCCGAGTGGCTCAGCACCCGGTTAGTCTTATGGGTGGGGATCTCGCCCGGGGCGGGCGCCGCGCAGCCCGGCTCGGGGAGGGGGGCGGCGCCCTTCGCGTGCGTGCCGTGCGCGGACGAGTCCAACGCGCTAGTCCTGCACGCGGGGTTGAGGCCGCCGCCGCCCACCATCGTCTCCTGCAGGCCACGCGCGGGGGCTTTCTTGTACGGGAAGCACGCGTCCTCCAGGTTGGCGTTGGGCTGGATCACCCTGCCAGCGGCGCTCTCTCTGACGTACTCCCCCGGCCGGGCGCAGCCCCCCTGGAGCTTGGAGGGGTGAAACCTCCCCTGCGTCAGCTCCCTGTGGATCAACGCCCCGGACTTGTTAGCACCGACGGGAACGTCGTACTTGATGGACGTGGAGGGGCGCACGATGACCGAGGCCATGGCGACCTGGGGTTTGCACCTCGACGCCCCCTTGTCGGCGGAGGCCGGGCCCCCCCCCCCTGTCCGTCTCGCCGCCCCTCCAGCCGTCCGCCGCCGCCGCCAGGACCTCCCCGCCGACGGCCGGGACCACGGCGGCGGCGGCGTTCCCGTGGCCCTTGACGTCCCTGAGCTCCGGGAGCAGCGTGGGCGGCTTCTGCTGCTCCGCCAGCGCCTGGCTGCCGGCCGCCGCCAGGCTCACCGGCTGGATGGGCGTGAGGGTGGGGGGGGGACAGGCGGCCGCCGTAGCCGGCCCGCTCCCGCTCCCGCTCCCTCTCGCGCTCGGCCGCCTCCTTGCGCTCCAGCGCCAGCTGCGTGGGCGGGTGGAAGACGGGCGCCCGGTGGAGTGACGGCATTGCCCTGAGCTGCTGCTGCTGCTGCTGCTGCTGCTGCTGCTGCTGCTGGAGGTGGTGGTGGTGGTGGTGATGGTTGGAGACGGAGGAGGAGGAGAAGGAGGCGCAGGAGGAGGGAGACATGGCCGGGCTGCGGCGCTCCAGCCTGTCCATCCCCGCATGGTGCTGATGCTGATGCTGCTGCTGCTGCTGGACCAGCGTCACCTGCTGGCTGAGCTGCTCTGTGATCTTCCCCGCCAGACCCTCCCCCCCCTCCGGCTGGTGCTTGATGAGGGGGGGGGGGCTTGGAGAGGGAGGCCTTGGGGCCGTAGCTGCCCAGCGCCAGGGCCCCCGGGCTGGCCACGACCCCCGGGGCCCCGGCGGAGACCTTGTCGTAGTACGAGCCGAGCTCTTTGGAGGGGTAGAGCCTGGGGGGCTCGTTGACCACGCTGTTGGACAGCGTGGTGAAGTAGTTGCTCTTCTCCGACTGGATGACGTGGGGGTGGGGGTGGGGGAGGGGGTGGGGGTGGCCGGCCTTGGGGCTCGGGGAGGACAGAGCCGGTATGCGCACAGGGAAGGCGAGGTCTCGGCATCTCTCCCGCTCCCTCTCCATTCCGGGCTCGCCGGACCGCTGGATCTTCGCCGTGTACGGGGCCACCTCGATGCTCTCCTTCAGGATTTGGCGATTCTCCTCCTTGTACTTGCTGGCTCGGTCCACGGCCTGCACCGCGTCCTGGGGGGGAAAAGACATCTAGCAACGTGACAGCGCATGGGCCGGCGGCGTCCACCCCTGGCTCCCGGAAGGAGACGGAGCCGTGGCGCCAGCCGGGGCACCACGCGGCGGGGTGGCATACCTGGGTGTGCGCCAGGCGGACCTTGCTGTGAGGGTCCAGGTAGAGGCGGTGGAGGTGGACGTCTTTCCCCGTGGGCGTTCGACTCCGGTCGCTCTGCTCCTGTTTCAGCTGGGCCAGCGTCAGTGTCCTTATGGGGTCCACGAAGCCGCCCTTCTTATCCGCCTCCCTGCAGGCCACAGGCGGAAACGGTTCGCAAATGAGCGTTAGCGTTAGCAATTCAGCGCGTTTCCTGCAATGCAGGGACGGGCAAAGACGAGACCTGGGGTAAAAGCGTCCACTAAACGTAAATGTGAACTGCAAATGAAGGCTCGTTCATGCTCTACGGACGTAGGAGCTTCACACACGGGCCTGAACCTGCTCAGAGCACAGATACTCCCATGCATATTACTGCAGGGGCGTAGTAGTTGGGCAACCGGGGCACTAGGAGGCAGCATTGAGTTCAGAGTGCGGCCCGAGGACGGTCTCAGGATGGTTCGGTGGAAGAAGTCACGGTTCCGCACGCTCTCCGAGAGAGGTCTGTGCACAGTCACTAACTACATGTCGTCCGGTTCTGCTTGGCGCGGCCGGTCAGAACGCGCCCTACTCACTCTTTGTGGACGTCCGGCGCGCTGGCCTTGGACAGCGGCGGGCTCTTGTGCGCGGCCATCTTGACGGGGGGCCGGTGGGCGTCGGCGCTGGCCGGCCGCACCGGCACGTGGCCCAGCAGTCCCAGGCCGTCGCCGGTGCCCCCCCCGGCGGCCTGGTGCAGCCAGGGGCTGGCGGCGTTCTGGAAGCACACAGAGGGACACCAGGGGAGTTGCAGCGGAGGAGTAAAACGTAGCTCTGACTGGCGCCAGAGGAACAGTAGAAAGACTGCGGAGATGACTGGAGTCAAAGACGTGAGCATATATAGCTCTTCCAAAGTGTGCCCATAGACACTGACACACACACGCACACGCATGCACACCTACCCGTCTGAGAGAGGTCTCGGTGTTGACGGCCACAGGGTTTTCAGGGTGCACCCACTTGGTCGTGGGGGGCAGGTTGAGCCCTGGGGGGTAGGAGGCTGGTGTTCCATTGGGGTACTGCCACAGGATGGGATAGATCCCCAGCCCTGTGGCCCCGCTATGGGCCTGGCTTAACAGAGAGGGGGGGCCCTGACCCTGAAAGCACACATCAGAGTTGAGTTTACAGACTTGCAGCAGCGTGGCGCGACATTTCCCGTGGCGGGTGCGTGCGGGCGGGAGCGAGGAACCTGCAAGAACTGCTGCGGCTGGTGGTGCGAGGCCACCGGGTGGGGCAGGCCGAGGTGGCCCAGGCCGGCCGGGGAGTCGAGCCGGGGGTGGCCCCCCAGGAGGGAGGCGGCGGGGGGCGGCATGGCCGGCAGCACCCCGGGCGGCAGCAGGTGCGGGTGAGGTAGGGCGGAGGAGTGCGGGGGCGGGGCCAGGAGGTGGGAGGCGGCGTGGGCGTGGGGGGCGGGCGGGAGGCACGGGGAGTGGGCCGCGGGGGGGTGCAGGGAGTGCAGGTGCGAGTGGAGATAGGCGGCCACGTGGTTGGAGGAGACGGCGGCGGGGGCGGGGCCCTCCGGGTCGGCGCGCACCAGCGCCGGGTCCCTGTAAACGGTGAAGGTCTCGTTCTTGTCGATGATGAGGGGGCTCTTGGCGACGGCGGGGGGGCCCCCGCCCGGCTCCGCCCGTGCCGCCACCGGCTTGAAGCCCGAGCGCGGCGGCTCGGCCGCCTCGGCCTTGGCGGGCGGGCAGCCAGCCGGGGGAGGGGAGGCGTCCGAGTAGCGCGGCATTTTGTGCTTGGAGACCTCGGGGGAGGTGTTGGGCTTGGGCTTGGAGACGTCCAGCAGGCCCGGGTGGGACTTGGCCTTGAGGAGGTCGGCTGAGTTTGTGCTGGGGTGAGGGTGGCACTGGGTGCTGCCGGGGTTGGGGAGTTTGGCCTTGGCGGGGTCCGGCTGGACCGAGCCGGGGCTGGTTTTGGACTTGGCCACGTCGGGGGGGAAGCCCGGGCCCATCTTGTGGCCCGCCGGCGGCTGTGAGTGTTTTCGGGCTTCCTCAGACAGACTCTTAATGCTGGGGTGCAGAGATGAGAAGAGCTGCTGTTGCTGTTGTGAATGCTGCTGCTGCTGCTGCTGTTGCTGATGATGATGATGATGATGATGATGATGAAGGAGCTGATGATGATGATGGTGATGAGGATGATGATGAGGAGGGAGGGCCGTTTTCTCCTTCTCCGCCGGCACATTATCAGCCATTGATGCGACAGGCCTGCAATGAGAAAAAAAGCAAAATAATACAGACCACGTTTTCTGCTACATCCTTTACCGGCTCTACGCCTCTATCTATTGTGAAGGTAAGGAGAAACAGAGAGAGAGAGAGAGACTCCATTGCAACACATCGTGGACTTTGGAATGGCGTTACTGGTCTATACCAGAACACCGGACCAATCTCAAGAGCTTTCCAATCGTCGCAGGCTCTATCTATCTATCTATCTATCTATCTATCTATCTATCTATCTATCTATCTATCTATCTATCTATCTATCTATCTATCTATCTATCTATCTATCTATCTATCTATCTATCTATCTATCTATCTATCTATCTATCTATCTATCTATCTATCTATCTATCTATCTATCTATCTATCTATCTATCTATCTATCTGAGATGCCATTAGTCTAGCTCGGTTTAAACGGCTACTCCGGGTCTCTGCCCTCATGCCGTGGGGGCCTTAAGCTTCGTGCACACCCAGCACCAGAGCCACATCACTGGACGTGGCTCCTGGCCAGTGCAACGTCCTTCCACCACCTTCCATAGATTGAGTCACTTTTGGTGTAACAATGCTAACAAACAAAGATAAATACAGTCCATAGACAGACAGCATTTGTCCTTTTGAAGCACTTCCCGGCTTTGAGTGGGATGGGAGATGTAACCCAGGCTATCGGACCGTTTCATCACCTGTTAACCCAATGTCAAAGGCTCACCTGATGACCTCGGACGGCGCGAACTCCATTTTCCTCGCTCCCAGAACGCCCTGCTGCTGCTGCTGCTGCTGCGGCTGCTGCTGCTGCGCGGAGGGTTCGGCGTCCGACCGCCGCCCCCCCTCCGAGGGAGAGGGGGACGGCGGCACGGGCGGCGAGGAGACGGGGGAGGGGTTGAGGGGGAGATAGGGGGACAGGGAGGTGGACTCGGCCTTCTGCGAGGCCAGGAGCGCCGACACCGCCTCGGAGCTCTCCTGGTGCGCCGTGGCCTGGGCCTCGTCCGTGATGTCGATCACGCCGCTGCCGCCGCCGCCGCCAACGCCGCCGGCGCCGTGGAGGTGGGACAGCGACGGGGCCTGGGGTAGGGCTGCAAGCAGAGACACCGCGTGGGTGAGGAGACGCTTTCCATCGCTTTCAGGCGAGGGGCGGGAGGCGCGGGCCCGTACCTTTCGCAGCGCTCCTGGCGTTGTCGGACGGGGAGGCCCGTTGCCGCGGCGACCGGGCGATCCGGCTCACCGCCGCCAGCTCCTCCTCCTCCTTCGACGTCGCCCCCGCCGCCTTCTTGCCCTCCTCCTCCGCTGCCGCCGCCGCCGCCGCCAGCTCCGCCCACGGGGACAGGTGGCCGACCGGGGAGGGGGGGTCGTCGGCCTCGCCGCCCCGCGCCGGCGGCCTCTCGTCCCCCTCCACCCCCCCCTTGGGGGCCGCGGCCGGCGCCGCGTCCTCGGAGTTGGGCTCCGAGGAGGAGGAGGAGGAGGAGGAGGACGAGGAGGAGGAGGACGAGGAGGAGGAGGAGGAGGAGGAGCAGGAGGAGTGGGTGGCCCTCTTGTTGTGCGGGTTCTCCGAGTCGCTGCTCTCGGACAGGTCCGAGGCCACGTCGGTCTTCAGCCTCTTCAGGCCCGCCTTCTTCTCGTCCTCCTCGCCCTTCCTGCGCTTGCTCGCCGCCTGTTTCGCTCTCGACTTGGAATCTGGACGAGAGGGGGAGAAAGAGGAACAAAATGAGGCACAGCTCAACACGGCGAACAAGCAGAGCGGCGCCTATGCTGAGGGAGCGCCGGGGCGCTCGTCCACGCACCTCTCCCGGGGGCCTCGTCTCGCCTGTCCTTGTCCTCCTCGGGGACGCTGCTGTCGGAGCCTTTCCTCCGGGACGAGCGGGGGGCGCGCTGCTCCCTCTGCTCCCGGCCGCCGCCGCCGCCGCCTCCTCCTCCCGGGGAGTTGTGCGACTGGCCGGCCGCCGCGTGCTGGCTCGGCTGCGGCTGGCCCTGCTGCTGGGAGGCCGCCGTCCCCTGGGAGCCTTTGGGGTTGGGGCCCGATGAGGTCACGGTGGGGCGGGGGCTGTTGGCCTGGGCCCTGGTGTAATGGCTCTGCGGGGGCGGACGAGGCACATGTGAGCAGCCAGCCAAGCCCGCACGCAGGCAGCGCTATCCATGTGTGCGCCCGGCAGCTGCACCTACGCGGTCTGCAACTGTTCACATTCACCGGGGCTGGACTGGACTGAACTACGCTTGGTTCGCGTGGTTAAAACGCAAACTTAGGCAGTCAATTCAATAGCTACGTAGCGGACATAGACAGTTTTCTCACATCGACATGTTCCGTCGCTTCCGCACTACCACCGACCCAAAGGACGGAGAGGAACAAGGGCGAAAGCGCCATTCGTGCACTTCGGGTCGGAGTTCGCGTCTCCCGTCGATTTTGGTGTTAAAACGCCTAAGACAACGAGATACGGCTTCAGCCCAAACGTGAACGTTAGAAAACCCCGCGAGCTGTGAGAAGAACACACACACACACACACTCACACACAGCGGAGAGGGGGGAAGAAGGGCCCGGAGAAGGGCGAGCTCGGCGCTCCGCACGTTCTGAGGACACCGCGCGGCCGTTAGATGGCGGTGCGGGCGGGATGACAGGCTGGGGAGGGGGAGGGGGGAGAGGAGGGGGAGGGGGGAGGGGTGCTCCTCGATTCCATGTTGACATTCGCGCGGAGCACATTCACGTGCCGGCGCGGCGCCAGACGACGCGTTCCTTTTCGCCTTGCACGCTCGGCGGCTCAGCACCAACGTGAAAACCGCTCTCGCTACTTCGTGCCGGAGACAGACGGGTCACAGAGAATGACTAGTGTGCGTTTTGAGATCGGCTTTGAAGCCGTTCCCGCTCAGAATGAGAACGAGGCCCGGTCAGTGAGGAGGTCTGCTTTTGGGTCAGGGGGTTTAGCTTGTGAACTAGGACTCCGGCCTTCGACAGGGTTAGGGGGGTTAGCTTGTGAACTAGGACTCCGGCCTTCGACAGGGTTAGGGGGGTTAGCTTGTGAACTAGGACTCCGGCCTTCGACAGGGTTAGGGGGGTTAGCTTGTGAACTAGGACTCCGGCCTTCGACAGGGTTAGGGGGGTTAGCTTGTGAACTAGGACTCCGGCCTTCGACAGGGTTAGGGGGGTTAGCTTGTGAACTAGGACTCCGGCCTTCGACAGGGTTAGGGGGGTTAGCTTGTGAACTAGGACTCCGGCCTTCGACAGGGTTAGGGGGGTTAGCTTGTGAACTAGGACTTCGGCCTTCGACAGATGCCCTCTCTCCGTCGCCGGTACGCTCTCTGTGGCAAGGGGCGGACAGTTCGGGCTCTGTGGTGGGCGCCCGGGGAGGGGGGGTGGGGGGTGGGGGGGGTGGGGGGGTTACCTGAGTATTGCCGGTGATGCCGCCGGGCCTCCCTCCCGCCATCTGCGAGGAGAAACGTCAAAAAAAGACATCAGTGGGGCTGGAAGACGCAGAACGAGGAGAGATGTAGAGCAAACGTTCACTGGCTTCAGATCTTACAGTATATACAGTAACATAGCGGGGTCCAATCCACACGTCATGGACATGCGTTTCATCTTTTTGAGACCGGTGGTTCTGCTCGGCGTACGTGTGTGCGTGTGTGCGTGCCAACTCACGTGGGCCGTGCTGTTGTTGCTCTGGCTGGATCGCGACCTCCGTCTGGAGGTGATGCCGATGTTCTCTCCTTTCAGCAGGGAGTGGACCACGTCGTCCAGGAAGGTCATCTGGATCATGGACGGATCCACGTTCTGAGGCTCGAGCACCTGAGGGCGGAGGGCCCGGCGTTTAGAACGAGCGGCTTTCACGGCCGTCCCCCCCCAGGAGGCGGAGCGGGGTCGGGCGACCCCGGACCGCAACAAGGCTCGTACATCGTAACAGGACAATGCAATGCAATACACTGAGGTGAGCGTGATAGTTTTAAAGGGGAAGCCCCGAGTGCTCTGTCGGCCCAACCGTTCACCCAAACCTCCGAGGACGGGCTCTGTGTTCTGCCGGCTGAGAGCTAAGCCGGATGGGTCCAGGAGGGGGTACACTCCCCCCCCTCCACCCTGCACGTCGGGGAGGTACCTGGTCATTCATGACGACCATGTTTCGACTGAAGAGGTCGTGGTGCGTGATGATGCCGGTGAACCACTGGGTGGCCGAGTCCTGCCTGTAGACGCGCACGCGGTAGCCATTCAGCGAGTAGGGACCTGGAGACAGGGGGGGACAACACAGTTAGAAGCCTTTCACAGCGCCAGTGTCGGAAATACGGGCATAAGCCGCCCTGAGACAGCCCCACGCTTCCCCCAAGAGCGGAAATGTGTCGGCGTGGGTTACCTTGCATAAAGATTTCCTGGACCTTCTGATCTTTGAGCCAGCCCTTCACTTCTTCGTGCAGCTGATGGTTGTCCCTCAAGACTGGGTTCTGGCTGTCCACCTCGTCCTGAAAGACCCAACAGACCGCTGTCAGACCGCTCCGACCTCCAGAGCATGACACGAGGCAGGAAGACAGTCCGATCATCATCCCACATTGGCCGCCACTTCAACATCCCCTCCCTGGCTGTCGCGTCTGAGCACTTTCCTGGAGCCACGCGCATGTGAAATCCACGAGAGGTACGAGAGGAGGAGCGGAGCGGAGCAAAGGCATCGAATCATCGAAGCTACAAAAACTGCAAAGCAATGATACACCTCGGCGAGGAGCGGATGAGGAAGAGGAAACCAAACCGCAGCCGCCATCCTGGCAGCGCAGTCAGCTTTTGCACTGTGTGTGTGTGCGTGTGTGTGTGTGAAGCTTGAGGTTATCACGGGGACTGAGGCGACGCCTCACGTGCCGTCCGCCGCTGAATGGAAGACATCGTAACGTGGTAGCAACCGAGCCGCCGCCGCGGGCGTCTTGAAACGGGTCAAAGGTCACGCTCCCACCGAGCATTCCTGGGCGGGAGCGCCACAGGCTCCGCTGTTCGGTTTTACGGCGTCGTTTCACCGCTGGGGATCTGAAGCTGAGCACTCGGCAAACACTCTGAGCAGAGGAGCTCCAGGTGCTAGAATTCCACTATCATCAGACAGAAAGACAGAACGGTGTCATTGATGTTCCCACGGCTGACTATCTATGGAGTTCAAGACAAAAGCAATAAAGCGAAAGTGCCAATTCAGAGAGACTCTGTCACCTCTTCCTGTCCGGCCCGGCCCGGCCCGGCCCGGCCCGGCCCCTCCGGCCTGAATGCCTCCCTCGTAACACGGAGTCAAAGGAGCCAAAACGCAGACGAGGAGGCCCGGGGCAAACTGTGATGAGGTCACGGCTTTCATTTCACCTTCTCTAGTTTCCCCGCACCCCCCCCGCACCCTCCCCCCCCCCGCCCCCACCGTCTCTCTCCCTCTCTCACTGTTCCACTTTCATAGCCTTGTTCAGCTCTAAATGAAACCGGCGTGCACGCTAAAAATAGCACTCTGGAATGCAGCGCTACGGAGGTCAGCGAAAACCCCGCGCATATATTCCTACTATTCGGCTTAAAGCGAGCCACCACCACTGCTGCCGGTCCGGCTGACAAGGAGCACACAGCACCATCTCCGCGCGATTTACACGCACCATGCATGCGGAGGACGACTCCAGCCATTCTACAAACCGCCTTCAGTGTGAGAGATGCAGCTCTACGCAGTTCTGTGCAGTTTCCGGGGGAACCGAGTTTGGCATTCCACCCACAGAGGAGAGCGGGCACGGACGCGCCTGCCACCAGGCTCCGTCCATTCCGACTCTCCGTCGGCCTGGTTAGAAACAATACACACACGCGCACGCGCGCGCACACACACACACTCTGTTACCACGGCAACACGCCGAGACGGAACGAGTCGACGTCATCCGAGTCTCGCTCGCCGAACGGGGAGCGAGACCCCTGCGAGGCGAGGCGAGGCGAGGAGAGGGGACGGTTCATCCCCATAGCGGGCCGCTACGGTTCAAAGCGAGGCTTCACGTCCGTCTTCATGCGGTGCAGAGGTTCGCCCGCTTCGAACCGAGGTGTTCAAGTGTCACCGCAGGACGGGAGTGAGAAGTCCATTGGCTTCGAGAGCGGCCGGCGGGTCTCCGGTCGAGGCTTTTTCAGACACGTTCGGAGGTCAGAGGCGGACTCTGACGGCCGCTACGCACGCTGGGCGGTCCCGGTAGAAGGGGATGGAAGGCCGTCTGGGAGAGTGAGAGTGAATGAGCTCAGCCGCTGTTGGAACGGCACGAGGTGACCAAGCGGAACTGGCGGAGCGTTCAACAGGCAGCACGTTGGAGAAGAGCGCAGTCAGTGTGGTCTAGGCACTCTTAAAAGCTCCACGTCCGCGCTGAGGAGTCCGACGGGTCTTGGGTAAAGTCGTTTCACTGCTTTATTGTGTTATTATGCGTGTATCACGGTTTTCGTAGATACGGCATTTCACAGTCAGAAGCCGATCAATAATTGGCTCAGGATGACCTCGATACATCACATCATTACAGCAGCCACTCCATGGCATTGTGGGCAGGGAAATGGCACAAATCTGCCTGTGCCCAACAACTCACAGAGTGATGAGGGTGGACCTGCCGCATTTGATTTTGACGATCGGGCCGCTCACACAGATGTTAGCGACCAGATCGAATCTCGGCTGAATCAGAGGTTAGTTAGGGGCTGGAGTGCTAGAGGACACACCTGTAAGGCAAACCCCTCTGCTCTCCCGCACTGGTGTCTGGGCCACTGCCTGTTTGGCTCTGTGTGTGTGTGTGTGTGTGTGTGTGTGTCTGCGCGCACTGGAGATGCTTTCAAGGTAACGTGACACCGGGATGAATATAGATGTGTGTGACAGCAGGGGAGGAGGCGTGTGTATGCGTGTCTGTGTCTGTGTGTGTCAGGGAGGGAGAGAGAGAGAGGGAGGGAGAGAGGGAGGGGGGAGGGGGAGAGGGAGAGACAGAGAGAGAAAGAGAGAGAGAGAGAGAGCTTTGTATTTGGAGCACTGCAGGGCATGAAGCCATAAAATTCCACCGAGGCAGGACTGTCAGCTGAACAGCATTAAAAGTGAGTGCGAGACTGTGTGTGCGTGCGTGCGCGCGTGTGTGCGTGCGTGTGCGCGTCAGCTCCTGTCTCGCTCCGCCCCTACTCCAACTCAACGCTCCTCGACCAAACCTCTCGTGACACATAGTAACCCTGAGTGACACATTTTCTGTGTTCGCTGCACAGACAGTCGGGGGGGGGGGACACGTCTCAGATTTCCCAAAACCAAAAGTGAGAAAGCATGATGGGGGGAAAACTTACTTACTACGCGACGGGGGAATGTGAGAAAAAGCAGTGGGCCATCCGATCCCTGGAGCCATCTCTGTCTGGCTATAGCATGGGATATGGATGGATGAATGGGATATGCGTTGTGGAGGACGTGTCTATCTCCTGCTGTGATCTGGTCAGGGCCCGTATTGTATTGTATTGTACTGTACTGTACGCTGGATCAGCGTGGCTGTGATCTGCGGCCTACTAACCAGCTAGTTGCCGGTGAGCGTGCGTGCCTGCATGTGGGGTGTGAGTGCCGCAGCTCAGCCTCTTATCGGCTGTGTGACTGCGGACGACCTCTGAGGATTAGCTGGGGCAGTTGGGGAGACCGGAGCCGGCTCAGCCTCGGCACACTTCAAAAAAAAAGGAAAATCACACAATGGCCCCGCACTCGCAGCCGGCTCCCCCACCACAGCCGCTACGACCGGACCGCGGCCCGCTGGGCAAGACGAGCCAACACGCCATTTGACGAGGGACCACCGCTGGTCTGAGGGGCCGTCCCCGGGGCACGCGCGGCTCCGGCATGAGTCGTGAAGCCGGACGAGAGGACGAATCAAAGCGGGCTCCGTTGAGGAGTTCAGTCGAACTCCTCCAGACTTTCCCTCGGCGTTAGCGCACATCGCAGCTTTCTCACACACACGAACGCCCACAGATAGAGAGAGAGAGAGAGGGAGGGAGAGCAGGTGTGAGATAGAGAGAGAGAGAGAGAGCGAGTGTGCAAGAGCGAGAGCGAGGGAGAGATTCCTCCATTCTTAAATCAGCCATGGCCACACAGAGCCGCCTATTCTTCTGGAGACCTTTGACCCCAGCGAGCAGTAAAAACAGTCTGAATCTCTCTCTCTCTCACACACACACACACACACACGCTCTCTCACACACGGAGCAGTGACGCCATGGCCACTCCCCTCTCTGTTTTTCCAGTTGGACAGGAAGACTGGAGCGAGGGAAGCAGAGAGAGAGAGAGAGAGAGAGAGAGAGGGAGGGAGGGGGCTACAATCTGTTTGGCATAAACTGTACAATGAAGTCACTGTTTGGTGGGCCAGCCTGCTGCTCAAGTCCGTGTATCTGTGTGTCTGTGTGTACTTCTACGCAGCTAGCAGTGCCAGAGTCAAAATAAAGCTCCCATTTTCTTTAAATTATGGCTATAGTGGCTGCCGATGTGAGATCCGGGGAAAATGTTGAAACAGGCCACTGTGTATTCTGGGTGCGTGGCATGGCAAAAGGTAGCGACCGGGCGCAGGGATTTTCAGATGAGAGATTCATGTTGCTGTGAATATGGGGCAGACAAGGAGAGACTATCTGAGAATGGGGGCAATTATAACATTCAAGGCATCATAGTCAATACAGGAGGGGCTCGCACCCTTGTTCACTGCAGAGCAGCAATACTCATCAAGACTACAAAGGTTACATCTTGGACAAGAATCTCCCTTTCATTTTTCAGGAAATATGGGCTCCAGCTTTCATAGCATAGCATAGCATAGCATAGCATAGCATCATGTTACAAAACACATTTGCAAATTTGAAAAGGATTGTGAATTGATTATTGAAATGGTTCACATCAATAGCCCACTTAGTTACAAAGGTTTTGAAACTGATGATTGATGTGTTGATACAATTGAAAACTTCATTCACTTCCATTCATTAATTTATGATAATATGAATGTCAGACCGAGTCATTCTTAAACTTTTTATATATACATATATATATATATATATATATATATAGAGAGAGAGAGAGAGAGACATGTGGGCATGAACTAACAGCAATATTACAGTCCTACAGAGAAAAGTTTCTTGACAAAGCCAGAGTCAGGGGAGAATGGCAAGACTGACTGAACTCCAATAAGCACTCAGTACAACTAAGGTAATGCTGAAAACCCATCTAACCTTGAAGCTGGGCTACACTCCTGTCAGTGAGCGACAGAAAACCCAGGCTAGGACTTCTGCAGGCTGACCAGTATTTGACAGAGGACTGGATAAAATCCCGCCCTGAATCAACAGTTCAGAGGACATGTCCTCATCCTTTGTAAACATCATTGAAATACCACAGTCTTGCTGACAACTGTTGCTGACCCTGTCTGTTTCTTTAAGACCATAAAGTACTCATCTTCTGATGGCTACTTGCGGCAGGAGAACGCACCGGGTCACTAAGTTCAAATCATCTTCAAGGTGACAAGGTGCTCACTTCTCTTTAATTGCTTTCCTAGTCACTAGATCTCCATCCCATTGGGACCATGTCGGACGGAGTGGCACGCCGGAGTTGCCTCATGGACGCGGAGCCGGCTAATCTGCAGACGCAAACGCGTCGGTATGAACCAACATACTAGCGAACGTGGGCTGCTGGAGCGAGATGAGAGGAGCAACCACAAACAAAATCACTCCCACCACAGCCATCAGCTTTCACACCATGCGAACGAATGAACGGCCGAGTGAATTGACTGACCGTCGAGGAACTGAGAAACAGACCGCTGGGCGAGCGCGAGAGAGTGAGTGATGACGAATACCACGACTTGATCCGAGAGAGCGCTTTGAATCCGACCCGGGGTTCGGCGCAAACAAAGGAGAGTAAAGATCCCCCGGCCTGGTGTGCGGACGGTGAGGGCGCTGAACAGCCTTTCCATCCAGCACGACCCAACGAGCCGTTCAGCCCGCCGACGCTCACCCTCCACCGGGACGGGCTTCTTATGACTCGGATACCCGGGAGGTGCTGCCCCTCTTAAAGCGACGGCGTCCGCCGAGCGCCTGTCCGTCGGTTACGTAACGCGGAGGGCAGCCGTCGGACGGCACGCCTCGTTTTCTCATGTCAGCCCGACAGCGTGGCATCCACAGGGACGCGGCATATATCTGCAGTCGACGCACATGTGGCTCGGCCCCAGCCTCCCGTCGCTCCTCTGCCTTTTAGGGATAGCTTCCGAAATGATGCTATCAAACGGCACTCTGAGGAGAGCGAGGAGGCTCTCTCTGCTGTGCGGTTCAGACCGACACGTCCCTGGTCTTAAATTACGACTGAAAAACGGCACCTTCAGTCAACGGTCTATTCTCATGCCTTGAGTCAAGAACACATTGTACGTGGAAGGAGATGGTGTGAATGAAGCAACTAAAAGTAGTGCAATGACACGTTTCACAAGATGTGTCATTCGGTTGCCTCAGGTCAACTACGAGCAGTTCCATACAGGGCGTTGGTGTGCGGTGAGCGTGGTGATTACCTGATATGGTTGGAAGGCTGAATGGTCAGAGAGGAAATCCAATTGCCTGTCTAGTAAGAATTCCACGGCAGTTACCGAAGACAGCAGGCTCTTCCCGACCACTGGCTTAAAGGCCTGCACAGGAGAGACAGACGAACATGGTCAGCAGGTGAAAACAGCACAACAGCACGAAACGTAAAAATGTAAACAGAACCATCAATTCATCAGAATCCATTTGAGCTCAACCGTTCGGTAAGTAGCACAAGTTTGCGGTTGCGGGGTCCTACAAAGCACATGTGAGAGAAGTGAGAAACACGGGAAGAGAGTGAATCATTGGATGGAAGAGATGGATGGCTGTGTGAAAGACATCAGAGAGGCACGATGCGGAGACGTGGTGAAGGGGGGTGGAGGAAAGAGAGAGGGTAGGGGATAGATGGGAGAGGTCCGGAGTGATGAATACATTAATGAGCAGAGCGAGTCTGACAGTTCAAAGGCAGCACTCTCCACTTTGATGCCGTGTCTCTTTTACACGCTACATGCACAGGCGCACGCTTCTGTCTGTCAGCCTGTGGCCTAGGCTCAGCTGTTACACCGTATAGCGGAAACAAAACCCAGACTGCGTTTTGCACAAGTGTTGACACTGTGTTTCTCAATGCAGAGAAGGCGGGGCCCAGGACTCCCAGAGACACTTTTTCCTTGGCTGAGGACAGGTCTTTGGATGAGTAACATCAGGGATCAGCTCTGAATTTTCTCTATGATTTTCTAATCTACATTCTATGGATTTGTGACTTTTTTCTGAACTTTACAAGGAATTTCTCAGAGGGCTATTTTTAACCTACATATCAACAACAAACCTATGAACTTCAATGAAAATGTTGCATGCATTTTCTTTTCACAGGGATAGGCCACACTTTCACAGAAGAGCTGAATTTTGACAACCTCACAGAAACACATTGACACATATTCTCAGCATCTGATGCTGCAGGTACATACTTGTTAGTGAGCTCCAACTGAACTAACCTGGTACACAACAGCAGACCAACAAAACAGAACAACCTGTGCAACCCAGTCCAGAGTAGCAGTAGGAGGAAAAATATCATCTCTGCTATTTCAGGCAGAGTGTGTGAGCATTCTGGACAGATAGTGTGGCCTGCAGACGAGAACAGTATCATTTCTTACATTTCCAATGGTTCCAATGGTGTCCAATTGAAAGTAGTTCAATTCTAAGTAGCTTGATCGCCAGTTCAGAGCAACTCATCTGATACTGTATGACTTACTCTATGAGCCCAGGCCCCTACAACAGTTGACCATCTACCACCAGCCCAGGCTCTTACAACACCCAGCCATCTACCACCAGCCCAGGCTCCTACAGCACCCAGCCATCTACCACCAGCCCAGGCTCCTACAACACCCAGCCATCTACCACCAGCCCAGGCTCCAACAACACCCAGCCATCTACCACCAGCCCAGGCTCTACAACACCCACTCATCTACGCCCAGGCTCCTACAACACCCAGCCATCTACCACCAGCCCAGGCTCCTACAACACCCAGGCATCTAACACCAGCCCAGGCTCTACAACACCCAGCCATCTACCACCAGCCCAGGCTCCTACAACACCCAGCCATCTACCACCAGCCCAGGCTCCTACAACACCCAGCCATCTACCACCAGCCCAGGCTCCTACAGCACCCAGCCATCTACCACCAGCCCAGGCTCCTACAGCACCCAGCCATCTACCACCAGCCCAGGCTCCTACAACACCCAGCCATCTACCACCAGCCCAGGCTCCTACAACACCCACCCATCTACCACCAGCCCAGGCTCCTACAACACCCAGCCATCTACCACCAGCCCAGGCTCTTACAACAGTTGACCATCTACCACCAGCCCAGGCTCCAGCCATCTACCACCAGCCCAGGCTCCTACAACACCCAGCCATCTGCCACCAGCCCAGGCTCCTACAGCAGCCAGCCATCTACCACCAGCCCAGGCTCTTACAACAGTTGACCATCTACCACCAGCCCAGGCTCCAGCCATCTACCACCAGCCCAGGCTCCTACAACACCCAGCCATCTGCCACCAGCCCAGGCTCCTACAACACCCAGCCATCTGCCACCAGCCCAGGCTCCTACAGCAGCCAGCCATCTACCACCAGCCCAGGCTCCTACAGCAGCCAGCCATCTACCACCAGCCCAGGCTCCTACAACACCCAGCCATCTACCACCTGCCCAGGCTCTTACAACAGTTGACCATCTACCACCAGCCCAGGCTCCAGCCATCTACCACCAGCCCAGGCTCCTACAACACCCAGCCATCTACCACCAGCCCAGGCTCCTACAACACCCAGCCATCTACCACCAGCCCAGGCTCCTACAACACCCAGCCATCTACCACCAGCCCAGGCTCCTACAACAGCCAGCCATCTACCACCAGCCCAGGCTCCTACAGCAGCCAGCCATCTACCACCAGCCCAGGCTCCTACAGCAGCCAGCCATCTAACTGTCTTTTTGACTTGTAACTGTCTGATTAGATGTGTGGCTCCTATTTTTTCCTGCCTGTTCCCACAGTTATTCTATTTTGCAGAGAGGAGTTACCATGGTAACATGTTAGTGGTGGTGAATATCTAATAGAAATCCACAGATGGGGATTTGTTTAGTCAATAGTGGTGAATATCAGCCCATTCTCTGTGCTTTCGCCCCTCCTCGGCCCCACAGATGGAGGACCCCCTCCATGGCCCTGCCTCCACATAGTGACTGTGGTTCTGATTGACATCACATCACTAACTATGTTTACACGCACATCGATTATTGTGCATGGTATTAATTTGATAAGCGGAGGATATAAATTTCACTGGTTTAGCTGGATCACTGAACATTTGGTCACTAAAAAAGCTGTTTAGAGTGAGTCAGGTCCATTTTACATTTCATTCTTAGTAAGGTCAGTCTGATAGACAGATGACGTCTTGGAAATGGCCCAGAAAATGAACTACAACGCTTTCCCTGCATCTCTCTCGTGTGCTGTTTCACATACAAACCCACACAGACACAAGTCAGGAGCACACTGTGTATGCAAGCAGAACATGATAGTGTGAGTGCTCAGCTCTATTTCTGTCCCTCTCCAAATGTCATATTTCCAGCCTCCAATGGAAGCATTCAGCCAGTGGACTGAGCAGCACAACTGGACGATCTGTTTATCGTAGCAGAAGGCCACTTCTTTTCATCTCAAATCACCAGTCTGAGGCTGATGTCAGTTTATGTTTTGAACTACACAGCGTTATCTGCCTGCAAGTCTGGATTAACGAGAACTTCTGCAGCGGATCACAAGAACAATATTCACGTTCGCTCTCGGCATTATTAACACTTGACCTAAAAAAGAAAGAAAAAAAAGACGCTGGCCAAATCCTCTCAAGATTTCTGCTGCACCGCCATGACGTCCAGCAAGGTGCTCCTCTGGATTGGATTAAGCAGATTACTTCCCAGATTACAGAACCCTGAAATTCTACTGTTCCTCTTGTCATCACCGCAAAGAGGTGCAACACCCGCTGCAATGATTGCAGTTTTATATGTGTGTGCATTGTCTACACAACAGAAAGCTGTGCTTGCATTCAGTGAACCGTCCCGTCTCTTGTAGCCCTCATAACCGAGATGACAACTGGTTTACGCATAGGCACCCTTTTGTGTTGACCAGATGGGCAGATGGTTCCGAGGCGCACCTTGTGTCACAGCGACACTATGTCTTCTTCCCCGGCTAAGTTGTTTAATAGGTCATTAGCATTGCAAAAAGCGGCGTCATTACCAGGACGACTCGCGCACAATTCTGGGTGGAACCTGCACAAAGACAGATGACAGCGCGTGGGGAAAGAGAAGGACTGAAATTGAGCATACCAACACACACACACACACACACACAGAACTTCAAGAAGCGGAGCCATCGTGATGACCACCTCATCTCACAACCGGTTCACTGCCTGACTGTAACTTTCACTTCTGTCCAATGACATTCAATCAGAACCAATGTGGTTTCAGCTACACCACAGCAGTAAGCAAAGGTAGCCTTATATCAATGTCCAGTGGCTGCATGGCTACCCCACAGCTCCATTCGCGTAGGCATCGTGGACTAAACCCAGTTGGACGGGGAAACCATGAGACTTGGTGGATTTAGGATATTCACCACTGACAGTCAACAGCTTCAAACGCACAACATGGCTGCCATGTACTCGATCCTCCTATCCCTTCCAAAGTGGCTCTCTCTCACACACACACACACACACACACACAGACAATTTGGTCCCATTTGCTACACTGTGGCACGAGAAACCATTACGGTGCCGCATATTTCTTTTTCATTGTTATTTTGCTCTGCTCATTTCTAGACGGACAGCGGGAGGGCGGATGAGAAGGACAGACATATTCACCGAGCGTCAGTACACAGCAGACACAGATAAAAGCTAAATGAATTCAGGCTTCTTCGGGTTTGCATTCCTCTGCAAGAGAGCCGCACACACGTTGTGAAAAAACATGGCGGCTCTCGCCATAAAACCCGGAGTGACAGCCATGATGGAAACAGCATTTTGAGAAAGCAGATGAGCACAAATTGTATCCTCCGCGGCCCTGTCCTGCCCTGTCCTCTGCGTGCGTGCATGCTTGTGTGTGTGTGCGCACTAGGTGAATAATTGATAAGGAAAAGTGCAGAACGTAAAGGAGATGGTGGAACTCATGCATCGCTAAGTGACCCAGAGAGGCACAGACGCACACGCCGACACGTGCGGACATGCGGCCGGGCACACATGCACTATAGAGTTTATCGTCCGATGAAGGTCGGCAGCTTTGAATATCGCTCCGACCACGCGGGCTCCCATCGGAGAGCATCGAGTCCCTGAACGCCCCCGGGGCGCTCGCTCGAAAGATAAAGAAGAGTTTGGAGGAAAGCACCGGCCGTGCCGCTGATCAGCAGCAAGCTCACCGTTTCGCTTTGCTCGCCAGGGCGAACGTAACGGCATGACATGGTAGTTCGTGATGAGATCCGAGGGCCAATTTCAAGGGAAGGGATACTATTATGAAACGTATCATCGAGGGGAGCGAATGCAGCTGGGAGTTGGGGCGAGTGGTGGAGCGACAGTAGACAGTGGTCAAAATGTAGCCGGCAGTCACTGAGAACGCTCTCTCCAACCCGGATCAAAACAAACAAATACAAGGTATGGCATCCCATCCTTCGACACGTGTAGAGTGTAGGTCAGAGGTCTGGTGGTCTGCTTATTCCATGACAGGGTGAGCAGAAACCCCTGTGACAAATGCAGCCGAGACCGGGGCGCACTCGGAGGCGGGTGAATAATTGACAAGTCTGCCATCCACAGGTGCCGGCACGCATGCAGATGAAGGCTTTACAAACGAGCAGAAGTGGCTCGTGATCCAACGCATACTACATCATCATCGTCTGTCAGACCAGGCGGGAAGCGTTGCGGCATGGGACTGGACCGGCTGCTGCTTACCGAGGGTTCACCTGCTGACGCCAGTGGCGCGGACAGCTCTTCATCGGGGGCGACACCACCTGCACAGGTAACTGGCAGAACCGTACAGACTGCAGACTGTAGTACAAACCGTAAGCTTCTCAAGTCGCCAAAATGGAATACGTCTAGTCTTTGCAGGCCCGAGTGAAAGGTCCGGCCGGACGTCTCACGAGGGAAAACACACGGACCCCGGCATCTGTGTCTGTCATTATTACATCACCAACGACCTGCTATGTTTAACACACTTGAGCAGCGCCGACCGACGCGGCGCTAGGCTGTACGCCCTCGATCTCCACGCAGATTCCACGCTCTGACGCCAGGGAACGATGCCACACAGCTCGCCGGGGCTCGCCATCGAGGCTCCCGAGAGCCCAGGGCGACCCGGACCTCCACGTCCAACACGCCGCCGCGCCGAAGCGTCTCCGGGGGTCTGCGAGACGGGGTCTGAATGAGACCCACCTGGAGCCCATCCCAGGCCGTTCGTCAGTCGAAGAGCGGGAGCAGGTCTGATCTCGGCAGACGTCCGGCAGCGAGTACCAGAGCACAAGTTCGAGCGCCGAACGATGCACGTCAGGACGAGGACGAAACGCAGGCATAGATGGCGTGAAAGTGAATGAATACGCTGCCCGTAGTGAAGACACAGGGGGTGACCCTTGATAGGTTTATACTGCTGTGAAAGGCACGTAGCACGGACATGGAAGGGTATAACAGGCCTCCCTCAGAGATGCACAGCCACGAGCATGCATGCGCCGACACGTACGTAGGATACGGCCGGTCGGAGGCGGCTCGGCCCCTCGGCCCGCTCCCTCGCCTCCCGCAGCCCCGTCACACTCACGCGTGGCTCCGAGGTCACACCCGGGCGTTACCTCGCTCTCCGCCGTCTCCAGGCAACGTCCAGGGGCCCCGGCTGGGCAGAGAAGCGCTCGGCAAAACTAGCTCCGGTCCGGGGAGCGGGGGCAGCCGGGGAGCAGGAAACGAAAACATGACGAGGGTAAAAAAAAAAACAAAAAAAAAACACACACATGCATGCGCGTATGTGTCTGCATATACGCGTACGTGCGAGAATCGGGCAGGGTGAGGAGGCAGCTTCTCCCCGCGGTGAGAGGGGACAGATGGCGGAGAGGCAGAGGAGGAAGAGCAGAGGACGAGCTACACAGCCGACATTTTAACTGCTGCTGACGCAAGGAGGAAGGGAGAGGAGAGAGGGAGGGACCCAGGCAGGCAGGCCAGCCAACACACACTTCCTCCCTCCCTCTCCCTCTCTCTCTCTCTCTCTCTCTCCCTCTCTCCCTCTCCCTCCCTCTCTCTCTGTCTGCCTGCCTCCCTCTCTTTGACGCAGGGTTGCTCCCTCTTGCTCACCGTGCTCCGCGGCTCCGTTTGGCTCCCCCGTCTCCTGCCTTTCAGATTTCATCACGTCAGTGCGCCTCCCCTCGACTTCCCCTCTCCTCCGTCCCGGGCGCTCGGAACGACGTGCGTGGCCTCGCAGGAGTTTTGCCGGGGACTGGAAATGGAGCCATCTCGGCGGACGGACTGCATACAAATCGCCCTGCCTTCAGCGCGCCTCGTCTTCATCGTGAAAGATCTACAAGCTGCAGTATTCCTATACATAAAGGGCTTCCTAATTAGCAACCTAGGCAGTTCAGATGAAACCAAGGCGTTGTGCCTTCTGTACTTTCCTAAGTTTTGCATGCCTGTCCACACTGGACTTCAAGACCTTTGATTACTTTCCTCCTACCTTTAGATGTTTGGTTTACTGTCCTAGAGGAGTCTGAATGTTTAAGCTCTCTTTTTCCAATTGAACAGTGTTGTTGCATCGATAGACCAGATAAGCAGACATCACGATGTTACATTTTAAACACACTGATTTCTTAAGTGCTCCGAGGCAGCAAACGGACCATCTTTGAGCCGCGGACAAAAGGAGGCGTTTCAGGACTTCACTTAGCCGGGGCGGCATTTTCTGACTCTTTTCGAGCATTCCACAGAGAGCAGGACATGGATATCTCAAGACGGGGATCAGAAAAGTGGGACCGACACGGAGGAACACCGATATTCTATTCCGTGACACAGGCCAAGTGAAACAAACAGAGACCGCACTAAAAGAAAAAAAGAATAGCTGAACCGCCAATACACACACACACACACACACACACGCGGTACACGCACACACGCAACCCAAACCGTCACCTCTGAACTCATCAGCTGGCCACAATCCAGCTCTGATTAATCTCTTCTTCCCTCCACAGATTGACACTGTACACATACTGTAGTGTCTCTCTCTCTCTCTCTCTCTCTCTCACACACACACACACACAACCACACACACACACACACAGTGAGCCAGAAAGAGAGAGACCCAGACACACAGTTGTGCGGCAATATCCTGCAGTCCATCTGCTACGCCAATGCAGGGTTTCAAAACTACTGCCATTCTGAAAAATGCTCCGACATCTTACATTTCTGACAACAACATTCTGGCCATTTCAGCAAATAGCTAAATGTGTGTGTGTGTGTGTGCGTGTGTGCGGCACGTCCGCCACATGTTCTGAAGTGAAGAATGCAGGCCTGCATAAATATCACTACACACGACCCAAGCGCTCCTCGGCCTGTGTGTCAGAGAAAGAGGCCTGAACCGGTCCTGTGAAGCGTTTTTTTTTTTTTGTGTGTTGTTTTTTTTTCTCTCTCTCTCTCTCTGAAGCCCTTGCTGCCATGAAGACTAAGCTATTTTTACACAGGCACACAGATCCACAGGAGGGAGGAGATTACACGAGACCAGCTCCATCTGCTCAGGGGGAGAGACGGAGGGGAGGGAGGAGGGGAGGGGAGGGAGGTGGGAGGAGGGGAGGGCTGGCTGGCATTTTTATTGACCCAGTTTCCACCAAAACTACATCCCGGTCGCCTGTTTCACTCTCTGGAAGGCAAACAGCGAGCCCGAGCCCGAGCCCGAGCCCGAGCCCGAGCCCGAGCCCGAGCCCGAGCCCGAGCCCGAGCCCGAGCCCGAGCCCGAGCCCGAGCCCGAGCCGCCCTGCTACGCTAAGCGGACAGAGCGGATAGAGGTAGCTTTCAGAAGACACGGCCGTATCTGATGACGCATGGAGACACACGCACACACACACACACACCGACTCATTCACTCACACGCACACGCTTTTGTTCTGCCGTCATCATAGTGCAGCGCCGTCACGCGTAACCGTGCGTGTGTGCATACCAACGCCAAGGAACAACAGGTAGAGGAGCCGGGCCGCCGTTGCTAGGGAACCTAGCGGGACTCTAGCGGGCGAGCTAGAGTCGGGAATCTCGCACATTTCGCTCGCCGGGTCACGCACACTGCCCGCTTTCCAGTCACAACGTCGGCTTTGGCCTCTCCGAGCGGCGCGCGGGAGACCCGAACACCAGCCGATGGCGCGTGAAGTGGGCACGCGGGTAATCTGCTCGCGGCGACGTCGGAGCCACGCACCTACGGTAGGGCCAGGCACATTCTCATGGGCCGGGCCGGTCCGGTGGGGGACGGCGAGGGAGAGGGTCACGGAACAATGACGCGTGACATTTCGTCCTCAAAGCGACGCCAGCCCGGGGTCAACGCCATCGAATCGCCCCCCGGCGGTAGCAACACAGACAGCCGCGTGCATATCTGCCATCCGTCCCAAGCAAGTGGTTTTAGAGGCGAAACCGAAGGTGTCGAAAGTCAATGAGGACTTCTCGTGTATGTCCAGATGATCCATTCCTCCGATGAACAACCGAAATCCCCAAAGATGGCCGACCTCCGGGAGATACAGGCTCCAGTGTTCCCCGGGTGCGACAACGTCGGCCTTCTCTCTGTTCGCCTTGCCCTGGAGCGTCGGCCGGCCGGCGGAACGCACGCGCCGCCTTTGACGGGACTTTGCAGCGCGCCGTCTCTAACGGCTTCGCTCAGTCTGCCGCGGTCCCTGGGAAACGGGGAGGTGATGTAATATCTGGATGAGAAGTGCAATCCCCGCCCCCCCACCCCCACCCCCACCCCCCCCACCCTCCATCTTCTCTGAGGTCTGATCCCCTCGCGCAGCACAACGGGGCCCAGAGAGGTGCCACTCCGAGCTGTGAAAACATGGGCAGAGTGGGGCGGCTGCCAAGGAATAGTCAGCCAGTGGTTTGTCCTAGCAGAAAGAGGAATAGCAACATGCTTATCTGTTACATAGTAAAGCTCTTATCACATAGTGGGGCCGTTAGGTTGCTACAAATATTTCGCTTTGGCGTGAATTTTGGAAGACGTTCGAGCAAAGCATCGTCTCTCGTATGAAAGACGTTGTCATGGCTCATGTGCCGCAATATCCCAAACAATCAGACTACGAGGCAGCACTCGGAGGGTTGACGTTCTAAAGTGCCGTGGGAGGGTGGGGGGGGGTCATAGTGATACGTGCTTTGACTGGCCTCTATCCGCTCTTCAGAATAAAAGTCATAAGTCAGTTAAGTCGTGAGTTAGGCGGCCCTAGGACTACACAGTTTGACGTATCCGGATGCCTGGTGAGGTGTGGCTCGATCATGTGGCCTGTCGCTGTAATACCGGCACTACAGGCTGTGGCGGCCTGAAACTCCTCGTTAGCCCGGCGTTGATGATGAGACTGTGTCCAGAGTGAAGAGATGGTATGGGAAGAGCGGAAAACTGCTCTTCCCCGAGGACAATGTTTTGATCAATCCTCCCATCCGGGCATTCGTTGACACGCGAACTCCGCCCCCTTCATTTTTTAACGTGGGTCAACGGAAAACCGTTCAGTCGGTAGCCTTCTGTCTGGAGGGTGCACGATGGGTTGGCTCTGAGAATTTGAAATTCTGAGAATTGAAATTACTGAGACCGAATGGCGTGTGTGATCTGCAACGGTCTGGCAACATGTAGGTTCTTTCGGCGGGGCATGTGGAAAACGTGAAGTTTCAGCATGACATGCGACACATTTCCAGGCAGGTCTCTGAAACACTTTTCTGATCCGCTGTGGACGCGGTCCCGCCTGGGCGACAACAGCCGTCCACTCGGCGCGCTGGCCACCATGTTCCGCTGGACCAAAGTCCACCCGTTTAGTCCAGACCGGCGCTCGGCCTTCCCGACGGGCCGAGAGTGCGGACCACTGGGTTCAGGCAACAACCCAACAGCTACTACAGTGTCCGGCAGATCTCTCGGTCAGAGAGATCTGGTCGGGGTGCGCTAGATTTGCGTTTTGCATACCCGCATAGCTTTCTCTCCCAAGACAGGAACAAGGTTGTCCTCCCAAGCGCGTGGGGATTGGGCGCGCCAGATGAGACCATTTCAAAGCGAGACGAGGGCGACCCAGAAGTGCTTCGAATGCGCTACTCCACTCGAAAATCCACGGGAACACAATACAGATCGCACTTGATGACGTGCAGTGGTCTCTAAAGGGGACCCCCTCGCCGCTGTCCACTCGTTCGCCTGTAACGCTGTTCAATAGGCGACGTCAAAAAGATACAAACGTACAAGAAAACGACCGGCTGCGACTTAACCGCTCCGTCAATGCGCTGCTTTCAAGCAACAGAGAGCACAAAGCCGAGGCCGAAACTAAAACAGGACCGACACTTTCTATTTCAGGTCAACAAGACCATACCGCAGTTCAATATTTCAACACACCGAGTTGTAGATCAGAGAAGCGGAAGCAGAGAGTGAAAAGAGAGGGGGGGAAAAAAAAGGAGAAAAAAAGAGGCAACAGCAAATCCTGTATCACCAAACACCTTATCAGTCCCTTGGCAGACAGGAAACCCACAGAAGGCTTGTTTCCTCCACAGGCACGCACGCACGCTCGAGAGAGACGGACAGACAGACACGCGCGCACGCACGCACGCACACACACACACACACACACACACAGAGCAGAGTTAGGTTACTGGGGATGAGTGAGCGCTTCCTCTTCAGAGAAGAAAAACAAGACGAGAGGCCGGCACGGAGGCGATAGTCGGACAAGCGCGGATTCCATTTGTGTGCATGTCTGCACATGTGTGTGTGTGTGTGTGTGTGGCACCCACACGCACCCCATCCGGGGGACATCCACAAGACGGAACAAGGCCGGAGTGACTGGGGACTCTCCCGACGGAAGCCGACCCCACCGAACACGCTGCCTGGGGCGCATCCTTCGGTCCCCGCGTCTGCTGTCATTCACGCAGCATGTCTTAACACAGCCAGGCCAGTCTCTCTCTCTCTCCCTCTCTCTCTCTAACACGCACACACACACACAGCCGAGCTCACGCTCCCTCTCCACACACACACACACACACACACACACACACACACGGCAGCCAAACTTTAAAAGATGACTGCAGTTTGAAACACACACGTTGTATGTGTGTGAGTAAATGAGAGAGAGGGAGAGAGAGAGGGAGGGAGGGAGGGAGGGAGGGAGGGAGAGAGAGAGGGAGAGAGAGAGGGAGAGAGGAGAGGAGAAGGAGAGGGAGATGAGAGAGAGAGAGAGAGAGAGAGAGAGAGAGGGAGGGAGAGAGGGAGACAGAGAGGGAGACAAAGACAGAGAGAGAGAGAGAGAGAGAGAGAGGGGGGGGGGGGGAGAGAGGGAGAGAGAGAGAGACAGAGAGAGAGAGAGAGAGAGAGAGGGAGGGAGAGAGGGAGAGAGAGGGGGGAGAGAGAGACAGAGAGAGACAGAGACAGAGAGAGAGAGAGAGAGAGAGAGAGAGAGAGAGAGAGAGGGCGTCTAAGAAATGGGTAGGTTCCGATCGCAAAAAGACCCGTTGCCAGCCGCACGCGACATGATTCTCTGACGCGTTCCTGACCGTCGACAACACGTCCCTGGTGGCCGAGAACAGCGGCGCCATGTTCCGATTGAACTGGTCAACCGAACTTCTGATCGTCGCACCTGCCAAGGTAGGTGCCGGTGGCAAAACGCCGCGACAGAACGGGGCCCGAATCACGCGGAGGCCTGGGCCGGAGAGCTGCGCCGTAAAGCAAATATCGGGCTGCAACGTCTCGGCTGATACATACATGCATAAATAATACGGCTCCGCAATGAGGAAAGCGTGAATAAATGACGAATCGGCGCTTTGAGGTGTCAGTTTTCCAGCCCGCACTCCATGCTTCTGTCTTTTTCCCGGCGCCGCTCCTCCCCCCACCCCACCCCCCCCCCAACATGTCACTCTCCCGCCGCTGCCCCTGCGTCGCACGCCAGAGGACCCCATTCAGACCGAGGCAAACCCGCGGGCCCCCCTGGATGCTGTTTTCAACGGGTTGATAACCTGCGCAGCTTCCCTCCTGAAAAGGTGTTTGACCGCACGCCTTCACGGCTAGCTACCTTCAGCATCTGTTCTACGGAAGAGACCCACTTCATACGCACCTCCACAGTCTGTCACACGTCTGCTGAGCGCAGCCCTCGCACAGAAATCACACGGAGTACGGGGTGAAAGACCTACGTTATATTTCTCTACTTCTTCCACATATCCTTCATCCACAGATTTTCTCTCGGATCATCGTTTTTTTCCTCCGCCAAACAGCTGATACCAATAACGTTTTTTTCCTCCGCCAAACAGCTGATACCAATAACCTTTGTAAACAACGACGTCAGTTGGGAAAAGTGTTTCACAGACGCAATCGAAACGAGTGAGATGAGATGAACATGTTGAATTATGATCGAGTAGACTCAAGTCGCGTATACACACCGAGACATTTTGGTGCCAGGGTGCAGACGTGAATATTAGATGACACTGAACTCATCAAGAGGGATGAATAACAGAAGTCGAAACGGGAGGCTGAAAGGCTACGCATCTGTCGGTATGGGTCTCAGTGCGGGTAGAATGGGTGCGGGTTTAGAAGCAGGAAAGAATGCAGATTTATAGAAAATGCATGGCTCATCCAATTATGGGACGCTTCGTTGTAATATCATTGCATGCCAGCGTTGCCACATGCACCTGCGGTTTGCGGGGGCACTCTTGGGAACGTGTACGGGATGTCGGGCGTGTAAACGTCCGACGCGGGGAAACTTAAGAGTGAGCTCGTTCATACCCCTGCGGTCACGTCCGGCTCGACCCCATGCAAACTCCGCTGCCCAGCCTGCCTATGCTCCACAGTGAAGGCTGTCCGTTGATGTCTTCATTCAGGTTCAGGCAGATTCAGGGAAGCGAAGAGCTCGCTAGAATCATCAATGGGTAGGAACGTAGCGGTTCTCTCACCGGGACGGGCGTTACGCAACCACAACGGTGAATCGCATTTTCCACGCGCACCCTCGGCACCGCACACGCACACACACACAGACGCTCCCAGGCCAAATGTCACGAATGTCGGACGTCTACGAGCCCGAATCCAGTCAGGGCCAGACACGAAAACATCCAGCTCTCACGCACGCACGCGCGCACTCGTCTCAGGGAAACAGTAGAGCGCACAAGGCGGCAAGGAGACCATGGCAACCACACCAAAGCGTGTGTGCGTGTGTGTGTGTGTGTGTGTGTGATAGCAGAGAGGCAGAACGGTGTCGATGTGCTGACTGATAATGACACGCAGACACAACAGGGAGCGGCATTCCGCCGCACTTCGGGGGCGGATCCAGCCGCATCCAGCTTCCCAAAAACGGGCACGGGACAGAAAAGTTCCGGCCCCCCGAGACTGGCTTTCTCCGAGCGGCGGCTCCCGGAGGAGGGCCCCCCCCCGCAGGAGCGACGGGCCCGAGGCGCCAAACAACATAATGGATTGATGGAAAGATTGCAAGAGCGTGACGACGCGGGCAGACTCGTTTGGCACAGGCGCAGGAGGCCGCGGCGGACCCTTCGGGAGTCAAAACTCCGATGATGAAGCATGATGAAGGATCATCGAAGACGTGATAGACGAACACAACGCTGAGGAAGATGGCAGGGCACCACGGACAGACATGCTGAGGTCAGGACGCGATGGTGACCGTGCGCAGAGACGCCGGGGCCGAAGCGTGGTCGACCGGGTCTGTGTCTTACCAGGGCGGGCCACTGTATGTGTTTGGCCTTAGTCCCCTGCAGCAGGCCTCCCGCTCCTCCTCCACCTGCTCCTGCTCCTCCTCCTCCTGCGCCTCCTCCCGCACTCTCCTTCCTCTTTGCCCAGACCAGCTGGTGCTCCAGTAGAAACAGCTGGAAATCCTCATAGACCTTCACCCACTCTCTCTTCTCCCATTCCTGGTCGTCAAACTCCACGTATATCTGCAATTCAAAAGGGAGAGACGCGGTTAGTTTAGTCAGACACTATTCGGACATAGCACACACACGTGTACACACATACACACACAGAGCCAACAGGTGAAAGCAGTGGTAGCAGTGGTAGAAAATGGAGGAGGGGGGAGAGAGAGAGAGAGAGAGAGAGAGAGAGAGAGAGAGAGAGAGAGAGAGAGAGAGAGAGAGAGAGAGAGAGAGAGAGAGAGAGACAGAGAGAGAGAGAGAGACACAGAGACAGAGAGAGAGAGAGAGAGAGAGAGAGAGAGAGACAGAGAGAGAGAGACACAGAGAGAGACACAGAGAGAGAGACACAGAGAGAGAGACACAGAGAGAGAGACACAGAGAGAGAGAGACGGAGACGAGACCCTCGACCAGTGCAGGATTTGCAGACCATGCTACAGACACTTGCATACGCCAGCTCTGCATGTAAACACATTGTGTATATTTAGTTCTCTACTAACAGCTACTACTGTACTACTAAATGCTGCTGAGGCATTCAAACGAGTGGTTCCTTGCATCACGTTTCGGGAGGGGGTCTTCGTACACACTGGTAATGTAAGGAGGGGGGATAAACTGGCTTCTTGAGGCAGCTGATATGGGATCCAGTTTGACCAGAGAGTCAGCGCAAGCGTGGAGGTTTCCTGACCCGCCACAGGCGCCCTCCTACCTGCTCACATCCTCCCACCAGGGGCAGCTTCCCTGTCAGCCACTTCCTCACATCTCCGGTTCCGTACGCACCACCCTCCTCTCCCTCTCATCTGCTCTCCCCCCCGCTCCCTCCCTCCTCCAGCCGTGCGACCCGCCCCTCCCCCACGCGCTCCTCCATAGGCGGCGGGGGGAAGTGGGATGTGGGATCAACGAGTGCATCTCTCCTCATTCAGCCTTCCGCCCTCCCCCCACTCTTCCATAATGCACCGCCGCAGTTAACCGAGTGTTCAGTTACAGCCAGCAGGCACGGGGGGGGGGGTGGGGGGGGGGGGGGGGGGGGGGGGGGGGGCAGCTCACCTCCACCCCCTCCCGTCCCCCTCTGTTGACTCTCACCGCACGCAGTCCCTTCCTTATCGCCTCCATCTACACCCCCCATCCCCGTCGATCATCGATCCCTCTGTCGGTCCCGTCCGTCTCCGTACATCCTTTCGCCTCAGATTCATTTCAGACAACAGGGATGGACCTCCATCTCCATTTCACTTCAGGTGGCAGTCGGCAACCGTTGCCGTGGCCTCCCTGTCACTGACAACACGACTGAACGTTACGGAGGGAACGCCCAGAACTGTCCAAGCCTTAGCCACACTGTACCGCGACCCGATCTATAGTATACAACAAAAAATAAAAACGGTTCTAGAATTGATGACACCGAAAGCCTGAAGAATACATGGAAACAGAACAGTCAGAATCAAAGCACCAATCTCCTGTTGGTCCTGGGTCACCGTATGGAAACAGTTTCAACCCAAATACTGAAAGGAAATACCAATAAGCACTCAACCAGCCATGCTTAGGTGAACTGGTGGACAAAGGATCAAAGCAGTGACCGATGGGAAGAAGCAATGGGGAGGAGAGCCATCTCAAGCCCTTTTGTACTGCCCAAAATGAAAGGTGCGTATCAGAACAGCAAAATGCTCAATTCCGAATGGACTTTCTGACTGAGCGTATGAGCGTGCACAAACGGGGATAGCAGCCGATAAGGATTAAGTGATGCCGACTCCACTATCGACAGCGCCTATTGAACCCACTCCTTATCTGTGTTCCTCACTGAAAAGAGCGCAATGGGGTTCTTTTTCATATCTCCACCTTTAAACCAGGCGGACAGCCTGAGGCAGGCAAAACAAACAAAAAACAGACGTCCGAGATTACTCGTCCTGACAGTTGGAAGACGCAGACGGGGCACGCAGGGTTCAAAGGTAGCGTCCGCTCAAACACATCCACGTGTATGACGGTGAGAGCGCTGCTGCCACTCGGCTGTGTTGGGAGGCACAACAAGCGCCTGCTATTCCCCCTGGGTCAGCGCGACTGTGTGGCGATGTGAGTGAGCGATGGGGAAAAAACACAAAACAACAACACTGACGAGTTTCCTCTGCGCCTGTGCCGCTCCGAACCGCCACGTCCCGACCCCCTACAACGCGCTAATGTGAACTGCCGGGGTGGATCGGATGAGTAGGCCTTAAAAGACAACACAGGGCCGGTCAGAGTGCATAAAAAGAACTGGGGCAGTCGTCCCCCCCCCCCCCCCCCCTCCTCAGTGTACAGTAGTGGCAGCCTTCTGTGGAGCCATTGTGCTGCAGTGCACATGTCTGCCTTGGCTCCACGCCAGCTACCTGGCAGCTGATCCGAAAAAAAAAGAAAAAAAACAGGGAGCAGAGACGCGGGGTTTGGGCGGAGCCATCCCGCAGCCGTGCCCTCAGCTGCGTCAGGGCTCTCAGCCCGACTGCACAGTCATCATTTCTAGAAAATGTGGGTACGTCAGATGTCATGGCAATAGGCCAAAAACCTTTGATACCTTTGAGAGAGAGGGAGAGAGAGAGAGAGAGAGAGGGGAGGAGAGAGAGAGAGAGAGAGAGAGAGAGAGAGAGAGGGAGAGAGAGGGAGAGAGGGAGAGGGAGAGAGAGAGACAGAGAGAGAGAGAGACACACACACACACACACATATATATGGGAATGTACAGGCATAGATTTGATTCGGGGGCTATCCTCTGGTCGATAGCTCCTTCAATCAGCCACTACGAAAACAGTCCCTTCAAACAGAAAAAGCACGGGCAGGGGCGGACCGTGTTCGGGGAGTACCGGGTAAGTACCATGGTCGTACTGGCTCCTCCTTGTTGAATCCCTAGCCTCTGCTAGAAGGCCTAGAGGGGCTCCGTGTCCGGTGGCCACGGCATCAGGCAGGAGCCGTAACCACCGGCGTGAGCTTGTGGTTGTCACCGCAGTTGTAGGGAGACAAAGTTCTGATCGGCCCCGTCCCGTAGTTCAGATTTCGCCCTTTTCACTGTGCTTTCTATTGCCCGGCTCAGAATCGCATCAGCATTTTATTCTGTTACGTAAACAGTGGCGCTTTCTGCTTTTTTCACACTCTGTTGTCCTACACAATGCCAGTACCACATCCAGTGAGTCTATCTAGCAAATACACCGAGCTGAAGAATGGAACTGACCCTAGCCCTAACCTTAAGATCAAAGTATTAAACATTGGTTGTAAAAGGCCTGTGTGTGTGTGTGTGTGTGTGTGTGTGTGTGTGTGTGTGTGTGTGTGTGTGTGTGTACACATGCACTATTCCATGAAGGAGAAGAGGCGAGATGCCAAAACCTCACTGGAGGTCGGGGTTAAGACCGGTGAATGCTAATCTGAGGGCTGAGGGTTTAGAGCTCGGCTGGTGTGCACGTGACGGAAGGGACGGCGCCAGGGCGCCAAGCGTTCCATTTCCACGCCGTTTGTCCGGCCGACCCGTGACGCAGTTCGATCGAGGCAGCATGTACTCAAAACGCGTCAAAATCCGTTTCCACAGGGATGACCCTCGGATCCTTAATCAGCCGGGCTAGGTTTGCTCCAGTCATCGTGTTTGCAGCTCATTCATTCCCCCGAGACACACTTCCACGGCTTCATAATGGCGGACTTGTGAGCGCGGTTCCTCTAGGTCACACTTTTGTCAATCGGTTTTTGTCCCCCCGGCCGGACCGACAGGGGATAGTGTACGCGCACGTTTTGTAGTCCTAGCATCGCCCCAGCTCATGTCAGACGCGGGCAGCTTTGAAACCGGGCAGGACGAACCCGAAAGAGCGCGTCCCTCACGTTGCGGAAACGCTCAGGTTTCCACGGCGATCTTTGCAACTTCAACCCCGCTGAGCTCTCGCTCGGCCTCTCGGACTACTCAGCCGCGATGGGCACGTAAGGGTGCATGGGGTTCATGCCGGTTAGCATAAAGGGAGGGAAACGAGCACCGTCGCACAGCTGGATCCCGATGAGATGGCATGTTGGCCCGGACCCAGACTGGAACCCCCTTTGATTGCGTTTGGCAAGCCCCATGCTGAAACCTCTTTTCATAGGTTCTCAAAGCCCTCCGTACCGAGTGTGGCTGTCATTTTCAGAGACGTCAGCCATGGCGGCTCGCTGGCTGAAACGGTGACGTGACACCGCATCGCAAACGGGCTATCGGAGCGCAGCCGTCCACCCGGTCCGGCGACAGGACAACGGCGCCATCGATGCGCGTGTGGAGCGAACGCATCAAATCCCGCCCTGCACTTCTGCCGGACGGACAGACTCTCTGGCCGCACTCCCTGATAACATGACAGTGGATAGAGGCCCGGGTTTACTGCCTCCACAGTAGGGCAGTGTTGATATATCTACCGCATACTGCCACGTTCTACCGCAGTTTATGGCCGGCTCGATCCTGGCCTCAGAGAAACACTGAATCAGTGAACGTCTTTCTACAGCAGAACAAAGCGCTATAGCCCTGCGTATGTAAACCTGCCTACAGTGTGAAGCTCAACCAACAGATCAATGGGCCTTTTACGTACTTTAACTGCTGACGGATTCCACAAACCCAGAATGAGAGACGTATCACGCAAAAGCCGTTTTCAGTCTAATATCCATTCTGTTGCCTTTCTGATACCCTCCCAGTAGCCCTACATCTTAATATTCCATATATAACACATGTGAAACTAATGCAACCGGTGTGTCTCTGATTTCCAGTGGCAAAAATGCGGTCATGTAAACCAAAGAAACGCCCTGACCAACGAGGCAAGGTCTACAAGACCGGAACAGCGTCTTGGGCACATGGGAGTGAGGACAAACAGAGGCAGAGATGAAGACATCGACGCTGCACCCTGTTGCAGTGTTGACAAATTTGGGGATGGGAGGAAAGCCAACCAATGAACGAAATTTCAATAAAAACGGAGATGGGTAAAAGACAAAGACGGGGGAAGGAATTGAGAGGCGGGGTGACAATGCCGAGGGAAAAGCATCTGGAGGAGGAAGAAGAAGAAGAAGAAGAAGACGAGGATGACACGAAAAGGGAAGGGGACGAGAGACGGCAGGGATGCGAGCGATGAGACGAGAGCGCCGGCTTTGCCCGGTGCCCGAGAACAGAGCTGAAGGCACGCCGGGGAAACAGGTGAATGGCTTCCCACATAAAGGAGGGGAATCAAAGCCGGCGCCTGGCGTAGCGCAACAGCCAGCAGCCTCGACAACGCCGTATCCAAGGGGGCCCTCTCCCTGGCAACGGACCCAGTGATGCTGCTGCAGCTGCTGCTGCTGCTGCCGACTACCGCTACGGAATATCAATCAGGAGGGGGGTGGTGGTGGCGGTGGAGGCGGTGGGGGGAGGGAGGGAGCGCGCGAGAGAGAGATGGTCCCTCGGAGATGCATAAATATGGGGGGAGCGCCTCGTGAGTGGCTGGGGCCGACTTCCTCTCGCCGTTGCCGACGCGCGGGAAAGAGGGGTGGGGGGGGGGGGGATTCATCACGCGGGGACAGCGAGCCGAGAGCAAGGCATCCCGTCACGGGGGGGAAAAAGGGAACGCGTGTGTGTGTGGGGCTGCTGTGGGCGAAGGCACATTTGATGTTCCCCTCAGTGAGCCTAATGCTAAGCTCACTGAGCGCTCTGTGTGCGTGTGCGTGCGTGTGTGTGTGTGCGTGTGTGCGAGCGCGCAGGCTTTCAGGCTTTCATCACGACCCGAGAGCGCCACGAGGAAGGATGGATGGCGGGGCGAGCGTTCAATGGGAAGAGGCGCGGATGAAGGAGCGGAGCGGGAGATGGAGGAGCGGGGAGAGAGAGAGAGAGAGAGAGAGAGGGGAGAGAGAGAGAGAGAGACAGAGACAGAGAGAGAGAGAGAGAGAGAGAGAGAGGTGGGGGAGGGGGGGTGACGATGAAAGGGTGAAGGGCTGAGATGGAGGAATCGCGGCATCTCATCGCGACCGAGGGCGGCTTTCCACTGCGGGCCCATCGACAGCCGACTCCCATTACCAATTCGCTAAGACCGATCTGCCTCTCTTTTTTCTCTTTTACCCATTTTGATTTTCTATAAGCACTGCTGCAGTCGACGCTACAGGGAAACAAAACGCACCTTCAGCACCACCTCCCTGATCGAACAATGACAGGTGTGGATTCCAATCATGTAAAAGACGCGTCCTGAAAACCCACATGAGGAGGATCTGAGCCCACGGGCGGCTAGCTTAGCAACTTGTCACCACCTGGTGGTACGTTGGATCCACAGTAGTCTGCCCCTGAGAGATACTTTCAGCTACAACTTCACGCGTAGCAGGTTTGAATGGGTCTACCAGAAGGTGCGCCAGCTAGCCGTACAGGCCCTTCACCTTGGCATCGCGTAGGGCTTAGAGGATACGGGGAGTATTAGCTTTACAGCGTGTATTTGGCAGGCTGGCCGTGCCAGTGAGTTCCCCACAAATACCCAGCATGTACGCTGGAAGGCAGACCACTGTGCCGCCTTCTCGTGCGCTGCGGCTGAGCTGCATTGACTTCCGTGCCGCTTCCCTGAAGTGACAGCACAGTCTCCCTCACTTGTGTCCAGCCATTTAGGAATTTAGGTTTAGGCTCGCCATGGCGGCCTTACCGAGACAGGCCGAAACTGTTTCACTCACTCCCGATTTGAACAGCCCACAGCAAACGGCCCTCCGCGTCTCTCCACGCTGAACCCCGGAGAACATTCTAGATGTTCCAGGCGGACGAACGCCCTGAACGCCACACAAAAAAACCTGCGCTTTGAACTGCAGCTCGCCGACAACAGGCAGACGCGGCGAGCGTGGGGAGATGAGAAGAGGGGTTCCGTTGTGGTGGCTTGCTGGGGTGCGAGTAATGTGAAGGAGAGACAGAATAAGAGGGCAGACGAGCTGAAGTAATGGCCAATGACAGCATGAAGAGGCGTCCCCTCTTCCACAAGGTCACCCCTTCCCCTCTCTGCCCATCCCGCGCTACACACACGGGAGGCAGGGCAGGCAAACGGCGGCGACAAGGACACGGAGTGCGGGCAGACGCCCGGCTCGAGCGGAGGCCGTTGGGAGAATGCGGGAGATTAGGGGGGAGAGAAGAGAGAGGAGGTGGAAATAAAAAAAGAGAAAAGCGGCAGACAGAGAAAGGAGGTAGACTACTACAAAAGGCGGAGCACGAGCGGGAGGCGGAGGGGCAAAAGTAAACAGCCCCGGGCCGAGTAATGTGACCCGGCTTCCCCCCGCCGTTTTAATTCCTCCATACGAAGGATGTGCAGGCCCGGAGAGGAGGGAGAGAGAGGTGAGGGGGAGCGGAGGGAAGGAAAAGGCACGTCCAAAAATAGGACCGCGCTGTTGTGGACGCCTAACGAGCAAACTACTGACTCCAGCGTTTCCCTCTGAACCACTGATTTCAGCCCCGAAACGGGTTCAATCTTCTCTGTTACGGTCCGTGCGACAGATGCATATCAACGGCTACGAGACTTTGGCGTTTCATACTGATGCCCTCTGCATCAGGATTCACTGCAGCATGTCAATGACAATTCAAGCCAAATCCCTCCCACTGGACATTACTCCAGCATCCTGCAGACCCCCCCCCCCCCGCCCCCAGCTGCTGGGGACACAGCTGATAGCCAACTGCTCCTGTCCAGGCTGCTAGATGAGATGACCGGGGCACAACTCGCTGACACGGCGGAGGCCGGACCACCCGATTTTCGCCCCGAGTCGGCCTCCATTGTCTGGGGGACAGCACTGAGACGCATGCCGGTGGTTCAGTGGGTGTTCTACAGCCGGACGTGTAGGACTGAGTGCCGCCTCTGAGGTTGGACGGCAACTGCCTCGTCGGCCGAATTCGCGCCGGATTCGGCAAACGGTCCCAGTGGAAGTCACTGCAAATCATCTGCAAGAGGCCGATACGGAATCCTGAGACCAGACCAAAACCCGACACCCTCCACCACTTGGCTGCGCCTGGGGATTCTGTCCGCGGCGTGCCCCGGACACCCTGGGCGGCACACACCGGTCCGCGGGCTCACCGGGGCCGAGCTTGTTCTGCCCCGAGCACGGCCAGGAACTTGTGAAGAGCACGCCGCCCCCAAAATCGGATCGGACCTGCGCTGCGAAACGCTGCGCGGCGTCTAATCCAAACCAAACAGGACAAAGTTGAACGCCCCGCAGAAGAGCAGGGACACAAAGCGGAAAGAAAACAAGGCCTGCCTTTCTTCTGAGCACACTACTTCTTCTTCTTCTTCCTCTGCATTTTCCTTCTCCGCTGCTCCCTCACTCCATCTCTCCTGATAATACAGCTCTAATAATAGCCGGGTTGCATTGAGACAATCGTTGGAATCTAGGGCAGCCGCTGCAGAGGCAGTATGGGAAAATCCCTCCTGTCTTCTCCAGCCCGAGTGCCTGCCTACAAACTGTGAGCGTGTGTGTGTGTGTGTGTCTGTTAGCACTCAATCCATCTTCGGAAGGAAGCAACGGAGAGAACCGATTCTGATGAGTTGGTGGGGTCACGCTGTGTCATGTTTACAACTCTGAAATGCCTTGCGCGCATGAATCCCGCACCCGCCCGCCACAACGCTTTTCATAGGCAGAACGCTAGCAGGAAATGAGCTAAGCCGTCCGTAGCAAACGTATACCTTCCTGCAAAAACCAGGACTTGGGCACAAGATCATGTGGCTACATTTCAATTGCGACTTTCTTTGAGTCGCACTGGACCCATCCATCCATCCATCCATCCATCCATCCATCCATCCATCCATCCATCCATCCATCCATCCATCCATCCATCTTTCCTGTTACCCAATCCCTCTATACCCTCTCACTGACACCATGAAGACTCCAATCCACCTTAAAACATGCTTTTGGGCTTTTATCTAATAATGCAAACTCAAATATTGTTCCTACAGGATTACAGTCATGTATCTGAGTCGGTTTCTTTCGACCTGCTGTACGATCGAGTTGTAATCAATTCATTGCTGACTGCCCCGGCAGCTGCTCTCAGCAGACCAAGCGTGAAGACGACGGACTCACGACGCTACCCGTATCACACAAACAGATCATGGTTTTGTCCCGTTGCCTTTCCGCCACGGCAGAGATAATGTGGTCTGGCCTTTACGGATCCGAACAGGTTCCCTTTGATATTTCACTCAGGAGCCAGCTCCGGCTTTGTGTCTCTATGCGTAAATAGGGGACCGAACACAGGCGAGTATTTTCGAGACGCGGAGTGGTCACCTTTCGTCGCGGGGGCAACGTTCGGCACAGTGCGCTCCCAGGAACGGTGCCGGAGGGACGCGGGACCGTGTGCCGCGCCGCGACCTCCTCAGACGGATAGAGCTCGGTGGTCAGAGGAGAGGCCTCTGGGCGGCAATTTTCCGCTGGCAAACGCAGACACGCAGGGCTCCGGGGCTCGACGGAGTGAACAAAGAGGACCTCTAATTGAGCCGCCGTGCCAAATTGTGTCTGTGCTGAGGCTGTGTGGAGCGCTACGAGGCCAGGTTTACGACACGGGGTGTGTGTGTGTGTGTGTGTGTGTGTGTCTCACAAGATTGCATAAACCGTTCCGTCCCTAACATGCACAGGCTAACGAAGCTAAAGCTATGGGAGTGATGCAAAAGCAGAGGACTAGTAAAGGTGGTGTGACACTTGATTCCCTGAGCACAGGGCAGCCCATGCCAGTAGTGCAGCCACAAAAGGCCACAGACACAGACACGTGTGTGTTTTACACTTTCATTATTCACCGTTTTGTCCGTGTCAGTGGAGCTAAGCCAATTCCATTCCATTTAAAGTTGTATGACACAGTCCGACCATGCCGTCACCGCATTCTACAGTATTTAGAGGGTTTTTCAAGGCCTTTAATTGATAGGACAGCTGTAGAGTGACAGGAAATGGGGGTGAGGGGGTGGGGGAGGGGTGCAGGGGGGGCGAGACACACCAAAGGGCTGCCAGCTGGATCCAAATCATCCAAACCTTTGCTTAGTTGTGACAGTCGCGGTACGGTTACATTTCCATGTCGTGGTTTTCCTTGATATTGTGTCAAATATTTTTTAAAAACAAATCTGGTTAGCTTAGCTAACCTAAGGGGATTGCTGGTTCTTAACGCACTCAATTGGACACTTGTCCATTTTTGGACGTGCCTTTGTCCCTTTTTGTTGTTATTTTTGTCTTGACCAAGCAAAATAAAACCAAAGTAGGTTGAGCGCTACTGAGAAACGACCAAAACCAACCTTACTACGTCTAAAAAAAACTGTGTTGGCTTTAAGAACGTTCTTAGGTATGTGGTCAAACATATCAAAAGCAGCGGTACTTTGGCGCTACTGTTGTGTATTATGGCCTTGGGACGTCGCGTTATTACACCTCCTTCTAACCGCTTCCTGACGAGCTCTGTGTCTGATGTCAACGGGTTCCAGCGGTACCTGTCTGAAACCTGACTCCACCCCCCCCACCCCCCCCACCCCCCCCCCCCCCCCACACACACACACACACACACACACAGTCCCACGCCATCAACCCATCAACCAGTAGTAGAAAGACTTGTTTTCTCAAGGCAGTTAGTTGTGGCGGTAATTACCATGGCACAGAATCCACAAAGAACACGCTATAATAAGGCTGCTCAATAGTGGGGCTAATTATTCTATTTCTTTTGATAAAAACAGAATTCACAATTATTTCTTGTGACTCAAAAAAAAATGGGACTTCAATAGTAAAGTGAAATATTATATATATATATATATATATGTCTCTGGGCAAATAAAACATCATGGCCTTAGATCTGTCAACATGTCATTGGGAGGTGGGAGGATACGGCGTGGCCAGGTGCCCTTGAGAACCAGCCTTCTGGTCGGTGGGAACTGCCGGAGCCTGGAGGCCAAGGCGGGGGAGGGCAATACGCTCCTGACATGTCTCCGGTCCATGATTCAATGATTCGATGAGCTGGGAACTGATATCACCCCCCCACCCCCCCGTCCACACCGGGACAGTTTGGAGCTTGGGGACCAAGCGCATCAGGACGAAGAAGTGACAGATTGACGACTACCTAAACACGGTGACATTTCAAACGCTTTCTAATACGGACTGCCGGGTAAAATCATGCATCGTCTGCAAAACAACGGTCCAAGTGGTGTTCCAAAAAAACAGAACTATGGTGAGGCATAGGAAGAGAAAATGAGGGGGAGCCAGAGCTGAGTTTTTGGGGGACACCACAATTTATGGGAGCAGGGGACGAGTAATAAGTTGAAAATGAAATGCCATCACAGCACGCGGGTCCATATTTGTACATACTGGAAAGGCGGTTGGTTTTTTCACGAGCTGCCTCTAGGAACCCGGGCCGGGACAGGGGCCGTGCGTGGCTCCGCACTCCACCATTTCGGCGCAAACACGGTGTGTGTGTGTGTGTGTGTGTGTGTGTGAACGCTAGAGGGGCAGGCATGTAGAACAATGACTGTGTAATGTGAAGCACATTCATGGCTCGGCATCTGCAGACAGAGCAACATCTGGTGTAGTATTCACAGCTGAATGTCTCCGACACCGAGCTCAAAGCGAGCACTTAGACACACACACACACACACACTTCTTTCTGGTCCTGGAAGATGGGCGCTTTGAGTTGTGTCGAAAACAAATAAAGTATCCCCGAAAAATATGCGTCTCCTTGCAGACGGTCACGTTTTAGGTGTGTGTCACGCCTGGACCACATAGTCTACAGTACAGTCTACAGTGCTCAGTGTTACAGCACATTTGCAGCCAGCATCAGGTCCAGGATGAGTAGGAAGAGGGGCAACAAAGACCGCGAGGATTAAGGATCGCTCACGAACGACCCGATCCGCAGGTTAACGACCCAGTTAATAACAAATGATACTACTGTGATTTCGTTTTTAGGGGCTCTCTCTAAGGACTCAGCCAGTCAGAGGAAGGGACAGACCTCAATGCATGTTTTTGGACTGTGGGAGAAAACTGGAGTAAAAACCCACGCAGATACTTGCACATACTTTCATACATCATAAACAAAAAGATGAGCACGTAAAGGTCTACCAGCCGAAAGCAAGAGCGCTCATCCAAAGCCTGAAAGCAGACAAGGAGAGCTTGCTAAGGCGTACCAACAGGTCCATTCTGTTGAATTCATGTTTGCAAATGTGCTGCGCACATGACACATAGTTGCCAGGCGTGCCTGCACCCATAGTGGCTATCTATCCATCTATCCATCTATCTATCCATCTATCCATCTATCCATCTTTCCATCTATCTATCCATCTATCCATCTATCTATCCATCTATCCATCCATCCATCCATCTATCCATCTATCCATCTATCCATCTATCTATCTATCTATCCATCTATCTATCTATCCATCTATCCATCTATCCATCTATCTATCTATCATCTATCCATCTATCCATCTATCCATCTATCTATCCATCTATCCATCTATCCATCTATCCATCTATCAATCCATCTATCCATCTATCTATCTATCTATCTATCTATCGAGGCCTGTTCATGTTCACCTGCAGAGTCACCTTGATGACCTCGCTCTAGCCAAGATGCTAAGCGGCGGGGTGTTTCCACGCGACGGGATGCTCCCTCCCGGGTGAAGAGGGAGACGGGACCCGCGGCGGCCCGGCTGACCTCTGACCCTGCGCGTCTGCTCCGCAGCACTGGCTCACCATTTGCTCGTTCACTGCTGGCACGCGTCCCTGCTGCTCGGGACGGAGGACTTCTGTCTCCGCCCCTCGCTCCTCTTGAACATATTCATCCCCCAGACTCCCTTTTTTATAAGTACGCTGGTGACGTGAGTGGGGGTGGGGGGGCACTGGCCAAGGACGAAAGCAGCAGACTGACAACAAGACCGAGCTGGATTTTTCTGGGTTCACGTCAGGGCCAGCGAGTGACATCACGGAAAAAGCCCTCCATGATTCTGCATCATTCCACCGAGTCCTACTGTGGCTCAGCTTCTGTGTGTGTGCGCGTGTGTGTGTACAATGGCCCGGTAAAGGCTGAAAGGCCTCGTCCGTGTCCTGAGGCTCATCAGCGGAGGGATATAGCCTCGCCGCGGCGGGATCCGTTTGCTGCCGGGCCTGCAAAGAGCCGAAGCCGGGAGAAGTTGAATCCGCGCTCCGCTCGGGGCCCTGACGGCCGGGGCCCGGGCACAAGCGCCTCGGCGGCTGCTCTAATGGCGGCTTCTGCGAACGGACAGCTGACGAAAAAGAAAATGAAAAAGAAATCCAAATCGCCGTGTGCGAGTGAACCGGCAAGGAGCTCTGACTCAGCCCGAAACTATTTGACGCAAACGTCAACAAAGCGAGTGCGCGTGCGTGCGTGTTTGACATTGATCCAGCAGAGCAACAGGACACATATTCTGCTGAGTCAGGGAAAAAAAGGGCTGCTCTGTGCGTGCGTGTGTGTGTGTGTGTGCGCGTGTGCGCGTGGTGAACTATTGTAACTTGTCGGTCTCGGTCGGACGCCGGCTGAAAAGCACACGCTGTCTTTCCTCCGGCGCGACGCACGATCGAGTGCCAGACTGACGGACCGTTCCACGGCTAGACAGCACACACACGCACACACACACGCGCACACACGCACACACACAGCCCATTTGCTACCCGGGGCGGCACGTTGTAGACAGACAAACAACATGACATATGACCGTACCGTCACCAATCAAATGCAAACCTGTACGGTCAACGCGGCCATGCAATGGACAGAAAGGGCCCTGGTGATACAATGAAGAAACCTGGTAGGAAGCTTTGTTCAGCTCGATATCATTAGTAGTTTATAGTATTAGTTTATGTTTTCGTTCGCAGTTATGGTCGTTTTGAAATGCGCGTTCATAACGCCAATCTGTGCGCTCATCTCCATTGCTCCTTAAGTCCTGGTCCTTCATAGTTTTGGGCACGTTTTCAACGTGTGGCGTTTTGAGCCACTGTTTGGAACAGGCCGAGTCTAGAATCTCATCTTATCAAGCAGAATGCATCGTGGCGCTATGGCCAGTGTCTGGAAACCGCTGTCCTCTGTTGGCGACAACAACAAAGGGCCTCTAGGCCTCCCCTGCACTTTTGTTATTGAGAAACAGGACGAATGCTTTACAACGCCTACTTGAATATACATAAATATATATAGACATATTCGACAAAATGCTTTACCTGTCGAATCTACGTGCTTTGAGCGTTGCTCTCCTGCTCCAGCTGTGACTGCGGAGCGGAGTTTCAACTTCTGCCCAGTCATCAGGGAAGTTAATGGTTAGGGGCAGTCCCTGTATCATATCCTCCTGTCGGCCTAAGTAAACAGGGGCCTGGCATCCACTGACACACGACATGAAAGAACACTCACAATGAATACCCACACAGTCGCAAGCACGCTCTCATTTTCTTACTCTCCCCCTCTCCGTCTCAGCCTCTCTCTCTCTCTCACACACACACACACACACACACACACACGTTCATGTGTGAATGCCAAGAGACAAACACAGCAGGACTGTTGAGCATGTTAATTGAAACCAGACCCAGTAAATCTCTCCCTCCCAGCCCCCCCCTCCCACCCAGCCAACCCCCTTTAAATGGCTGACCTGCCTGTGAATACAGTATGCGCTGGAGTCCCCCCCGCCCCCCACCCCACCCCCCCTGTGGAAAGACAAGCCCGGACGGTGCCACTGTCCAGCCCTCGCTGTGAGGAAGGGGGGGGGGGGGGGGGGGGGGGGACATCAATCATTTACAAGACGTGTTATATCACCGGCAACCTCTCTTCTCTCTCTCTCTCTCTCTCTCTCTCTCTCTCTCTCTCTATCTGGGTCCCGCGTGTCCCGCCGCCGCCTCCCTCCCTGTCCATCTGTCGTCTTCATTCATTCCTCTCTGGCACGGTTTGCTCACGGACCGTCCGTGGCTGCTGCAGCCCTCTCTCTCCTCTGCTCAGTACACAGTCATTTCTCCTGGCTGGGTCTGCATTTTACCAGCGAGCTGTTCTCTCCCTCTCTCTCCCTCTCTCCCTCCCCCTCTCTCCCCCTCCCCCTCCCCCCTCCTCTCAGAGATGGTTTGAGGTCAACCGGCTCACGTGTCTCCGTCTCCTGCTACAGCATGTGGGCTAGAAATTCCACCATCCCACCGTTTCAAATTGCATGTTTCCTGGCTCCAAAAGAGCGCGTGCGCACGCACACGCGCGCTCACACACACGCACACGCAGACAGACACGCACAGGCCGCCTCCTGCAAAATGGAGCACACGCATGCACGCCGCGGAGCAGAGCATTCGGCCGCACGCACACGCCGCTGTGCGGCGTGCACGCATCAACCGGAGCGGGGCGTTATATAAGCAACAACCTGCTGCTCTGCAAGCACAGCACCGCGCACTCGCTGCGACGCACACACCGAAGGGATCGTTGCCGCCTTTTCCGGGTCGGCTCGAAAGCCGTGCGCGTTGGGGCGACGCCACACACACCCCCGGCCCCGCAGGCAACGCCGGCTCCGGTCGACGAGCAACGAGCGGCGTTTGGTGCCCCGGCAAAAGGGGAGGAGGAGGGGGGCGAGAACGACAATCCGGTATCATCTGGAACCGAATCAACACCTTCCTCCAGGTGGCCCTTGGGTCTTAGAACTCATTCATCCGTTTCTTTAACATTTCATTCAAAGGGTTCAATGAAGAGGAAGACATACTGGACGTTTAAGGCGGCTCAGCCTTTACTATGGCAGTTGTCCATCACTCAATGAATGGTTCGGGCATACATGTCCCATCAGTCCCCTTAAAACGTAAACACAGCAGTGGAAATGACAGCGTAGGGACAAACATGCTAACGCTACATAACGGTCATCGTGCATCCGGTAGTCGCTTCATAGTTTTGGGCACATTTTAAACGTGTGGCGTTTTGAGCCACTGTTTGGAACAGGCCGAGTCTAGAATCTCATCTCATCAAACAAAACGCATCGAAACTCGTGGCTGTGGAGCTATGGCCAGTGTCTGGAAACCGCTGTCCTCTGTGGGCGACAACAAGGGACAAACATGCTAACGCTACGTAACGGTCGTCGTGCATCCGGTAGCCGCCGTACGGCACTTGATCGCGCGCTCAGCACGCCCGGGCCTCAAACCCTGAAAACGGACGCTGGTTCGGTGGTGAAGACGCTGGACACCGGCGACGGCTCCGGGCGTCAGCGGCGTCCGTCCGGTTCGCCATTGGTGAGCATTCCCACGCGTCTCACTCGCGGCACGCCGGCCCGCTGCAAAGTAGGCCAGTGTGAGGCCAGAGTGGGGCCGCCTCGCTTCCCCTCCGCTCGCCCTGCACGCCGCTCACTCGTTCCACCGTCGGACGGCGTCCTGCCCGTCTTCGCGTTGGCCGTCGGTACGGACGAGCCATGTGGGGATGTACCTGACGTGGACCGCTCCGGACAGCGCCCGGGCATGGCCGCGCGGCTACTGAACGGACCCCCACAGGTGCGGGAGCGACGGTGTCGAGGCCCGCGTGGATGTGGACGCCTGTTTTTCCAACAGATGTCAACGCAAACCCCTGCGAGGACCACCACAATCGCACGGGGGGGGGGGGGGGGGGGGACCGCTCAGGACTCGGCCGTGGGAGGAGTGAGCGAGCACAGGTGCTGGGTCTCATTCATGCTCCAGTTCCGACACCAGCTGGAACTCCGACAATGGTCGCAGGTGCTTTAGTCATTGGTGGCGGGGGACAGTGACACGGCCCTGGATATTACACCAAGTACGGCAGTTGTAGTGGAAACCCGTCGTCTTGAGACATCCTGCTATCATGTCAGAGACGGAGTTCTCAAACTGTTCGTTTGTGTTGCCAGATTGGGATGTCCTTCGCATAGGAATACTGCCGATTGCATGTCAAAGGATTGGACCCAAGCCTCGAGCGTCAGGAACGACAAACTGATGTGCGCCGGGTTCCGACTTTCAAGCGGCGCCATCGCATCTGCAGCTCTCCAGGATGCCATGATGGAAAGACTGGTACCGTTCACAACACTGACCTATAGGACGAACGGCCCCTGTGATTCAAAAGATTCCGACGTGCCGGTCTTTCCATCAACTTGAGGAAACTTGAGATTGCTTGACACATACATACATACGTACATACATCTCAAACTCATCAACTCACGGAGCGTAACCAAGACACGCAGTCGAGGGGAAGATGAGGGAAAGAGGGTCTCTCTCTCTCTCTTCGACCCGTCCATGCATCCGACCGCTCCTCCATCCATTGTGCCCGGGCCCATTCCCCGGTCTCTCTACTGTCTAATGAAGTTACTGGTGTGATAAGGATGAAGAAAGCCAAAAACAGAGTTGGGGATGAGGATCTGACAACTCGGGGCTTTGTTCCTCGTCACAGCCCCAGCACCGGTGACCGTGTGCGGGCAGCGGCGACCTGAACGGGAGCGCTTTCGCGACTGGATACGCCTCACGGTGAAAAAGTGAAGATCGCCTCTGCGCCTCCGGTCCCGCCGAAGCTCTCAGAGAGCTGCGAAATACTGCGCGGGGGCGACACACTGAGCCCCGCGGCCCCGATGCCGCTCCAGCGGCGAGCAGCAACGCTCGGACCCGGATAGAGGTCCTTCCACGGCAATGGGTGAGCTCGGCAGAGGCCACTGACACTCTACTACTGACTCTCTACCAGGGCCCGTCCAGGTCCAGGTCCGTCCAGCCCCGGCTTTCCCCATCGAGCGCCACCCCCCCCCCCCTCCTCTGGCCGCGCGCTGCTCGTTTCGGATAAGAGTTCGGGTCAGTTTCGAGACGTCGAACGAAGCTTCCTCCGTTGAGAGGAGGGCGACGGCGACGCGAAGCGAGGGCCGCCGACATGTTCGAGCTGCGCGCTCTGTCCGCCGGGTGTGTGCGTGCCTGCGTGCGTGCGTGTCTTTGGCAGCCGCGCAGACATCTGCCGTGAAGGTCAAGTTTCAGTCCGCATGGATCCAATCAATGGGGCTAGCAGCAGAACACCCTCCCTCGTCTTCATGTGCCGCGCTGACACACACGCACACACACCGACGGCCATGTCTGACTGCGCCCACATGCAAACGCGCCACGATCGCGTCCCAATATTCGCCTGGCGCTACGGCCTCGGCCCCGCACGTCTGCGGGCACATCGAGTGGCAGAGGCCGACAGGCCCAGAGCAGAGTCGGAGTCGGATGAATGGGGCGCGCGCTGGAGCCCGGGCAGAGTATCTAGCTGGCCTCGCTTTGGAAGGAGCGATCTCACGCCGTCAGTCCCGACGTGGCCGGCCTTCGTCGAGAGGGCACACTGCTCTCACAGGCCAGCTGAAATGACCCCGCACTCGGGCTGATCGCGCGCACACACACACACACACACACACACCAATACATGGTCACCTTTGTGCGCAGTGCTTGGCCAATTACTCGGGATTGAAGAACAGGCAGGAGACCTATGTTTGGAAAATCTCCAAGAAGTGGTTGGGGTGATTAGACTGGTTGTTGTTTTGTTTTCAAGTCTCTAGTGGTCGAGTGCTGTGAACTCCCCGTTAAGAACTGCCTTTGTGTTGTGTTTTTTCTGTGACGCGTCCGCAGTGAGATCAGCGAAGGCGCCCGAAGGAACATGATGGTGACGAGGAGCCGTTCCAATGTGGCGCTTTCAACAGAAACTTTGGACTTCCACTACCTCAGCTTGCAGCCACGAGTTCAAGCCTGAAGCCTGAAGCCCGCGCGCTCCGCGTTTCAGGGGGCAGCGCGGCGGTCAAGGCGGTCGTCGAGCTGGACAGGTCAAAGAGCGAGGTGTCCGGCCCGGGAGGAAGACGCCGAGCACCACAACTCCATTCAGAGGTCAGAGCGTTCGCCTCTGCATAACCATCGCCTTCATTCGTTTCAAGGAGCGGGATTCTCCCGGGGACCGGCCACGACGGAAGCCTTGAGAGGCGTACACCCGGCCGTTCCGAGCCCGGACACCGAGCGTCGTCCCTCATGCGTGAGGGACGCGTGTGTGTGCGTTTTCCCTATCCTTGGCGATATCAGACAGAGCCCCGAAGAAGCGCTGTGCTGCGCGCCTGCAAACCTTCTTAGCTGATCGATTGCCCCCGCGGGACACGCGTGACGCGGGCCGTGTCCAGGTGAGAGTTTTCCCTCATATTCAGGCACACGTCATAAGGCCTGAGAAGGTTCACGACGCCCGATTTGACTGCCCGGATGTGTTGAACGGCATTCCTGCGGCCCGCCGCGCCAGTTCATGCTAGCCGGGCGGCCCAAGAAGTCTCGGAGACTGCGCGGAGGGAGAGCGCAGGACGGGCGAGCACCGACAACGAGGAGCGCCGCGAGCTCTCCCCTTCTCCCTGGTAACAAGAGTTAACTTGTTTAATTGCTCCTCGCATTCCAGCCGAGACATGTCGAATACCGTGTCTGCTCACACCGGGGGTGAAGCAACAGGGCTTTTCGGGGCCGATAAACAGAGTCGCGTTTGGCAGTCTAAACATTCTAGGTGTTGCGCCCCGGACAGCAGCGCAGCGGTGGTGTCAACGCGAGGATTCCTAGACAGCTTTCAGCTTTCGCTTATCGGGACTAAAACCGGGACAAAGCAACTGTCGCATTCAGCTAACCTCTTGCACATTCAATAAACGTGTGTTGCGATGAATGAACCACCGGATGCCGTACGACCGTCTCACACAGGGGGCGGGAAACGCGACCTGGATCCTTGAATCCAGATGAAGCGCGCTCTCGTCCCGCCGGAGGCGTGACGTCGGAGCCGCCGGGGATGCATTCGCGTATGTATGTGAAAGGTACACGGAGAGGAGAGGAGACGGGAGGTGAGGAGCCTTAAGTCTATACCATCTGGAAAGAGTTAGCCTGCTGCCGAACAAAAGGAACAGACTGAACGGGAAGAAGGGGGGGGGGGGGAAGAAACAAGAAAATCGGCTCTTTGGCTTCTCCGCTTTAAGTGTGGAGAGAGAGAAAGAGAGAGAGAGAGAGAGAGGAAAGGGAGATTCTCTAGCTGGGAATATGGCACACCGTGGCACCGCCAGACACATAGGGTCATTGATCAGTGAGGAAAATGTACCCCGGAGCTGAAAATCATCGTCTCAAAAGAGAGCCCAAGGCTCCGAAATGCCGCCACACCATGCCATAATGCCAAGCTCTGGTCACTGGACGCTGCCAGGCGTCCGGAACCACCCGGCCACCTTTAGGCGACGGGCCGGCTGCGGGGTCCGCGGAGGGTGCGGTCCGAAATGACTGCTACGGGTCCCCGATACAACGACGATTTCCGCTCAGTCCCCAAGAGAAAAGGCCCAAAAGGGGCGAGTGCCAGCTAGATGCTGGGCCGGCTGCGATGGCCTCACTCGCAGAAACTACCGGTTGACGTGACGCGATGTTGTGTGCCCCCCCCACCCCCCCACCCCCGGGCTCCTCTACGGTCCGGCCGAACGCTATTGTGTTGTGAGCGCGTTCCACTGGAAGCCCTCTCCCTCGGACGGCCTGTTCCGTCTGGAGCCGTGCTCCGCGCTCTCTCACCCCCCACCCCCCACCCCCCCACTCTGTCGCCCCGCTCCGACTCTGTGCTGCTGCTGCTCGGCTGTGCTGTGCTGTGCTGTGCTGTGCTGTGCTCCGGCGCTGAAGGAGTTAAGTCCTGTGCAGTGGGTGAACTCAAAGGAACTGGCGTTCACGTGGCTAAGCCGCTGTTGCTATGGGAGAGAGGCCAGACAGAGGAGAAAGAAACCCCTCTCTCTCTCTCTCTCTCGCTCGCTCTCTCTCTCTCTCTCCATCTCTCTCACATTCCCATTTTCGCTCTCTTTTTCTTTCCGTCCTCCTCTGCTCCCTTGCTCTCTCTCTCTCTCTCTGCCAGAGAGGCTGGCCGGCTGGAAAACCAAACAACTAATGAGTCTCTCTCTCTCTCTCCCTCGCTCCCTCTCTCTCTCTCTCTCCCTCTCTTTTTGTAATATCAGACAACTAGCCAGTGAGTCATGCACCAACAGCACAAAGCCAGGCTCAATATGCCAGACTTCTTGCTACCAGGAATAAAATACAGGACCCAACAGAATCGAGAGAGCGGAGGACGGAGGCGCGCGCCGGACCTGGATTTGCTTGATATGAGCAGCAAACGACACACGATGTGAATAACAACAGCAAGAAAAAAGGGACTCGGAGCTGAAGCTGATAAGGGGCACCGTGCATCCCATCATTACGAAGAAATATGTAATATGGAAGCAACAGTTATTGACATAACTATGTTATCACGCCTCGTAATGACAGAAAATGTCCGTGTCCACGTTTCAGAGCATATCAGCGCTTCATGGCAGACCCTGTCGAGGACAGCACCCTGTCGAGGACAGCACCCGGTTGTTTTGGCACATAAATCAAAGCGCGAATCCGACCTCGTTTCCACTGGGAGCTCTCTTTGGGGAGACCTGCTTATGGCTGCGGCCCGGGCCCGGTGAAGGTGGAGGCCTAGCCTGGGACAGGTTGGCAGCTAGGTTTTCGTTGTGTTCTGCCCCGTTTCCCACAGGGACGACAGGGCCGCGCAGCAACAAGCGACCACCCCCGGCCGGGCAGCAGGGGAGCGGCGGAATGGACGGCTCGCGACGAGACGCCTGGACAAATCGCGCCGCGCATCCTCTTCGCGTCCAGGCCTAGCCTGTGTCCTGCGCGTGGGTGCACGTTTGTTGACGCGGCTCTCTCATTACGGCGCTCCGGGACGGCGTGCAGGAAAAGAGCAAAGGGCCGTGAACACAAGCAACAGGGAGCAGACCGGGGTGGGGGGGGTAGGGGGTGGTAGGAGAGGATGTCGACGGGATAAAGAAGGAGGTTAACTGTGACACAACTAATCTAATAATCCAAGTGTCTGTCTGTTGGAGTAATAGTAACACAAGCTGTTACCCCGAGGATACTGGCACGTCACAGCAAGCTATTTATACTCCTAATTAGTAGCTTCACTAGCGATCCCTGTGTTTGTTGCGCGGATTGGACGGGCCGTTCTGGAGGAGCGCAGGAGCCACGAGAGAGGCTGGAAAGACTCGGCGGGACAATGGTCCGTCATTGTGCGGGGCGATCGCTGCTGGCACGCGGCGGCCACAGGAGTCGAATGAATGAGCCGGTGACAGGGTGAAGTGTGTTACTCGACAGGGTCAACCGGTGTCAGCGAGGACTCCGGCAGACTGTCCAAACAGGTGAGGTGACATTCCTCCTGCCTCAGCCTCAGCCCCGGGTAGGAACAACGAGCCACCTGGGCGGACAGACGGCCTCCGCTCCTACCAGAAGCGCCGCAAAGCGAAACCCGGCCCCGGGGGTTCCGCGGGCACGCGGAGCCGAAGCGGGAGGGACGCGCGCGAGCCACGGCCGCCCGATCCAGTCAGATGTTCCAGGCCGAACGGAGCGCAACCGCCTCATTACTGGCTACACCAAAATAGCCCCGCTCGCATTCTTCGGTGAAAGTGTCTCGTTAGACGGCCAGACAAGTATTCCCCGACCGCCGCTCTCAAAGCTTCAACTGGAAAGCTCGGGGGGGGGGGGGGGGCTGGGGGGGTGGGGGGGGGGGGGGGGGGGTTAGTGTCCTTACCCCCGAGCGAGCACGGTGGGAAGCACAAACGCGTTGGAGGCGCCAAATATGGAGGAAGGCTGCAGGAAGGGGCGCCGGTGGCGGGCTTCAAAACCACAGCATACATTGCGTCTACCGGTCCTCATTGACAAATCATCGTCGGGTCCGGGATATCCATTCAATCTGAGCAGCTGGGGGCACAACGTTTTCTTCCACTGTGACGGAGATGGGAGCACTTAGGACCGACTAGTAAGCATTCAGGACGGAGTCGCAGCCTGTCCGTCCAGATCCTCGCTTCGACAGAGATTTGGACGGACGCATTTCGATTTCATTGCCAGTCGGGGGGGGGGGGGGGGGGGCCTTTTCGGCCCCCGGGGTGCAATTCAAGGTAAAAGGGAGCGTCGCCGAAGAGCAGGCCGACGCCGGCACCTTGTTGTGCGCTACACGTGAATGACAGGAAGCGACACCTTCCCCTTTGGCTATGGAGCAACACTCAAATGCACACACGGGCCGCGGGCAGCGCGAGCTAGCGCTGAGAGCAGCGCCCCGACCCTGTCAAAACAAACACAAAGAAGGCCGATTGCGACAACGGCGGCAGGGACGCCAACACCAGCCGGGGGAACGGACCCCTCGCCAAATTGCGAGAAAACCATGGAGGCCGTTCCCGTTGTTTGTCGCTCTGGGAGATCGACGGTGAGCCTGTCAGCTACAACAGACACACGAAATCGCCAAAATAGGTCAAGGAAAGACAACAAAACAGACTGGTCACAGTCAGAGACCGAAATCCCTCCAAGGATACAACGCTCGTCCAGTCTCTCGCCAGTTGTTTTTTTCTAAAAAGGGCCACGGTTTGTGTGAAGCATTGCAGGCCCCTAAACAACACATTTTGCTGCTGCCGGGCCATGGAAATAGAAGTCACAGAGCACAGTGCACCATTCAGGTCTGACACAGTCTATTACTCAACAGCTGTTGGCTTGTAGAGCCTAATGTATTCCCAGCATTATCTGGGAAGCCTCCCAGCCTATAGGAGACTTTATGACTGCCCTATGTAGCACTGTGATGTAGTACAGCTTTAGTGCACTGCGTGCGTGTGTGTGCGTGTGTGTGTGTGTTGCACAGAGTTGGGGGATGGGTACATCCAGTCAGCAATCCAGCCAGCCCGTCCTGGCTTCAGATTACATTTTGTTTCCTTAGGCACCAGAAAACAAACCACTAACACTGCGTGTTCAGTTACTGCACTAACCCAAACACAGCGCCACTGAGGTGTCACGCGGCGCGGCGACGCAGGTGAAAGGAGAGGGTTTGTAAGAAAATGAAAGAAACAGTCCGGGCTTCGCCCACAATGCACTGAAAGTCGCCGTTAGATGCCACACTGTGACACCGAGAGCGGGGGTTTTCGACACCCGAGGATCCGCCAGCGACCTCGGAGATCTCGGAGATCCACTCCGGTGACGTGACGGCGAGGGGTCGCGTGCATCTGCACGCTGGGCCCGCTTCCTTCAAAGCTTCGCTCGTAGAGAGCGGACGTCCGAAGGATGCAGCCGGACGCCTTCTCGCCCCCCCCCCCCCCTTCACAGGTCGCGTGGCTTGCCATTTGCTGCTGGACCTGAGGCGTTCGACTGTCGCCGGTACAGTTCGCCCTGTCAATGGTTTCTCTCACACGAATGACAGTTCCAGCCACTCCAGGTGGGTAAGGGGGTAAAGCAGACAACAATGATGCGTTGGGACAACCAAACCTGCCCGATTCAATTTCGAAATTCCCCCCTTTTAGGATGAATAAAGGCGCATTCTATTATATTCTTTGCTGACAGTACGAGGGGAGAACGAGTCAGATACTAACAACAACTCAATAGTTAGTGTCACTATTTAGACAGGATATAGTTGTTTCTGTGATCAGATTCGTGTCAGCAACAGAGGTTAATGACATCATCAAAAACCCCGCTTGTAGTAAACAATGCCAGGCCACGCAGTCTGTGTATACCGTGTATTTTCCGCATCACAGTTCAGGAAAAAGAGATGAATTTTCGTCGGTCTCAGAAGAGACCCGTTGCTGGGCAATATGTGCACCTGCCGCAGCATCCAGAGGAGACGGGTTCGGGGTCTCCTCCCGTGCCCGCGTTCGTTCTGCGCGTTTGCCCGGTACACGATGCTGCTGTTCACCCTCCGGCGCACGCCGACAGACGGCGCGGCCACGCCCCCCCCCCCTCCCCCCCCCCGCACACAACGGACCCGCAGCACCGCCGCGGCCACGCACGGACGCTGTATGTGGAAGGTTCTTCCCCGGCCACAGCCTTTATCTGCCGATGAGCCGCACAGAGATGAACCTCGGGGCACGGCCCTAAAAGCAAACCAACAGCACTACACACACGCACGCACACACACACACACACACACACACACACACACACACACACACACACACACACACACACACACACACACACACACACGCACGCACGCGCGGGCCTGCAATGGAATACAAAGGCTCCTATAGGCATGACCCGGCTGCCCTGCTTGTTCCATTGATTCATTGTGAATCCAGATGAGTGTGGTGCTTTTCACACCTAATGTGTCGGCTCAGGATTCAGCAAAAGTGATGTGTACGCAATGGAACGATAGGGTGACTTGTGTGTTCTGTGGCGGTCCTTTAACGTGGGCTTTCCCGTTTCCTCTGCTCCTGTGACATCTGTACTGGGTCAGGGCAAGAACAACCAAAGACTACGGAGTAGTCTCTGTACTCCGTGTGAGCCAGACAGGGAGTCCCCTTCCAGAGCCCGGCTGGTGTCAGCCTGCTGGAGTGCTGAGTGCACCGACTCCTAACTGCTGTGAATATCAGCAGGATTTCAGATTGCCATCTACATCAGTCCACGGACATACCTGTGGACCTCCTTCCGCGGCGTTATTTCTCTTGTCAGACGTATGGCTATAAGCCAATAAACCTAACTGAGCTTTCCTAACCCCCTACACTACGCTGCACCACACTGCCGGCCTATCTGACCGTAGACGCTTGACAAAGGCCTGACAGCCTGGCTTGACACACTTCTCCTAATCTAATCTCCAATCCTTCTCCACTGTATTCACTGGGCTAGTTAAGCCCCGTGCTAATGAGACTGTGTCCCATTGTATGGAATTAAACCAGAACACTACTCACCGCCTAAATCACATCACACACACAAGGAGCCATTCTGAGGGGGGGGGGGAATTGGGAAGTGGGAGCGCGCTCATCGAGCGATGTAAACAGCCATAGGTATCGCCCTGTGCGGGGACGAACACGGGGCCACGGATTGCAGTCACGCACGGGCGAGTGCTCGGCTACGCAACGGCGACGCGTCCACGCCAAGCGATGTCATGTCACTCTCCAAACGCAACGCGCAACAAACGAACGCGAAGGGCGCGCGCGCGACGCGGAGCGACACAAAGCGACCCGGGTCCGCTGTCAACGCGGTCAGCAGGGGATGACACGCGGGGTGGAGGGTGGTGGAGGGGGGGGGGGGATCCGTGACAATGTCCGCTGCCTTCCTCCCGATGCGTGCCTCGCCACGCACGTCGTTACACAGGAAGACACCGCCGCCACCGTCGCACAAAGGCTGCGGCCGGACGCCCCCGAACGCCGTCCGATCGGGCGCCAGGTCTGCCCCCCCCCCCCCCCAATCTCCACCAAAACGACACGTGTCCACTGAGAGCTCATCACACGGTGACACGGGAGCGGAGCTGGGCTCCGGCCAGCTGTCTGCAGATATACGAGGCTTCTGCGAACAAAAGAAAATGGGGAGCGGGCTCGCCGTACACCGAGACGGGGCTGTGTGTGTGTGTGTGTGTGTTTGTTGTTGTTGCCAGCCGCGGACCTGTCAGGGCAAACGTCGTATTGTTTGGCGGGTTTTTTTTTCTTGGCACGGTCGAAAAATAGCTCGCTTCCAAAAAGGAGGAGCGAGAATAATAAAAAAAAGGTAGGTAGATAGGATGGCGAGGCTTTCAACCCAGCCCTGCCCGCCGTCCGACCGGGTATTAAGAATGCAGTAATTACACCTGAGGCGGGATAAAAAGCAAAGGTGACAGCGGGTCTGGCTATAGTAGGTGGCGTTACACATGACGATCGGCTGTCCATTGTCCAGCCTGCAGCTACCCCCCCCGAGCATTCCTGCGTCCTCCTCCAGCTCGGAGGGCTTGTTGTCAGGAGTGGACCCTATGCCCCACGATGGCCCTGACACAACGTGGATCGCGAGCAATAACCTGGGGAGTGGGGGTGTAAGGATTAGCCAACGGCCGGGTCTGTAAAGCTAACCCTACCCCTGTCAGCTGATTTGCGCTATACAGCGGATTAATGCATTTAGCTGCTCGCCACCCAAATTCCTGCACATGCATTGAACGCACACTGTCGGTGTCAGACAGGAGCCCAGCTCCGAACAGCCACCGACGGTGACACGCCGTGGGACGACCGCTTCGCATTAATCCACGACGTGGATCACTTCCACGGAGCCTTCCCTAGCTGGAGATGAAGCCCTGGCCAGTGGCTGGCCAGTGGCTGCTAGGTCTGGATGTAAATAAACGGAGCACTGTCTGGATCAATGCTAGCTGTTCTCCTCCATACCACCCCGCTGGCAGTCTGCCCCTCGTTAACTTGGCAAGTGCTCAAATAACTAATCAGACTCAGAAAAACCACACACACACGATAGACGGAGTGGATTAAAAGACCATTCTCGCGAGTCCAGAGGGTCGTAATAACAACTGGGAGCGATCGGGAAACAATGTCCGCCCGGGCAGCCTTGCTCCAGCCTGCTCCAGCCTGGCTGGCTGGCTGGCTGGCCACCAACCACTGATTTTACCATTTGCTTTGCATGTAACCGATCAGCGAGGAGGACAGCCAGTGGCTCGCTTACCGTCAGGTCGGGGTTGTCGCTGTCACGGTGGTTCACGGCCCGTATGACCCCGGACCTCCAGGGCCACCGACGGATGTCTCCGATCTCGGGCGGCTGGTCCCCGCCGACACAGAGGAACCTCTTCCCGACCAGCTCTGGCCGAGCCTCGACTGCCATGGCCGTCCGCTGGTCTAACCCCCCCCCCCCCTCGAACTTAACTTCCCAACAACGACGCCGTTCCCCACCCCTGATTTACGACATGAAACCAGCTCGGAAGAATCCAACGGTAGAAAGAAAAACGAAAAAAGGAGAAGTGGCGCGGTCGTAGTTTAAGGCAGAAGAAGCCAGCCCGGGTATTTAAACGTGTCGTAGAGTCCGCCCGCTGGAGCGTCAGCCTCTGTTCTCTGCCTCACAGCCCTGGAACACTGAGCCGCAGCACCGCTCACATCCATGGCTGTGTCTCTCCGCTCCATCCTCAGGCGTTCAGAGGCCACGGCGCAATGGTGTCCCTCCGCTCCCTTCAACCACGGGGGGACTAGTTTCACGAAACTACTCCGACTGCTCGAACTTGTAGAGCCACGGGAGGAGGAGGATTCCGGGACTGGAATAATGCGTGAGTTCTGAATTTGTTTTCTTATTTTTTTTTCGCAAAATTTTGAATGCGCTCCAAATGTATTTATACAGAATGAACAGCGCGTCAAAATAAACGTTTTAATGACAGAATTCGGAGGGGAAAATAGAATAATACCAAATATGCTTTTACATTGGCTACATTGCCAACGTACGGGTTAAACGTACGTGTTAGGGTTAGGGTCGGATGTAAAGTGTACTTTAGATCAAGCTTAATGCTTCATTAGTCCTAGTCCCAGAAAACATCTCAGAGATCAGAGAAGCCTATGTGTACAGCATGTGTGCGTACCTATGAAACCGAAGCAAATGATAAGAAAAGTGTGGATACGTCATGTTAATAACGAATGGTAATCTGACCAATATATTTACTGCAAGGTGTCCTCAAGTTAAGGTGACATTCGCATTTATGGGAGACCCTCTACACATCAATACCCTCTACACGTCACCCACTATATTATCAGATGCCCTGTTGCATCATCTCACATTACACTTGTTTCAGTCAGTTAAGGAGCATGGAGGACTATTGGTCTCTTTGATGTCACCCATGTGTTGCCAAGGCCCTCTTAAGAAGCTTTTTTTTGATAGTGGCACTGGCCATTTCCCTGTCTTTTTTTTGCCTGTCTCTGCCCAAACCCTGGCGAATCCAAAACCAGACATGGTGATGGATGGTGGGTGGAGTGCTGGTCATTGAGGCTAGCCAAACGTACCCTGGTTATTTGAAACTGTGCTGCTAGGGTTAGGGTTCCTCGGTTGGTCTTAATTAGACGGAACCGTAAGCCTTAATATAATTCAAAAGTGTCGGTTTCATAGAGGAAAATGTTGTTTCACTTGTGCCGTGGGAACCATTCACATTCCAACAGTGAATGGCTTATTGCATATCACTTAACACACTGCATGTCTGAACGCTGCATCAGAAACATAACTAACTGGCTTTGACAAATAGCCGTTTTCTTTTTCTCCGTGCTTTGTTTGTTTTTTTTGCCGGCCTTTACGTGTTTGTGGCGAGGTTTGCAGCGGAGCCGCTGAAGGCTTGGTGTGGAGATGTGTTCTCTGCTCAGCTGTTCTCCTCTGATGCTGTCCCAGACAGGCAGTGTGACCAGAGAGGCTCCGCTGGGATTCTCCCTCACACTGCTGCACACTGCAGCAGCCGCCTTCATGAATAACAAGTAGCTAAGGATCCAAGCCCTCCCCTTTCCCTTGCACACATGCTTGCATTGCATGTACACCAAACCAAGTGTTATCTGCATCTGCATGGGGTCACTAATATTCACCTCAGCAAACATATACGCCGTTGAACTCAGAGATGCACACGTTCAAATCTAATACACGTTTATGTACTCTGATATCAGTATCTGCACAAACAGATGGACATGCACACACAAAGGGAATGGCACGCCGAAGCTCACAGATGGGGCTCGTGTCTGCCAAATGCTATGTATGGCAAACTGTAATGAATACAATTACGACCTAAAGACTGGTGTGGTTTGCATAATGAGCGAGACAAAGGCAGTCCACAGGATTTTTACCTCAGGTATCTGACAAGATCAGGGTGAATGGCAGAAATCGCCTCATTCTTGTCAATGTGACTAATTCTGTCCTTGGAATACCATATTGCATGCATAACACATACACACCCATAAGATACCTAAATCTGTAATTAAATCTGTCTTTTAACTGTAGTGTATATAAATAAAACAAAAATTGCAGTTGAACAAAACATCAAAATCATTCTAATCTTGATTATCTGTGCCGATGTAACTTTAGTGAAAAGTGTTGTCATGGTGAGAGGGTTGTTGTTTTGCATATAGAGTGCGATTGTTCTCCCAACATTTGTGTGTTTATTTTTTCCCAGTTGCTCCTTTATCCATCCATATCTTCCATCACGCTGTCCATAGAAACATGCATTAAAGCCACCTTAGGGCTTTAGATTGCCCCTGGAGTGAGTGTGAGAGTGTGGGTGGTAAGATATGGATGGAAGGAACCCGGTCCGAAGATGTGTAAATCTGTGTCTTTCATTGTGTATCTCTACTTACATTTGTATTCATTTGGTTGCTTAAAGTGGCGGACCATATTTTACGTGACTCAGAATGCATCGCTAAACCTCTGGAATTCTATTTATATGTGACTTATCGTGAGCAGTGTTTATTTGTGATCTCAGTCATCGGGAGTGAATGTTTGCATTATCAATTAATATTTCTCAAGTGCAACTTAGTAGCTCAATCCATCCTAAAAACACAGTTGTTGTGGGTGTGAAATTGTCGGTCAATGCCAGTCATAATTTTCAAAACACCTTTTGAAAGAGTGTTAGAGTTTTTATTTTCGATTAATACATGTTTGGACAACAACAAGAAACTGCAAGAGGACATAGAAGTCAGTCAGTGCAAAAAAACAATCAAATGATGATAAAACTGTCTCTCATTGGGACTCCGCCAGGAAATACTGTAACCTCTTCTACAGAGGACACATTTATTAGAGTGCTTTGATCAAACCTTTGTGGTCAAATTGCAAAAGAAGCTGCTACAAAGAAAGAGGAAGACACTGGAGGAGAATTGCTTGGGCCAAGAAACACAGGAAATGGACAATGCAAATCTGTACTTGGTCTATGCTAAGTCTAACAGTCTAATTTCTGGTTTCACTCCAAAGGTGGCTACTCTTCAGAATCTAAAATGGAAAACATACTATTAACATGCTTTGTCCCTTCATAGTTTGATTTCTCAGTACCAATGTGATGGTGTGATGATGGAAGTGCTGAAAATAAATAATAAAAAACGAACGAGAAAAAGCGAAAGAATGAGACCGCGTGTCCAAACAATTGAACTGGCACTATACGTTGAAAGAAATGGTTAAATCTTATGTCAATAGGTAGAATATTGAGCAGTTTTTTAGTGAATACAACTGAATGATACTTCATGTATGGACCATGGACCATACATGTACGAGTATGGGAAACAAAGGACAATGTCAGGGATCACATCTAAAAAATAAAAAATATAAAAATAAGTTGATCAATTCAACAATAACCAATGTTTTATAGTGTACATAGGTCAGTAGTTTTGACAGGTTTGCTGTTTTTGAATGGTGTGTCATTTAAATGTATTATTTTAAAAACTTCCTTTTAAATATTAAAAACCGCGGTTTGTGACTGGAGAATGTGGAACTATGTGGTTCGACACGGAGACACGGACTTGTGTCCACTGTGGCGTAGACCCAGCTTCCCCCAGCCATTGGTTAGAATTACGGTCGAACACAAACCAATCGGAGACCGGCTCGCTGAATTTAAAATTCCATCGCTTCCACCAAACGCTGACGTCACTCGGCGAATCTGATCGACCAATGAGAGCTCGCGCTCCCCGTAAACAGAGCTGAAAAGCCAATAGCGTGCCGCGAAGGGTGTTGTGTTGCTGGTGACGTCAGTAGCTATGTTAGCTGTGGTGGCAGACGCTGGAGAGTGAGGCCGAGGCTGGAGGAATAAACCGAGAGAGAGAGAGAGAGACGGCGAGAGAGAGCGAGAGAGAGGGCGAGAGGGAAAGCCAGAGCTCCAGCCCACCAGGATACAATCACGGTTACTCTACGATATACATCCAGATGCCTGGCAATGATTCCACAGACACAGCGCTGACTTCTACGCCCAGGTATTTGACTGCTGTGTAATCGGATAGCTCGCCGCTCCTGAACCCGCTGGTCCAAGTTTGGCCCGAAGAAGTTGCCGGGGCACGGCTAACCGCTGACGGCACCACCGGGGCCCGGTTCCACCTCCGACCCAGCACCCAGACACAGACATGGTGTCCTGGATCATCTCCAGAAGCGTGGTGTAAGTACACAGTTCAGCTGCGAGTGGATGGGGTAACGAAACGGCACGGCGTTGAGTTGTCTAGCCTGGTGGAGCAGATGAGGCCACGGGGCACGGAGCTTTGTTAGCTCGTTGTGGCTAGCGCAGTAGCGGACTTTGGCTAAGTGATGACCTCGTTACTGTAACACTCTTGTCTGCTAGAACCAGCGCGCGCCAGAACAGAACTAGTTACGAGGAACATCTCCTTGTTTACTAAACCCGATGCCTGCGTATTAACACGTCGTATCGAGCCTCTCCAGCTCATCTGGACAGGAGTGTCCGCTACAGCTGTCATCTTGAAGATATTATTAGCTTCCCCGGTCAGTTCAACGTGTCAGACGTAACATCGGTAGGACAAGGAAAGAGGCCTACTCGGTACTTTGTTGCCTGCTGCCACAGCGGCGAGCCCAGCCCTCAGAGTCGTGGAGCTGCGTTAACTGTGAGAGGGCATGTCCAGCGCCAGCAGCAGGCCCGCTCCTCCTCTCAGCCTCGTCTTGTTGTCTCAGCCAGTGTACAGCTGTGCGACCTGTGCTTGCATAACTTTGGTGTGTTCCACGGCAGGAATGCAGCGAAAAGGACAGGAGGGAGTGGTGGATTAATAAATCTGCCCCATGCAGTGGAGCACAATGGCAGTATAGCACACGCCTTCTGTTGCGGGATAATGAGGCACATACCTCAACAACAGATTGATGTCGCATTTCAATATGAGGTTTCCTCTTGTTATGTTAGGACCCGAGCCTAAAATTACTAACTGTGTGAGCATTTCAAGCTCTCATGGCTGTGTACTCTGCATTTGAAAGGCCACTCGAGGTTGGGATTTCTACCTCTCTCTAGAAGAGGAATGTAGTGGAGCATGTGAGTAGACTACGTCTTGTACTGACAATGTGATCAGTTGTGGAAGAGTTGTGTGATTTATAGAGGAGGAGTTGAGACAGGCTCTGGGTGGCCAGAAGGTGCTTCTCGATGACCGGACAACTGCAGCTAATGTGATCTAATGTGAGAAAAAGGTTAGCTGAGAAGAAATGAGACAGAGGGGAAGTAAGGGAATACACAGTCACACAGGGAGGTGTACTGTGAAGTCTAGGCAAAGGTGGCAAAGGCCAAATAAAGATAATGCAATGATGTGTACGCTAGGCGGGACAGTAAAGAGTGACAGACTGGTTTATATCAGAAAGCCAGAGTCTGTTGTGGGCTCTCGACTTGCCACCCCGGAGGAGGTGGTGGAGGACAGGACACTGGCAAAACTGCTAGTAATCATGGAGATTACAATCAAGATTAAGAGCAACTTCAGCTACAGGCTGATCCCACCCCGCTGCTCTAAGGAATAACATAGGAAGTCACTCCTACCTACTGCGATAAGACTGTACAGCTCATCTACCTCTGTCAGAGCTGCAATCACACAACTGGACTAAATCTCCCTGTCCCTTTTGAGCCTTGGATTTGTATTGATATTACATGTCATATTTTTTTATACAGCATTTGTATCCCTACACACAACCCATCTTCACGTTATTATATTTATTGTATATGCATGTTGTAATCGTGACTGTGCACACATTTTCACGTCATTGTACCCAACGCACTGAGCTATTATAACAAGTTGTTCTATACAGGTTCACATAGCAGAGAGACAGAGAGGGGAGGAACATGAAACAGGGTATGGTGATAAAGGATAGAGAGGGAAATGTATTGACTGGTGTGATAGAAAGATGGAAAGAGGTGGGGTGAGCTGTGGGTGTGGGTTCAAGGTGCAAGTGGGAGTGCAGACTGCGTTGCAACGTGCGGTCGAAGAGCACGCTCAAGATAGAAAGGGGAGGTGTACAAGGCAAGCGGCGAGACAAAGGGGTGTTGTGTGGTTTATCAGCAGTGGCGCTGAGGACAAGGCGGGTGGTGGGGCCGGAGATGTGGCGTGGACTGAATGTTGAGGTTCTCTTCGGGAGTGACACGGATGGATACACCATTCGTCTAATGTCTGTTCCATGCAAAATGTCGCGTTTTTGATCAGTCACTCACTGCTATTAAAAACACCAATATTAGTCTCCGGACTTGGTCTTGAGTGATAAAATCCGTGTAGCAAGCAGTTCGGACTCTAAAGTACCATTAAGCTTGAGCAAAGTCATTATCGGATGCTGCACTATGTAATCGTTATGAGTCTGTATCACTATTGATCACTATATCAACATGTCCAACACAAGCTGTAATAAATGGTGCGTTATTATGCACTACGCTGTCACGCATCGCAGGTCATGTTGCAATTGCGATACTTGAAAGCATTATTCCACATTGCATGCTCCCTAACATACATAGGCCTGTGGGAGAATGCATTTGTTGTAGAGCTGGGGTTTTGTCTCACCTGTGCCGGGTGCATCATCTGGAGATGGCACGTTGTCAGAAGGGTGTTTGAACAAGCTTTTCAGGATCTGTAGGTGTCGTGTTGCTCCTCCACCGCCTGGGGCACACAGAAACTCTTATTAATGTTAATCTGGGAAAGAACATCCTTGCCACGGCCCCCCGAAAACATTGTTTGTTTTGAGGTTAGCCCAGAACTTGTTTGTAAATGCTCATACTAGTCACTGTGATGACGTCATTTCCTGTCATTGACCATATGAGTGTGATTGGTGGTGGACATTGTGTGGTTGGGCTGTCGCACACAGGTGAGGACGAGGTAATGGCACATCCTCCCTCTGACAGCCGAGGGATAGGGAGCGGGGGCGGGACTATGCAAATCAACCCCCTTGATATGTAACAAGAAGACTCAAAATCAAAGTGGCTTGTTCAGAGACACATTTTGTAACTGGCAGTTCACTAAACACTGACTTAGTTGTCGAAACTTACTTCTAAGGGGTCAGGAGGCACTCTAGATATGCAAAGATGCACACAAAGGCAGTAAAAAAAGGAGTTTTGCATATGTCCCCTTTAATCTGTTACTGATTCGATCAATAAACTGCCGCCAGCATTGTTTTGCTTTCTTTCCGTTTGAAGAGCGACCGAGCTGCGAGAGCAGTTTGTTTCCCCATGCAGAAATACTCTGGAGATGGACAGACCCAGACTAGCCAGACTGGTTTGCTGTAACAGCACTTTCAACAATCCTCCCTGTGTTTTTAGGGGAAAAGTCATGTAATCAAATTCTTAGTCCCGAAGCTCAAACCAGATGGGGGGAGCTCAAATCTTGAAGATGTTTTTTTTTTTTTTTTCCACTCCCCTCTGTTTTCCCTCCTCGTTTCCCTCTCACATGTCTCCTGTATTTCATTGCTCTTGTTCTCTCTGTCTCTCTGCTCTCTCTCTCTCTCTTGTCATCCTGTCCTCCCCCTCACCCCCTCCCTCCCTCCCTCCATCTGCTTGTTGGTCGTGTATGGTGTCAGGAAACCAGGGAAATTGACCTGGAGCTCAGAGTCAAGGACTGTGGAGCAGCGACGGGGCTATTTTCTCAGCTGCGCGAGGGTGGGGGGGGTGTTGAAATGGGAAGGCGCGGGGAGGAAAGAGAAGGGAAACCGGGAGACGGTCGTTTTGCTTCGGAGGAGGGCCCCCCCCCCGTTTCCCGCTGAATTGCTTCAAGAACGTTTCACCGCACATCTCGGCTCGTTTCTGCGTTTCTGGTCTTTGACCTGCGTTGTTCCATTCTACCCGTTCCTGTTTTTCGGGTTTTTTTGCGGGTGGAAAGTGGAAAAAAACGGGTTAGGGTGCACGGTTTTGTGTAGTGTTTGGCGGCGTACGCGCGGTATGCCGCCAATGGACAGAAACGCATCTTTGGAGCGCAAGCTACTACGAGACGCGTGCCATATTCCAGCTCTCGGGGGCCAGTTTCCCATGTCGGATCTAGTTTTTCAGGCGCGCGTTTTAACCGTATCGTCCTGCGACCTCGCGCGGCGCGGCCGGCCGGAAACGACAGAGAGAGACGCGGGGGCGCCCGGAAAGAGGATGCTCTCGCACTCGACGGGTAGTTTCCATGGCAACGGCGGGGGAGGTGAACGGCCGCGCTCGGCGTGCGGCTCGCCCGCTGCGGAGGGGACTCGAACCGGGTGTTTGTCGTTCGTGAAGACATCGCGAATTGCATGGTCGCACAACCAACGAGAACCAATGCGCCAACCGCAAAGACTGCCCGGTCCGCCCGCATGTCAGCGCATCCGGCCAATCGTGGGAACCTTGCGGCCCTGAACGCCCACCCCCACCCCCCGCCCTCGCCCTCGCCATTTCTTACCTGCTTGGCTGAGCCTCCGATTGGCCTCTGAAGTGCTACCGAAGCAGCCCCGGTTTTTGCATTCAGAACGTTTTGTCTTCAAGATTTTATTTGCCCTGGCCCTAGAAGGCCCTGTAGCCGCCTCGAGGATGGCGAATCAAAGACGAACAAGATGAACACTTTAAAGCGCACACACACACACACACACACACACGCACACACACACACACACCTTTCAGTTCAACTCCCTGTGAACTGGCCGGACAGCCGCTAAGCCAAGCTACAAGGGATCGATTGTGCCACTTTCTGTCTCTTTATTTTCTGCGAAAGAAAGAAAAGGCGATGACGGTACGAGACGGCCCAGACTTCCCTAGTGGCGGTCTTTGCTCCGCAGCTCTGCATGTCGGGGTCTCCTCCCCCCCCCCCCCCCCCCGCCCCTTCCAACTGTCACTTGACTACGTGGCCAGGCCCGAAGCCTGCCGAGTTCCCAGGTCGCCGGCACCAGCGCCCTAAGTAAAATCATGCCCCCTCCAATCCAGTTAGCCGGGACTTAACTGCCGGTCGAGGGGCGTAATTAGATCTGCTCCTCGTGCGTCAGCCTCTCGTCCGGTCATGGGTCCGTTTCAGGGCGACGGCGGGCGGTCCGGACGCTCGGTGGACGCCGCAGCGGAGTGCACGCCTGCGGCGCGCTCCTTTCCCGCTGTCGGCGGCGGGCGGGTTTCAGCTGGCCGGATGCCGTCGAGACGCCACGGCCGAGAGCTTGTACAACGCCGAGGGAGGGAGTCGCGTTACATGTGTCGATTGGCGCACACCATGGCGCAAACCAAACCCTTTTTCATGCCCGTTCTTGCCGAATGAACAACTCGCGTTGTGAACCCCCCCACCCCCCCGACCGACAGTCTGAGTTTAATGCTGAATGCCGACCCGTTTGGGGCAAGTACGTCTTCGTTCTGTGCCCCGGCTGAACACGTCCAGATTCAGCGTGCACACCAGGCAGATCTGTAGAGAACACGCTGTGCTAGGCGCGGTGAGCTCAGTGTGTGTGTGTGTGTGTGGGGAGGGGAGGAGGAGGAGGAGGAGGAGGAGAGAGGAGGGAGCGCAAGAATGTTAGACAGAGGGATCGGAGCGAAGGTTCGTCCTGCTGTAAATTAATGCAGTTGTTTTTCTTGCTCTCTCTCTCTCTCTCTCACACACACACACACTCACACACACCCTCGCGCTCCCTCTGTGCTGTCAGGGGGAATATATGGCGTGTGGCCCAGCGTGCAGGGGCCGGAAAAACTGCCCGTGTGACTCTGCGAGAGTAGAGGCGTGGACCTCCACCGTGTAGCCCGTGCTCTCGCTGAAAGTGAAAGCTGAAAGTGACGGCCTTTTGGCCTAGCAAGGTGGTGTCCGTTAGCCCAAAAACCCAACCCATCGCCGTCCTCCGGCCTCCGATCAATCCGCCTCCCCGTTAAGGTGAGGACCGCGAGAAACGAAGACAAAGGACGTCTCGCCCGCCACTCTGTTTGTGGCTCTCTCTCTCTCTGTCTCTCTCTCTCTCTCTCTCTCAGCTGCCTGTGTGTGTGTGTGTGTGAGAGGAGGAGAATTATTGATAAACCAGTCACTTTCAAACAATTCTGCTCTTTGCTCTGGAGAGCCACACGATATCTCACCTCTTCAGTAAAATCTCTGTGGAACCAGTCGATAAAGACTCTGTTGCGGCAAAACTGTGGTAGTATTTGCCGGGGTGGTGCCGTGGTTCCGGTGTTCTTAATCTCACTGAAAGAAGGGTCGCCGGTTCGCGTCCCGGTCCTGGCCATCTCCCAGTGCAGTTTGCGTGTTTGCCCCCCATACCCGCGTAGTGTCTCTCCGGGAACTCCAGCTTCCTCCAGCGGCCCGTAAACATGCCTGGAGGTCGGCTGGAGACTCGGTTGCCCCGAGGCGTGATCGAGAGGGCGAATGGTATGCGTGCGTCTCGCGATCGGGGCTGGTAAACTGCCTCGGGTGTTTTCCCCTGCTTCGACAACTGTAACTTAAGCTTCTTTCGAATATGTTCTCTTTATGTTGTCTCAATAACAAGGCCTCGGTCGGGTATTTGTTACGGCTTGGTAAGGCATGTCAACAACAATGACGTGGAAAGCGCCACAGTATGATACTTGTTCCATAATTGAAGTATTGTGAAGCATGCTGCCTACACCTCACACATGGATGCATTCTAATACATCCACTCCGGTAGCACTTATTGCGATATTCCGATAGTAACGATGCCGTTACATGCCTACCGTCTGGTCCTCCATGCACACATATTCTGTCGTGCATTTGAGGCGCCTTGGATTGGTGCAGTTACAGCGGTCGTCCACACGGGGCGCTGTTGATAGGAAACGGCGCCGTTCAGGACAGAAAAGGCATGAAGAAGTCAACTGGCAGAAATCCCTGCACCTTCTCTCTGTCTCTCTCTCTCTCTGTCTCTCTCTCTCTGTCTCTCTTTCTCTCTCTCTCTCTCTCTCACACTGTATCTCGCTCTCTCGCTGTCTCTCTCTATCTCTCGCTGTCTCTCGCTGTCTCTCGCTGTCTCTTGCTGTCTCTCTATCTCTCTCTCTCTCGCTGTCTCTCTCGCTGTCTCTCGCTGTCTCTCCATCTCTCTCTCTCTCTCTCTCTCTCTCTCTCTCTCTCTCTCTCTCTCTCTCTCTCGCTGTCTCTCTCTGCCCTGTCTTAAAGGCACTGACCTCCTGACCTCCCACTTCTCTCCCTGAACCTGAGATCAGGAGTCCCGTGGCATTCATGGCCAAATGGGTAGTTCCAGGGTCCGTATGTGTATTCTTCGTGTATTCTTCCAATTGCTCATCTTTCAAATGTATATCTTAACCCACTTCGTGGCCAGTGTAGGGGGTGTCTGCTGGTGCCTATCTTCAGCTCACATAGAATGAAAGGCAGAGTCTACAACCTGGACAGGTCACCAGTCACAGTGTATACATGTATAAGCTATGCCTATACAAACCGCAGATTGTTGACAGAGGGAATAACTATGTAGGCTCCACTGCAGACACGCCTCTGAATTTACTAATGTTTTATCAATAAGACAAGACACTACACGCTGGCACTCCGCAGGCACGGGCTTTATTGGAACATTAACTTTATTATTCCTCCCGTGCTGACAAGTGCCGCGCTACCTCCTCCTCCCCAGTGTCTGGGCCGTCTCCCCCCCCACACAAGTTGGCACACTGAAAGGCGCTCCTGCTCCCGGGGGGACAAGTTGACGCCGGACTTCCTCGGCGAGATGGAGCCGATGGAGCCGTCTCCTCGTTCGCAGCAGGGTTTCGTACCTCTGTCCACCCACTGGTGTGGCGAGTTCAGGGAAGCTGTGCCGCAAAGAGCCATGCGGCTGCAGGCCCGAGCCGGAGCACACGGATCGAGCAGTCGACTGGAGGCTCAGATCAGTCGACTGAACGAGCCAAATCGGATTGGCCTGCTGCCACGCGGCTCTCCGTGGAACGGGTTCCCCTACTCCCGGGCTGCACGAACCCGGCGTGCTGTCGTCACGCCGTCTGACCCGTTCTGCCTGCATGTGCCTGGTCCAGAGGAACGGAGGAGGGGTGACTTGATCTTCGGTTTGGGTTTTGGGATCACGCTGTTGTACGTCGGCTCGCGCAGTGAAGATGGGCAACCGATATCAGTAACGTGCGTTTATGTATTCCCGAGTTCAGGGCTGAATCGAACCTCCGAGTCTAACAAAAGTTCATGTGGTTTCTTCTCTTTCTCCCCCCCCCCCCAGACTGGTGTTTGGAACGCTGTATCCCGCGTACTACTCCTACAAGGCCGTCAAGACCAAAAATGTCAAAGAATACGTAAGTCCAGACACTGTTTGATGTTTCTCTGAGCAGAACCTTAGGCGTTCTGGGACCAAGCCGTCGGCTGAAATGACACTGATGACAACAAATGACACCCACGTTTCAGTATCTTCACTCGAAATGTGAACGACTGTATTGCACACACGTCACCACTGGTTGTTGACTCAGCTCAGCCTTTCCCTTTCTTTGATCCAAATCGGCATTGAAAAAAACCCACTCAGCTCGGTTCTGTTGCGAAGCGTCCCTCCCGCCGCCTGACTCCTCCCTCAGTGGAGACGAGTAGGCCACTCTGTGATCCCCGCCTCGACAGGGTCCTCAACCAGATGTTTCCAGCACACCCTTGCTACTTGTTAGGGCCTGGCACGTCTGTCTGGCATCCCTCTCGAACTCTTGACAGCTCGGCTCCTCTCTTAACCCGAGTGTCCAGAGCATATGGCCCGCGGATGAGTTAATCCCTGATCTACAACCTGGGGCGTCCTGGTGTCAAGTGCACTTGAGGACACCCTCGGTTGTCGCGTTGGTTATTGGCAAACTGTGCCTAGCGTAGAAGTCCAGCAGCTGAACGCCTTGAGGACGGACTGCGGTTGCCTGCATGTTTACTGAAGTAGACGAATCTGATCTCTGCTGACACAGGGGAACAGCCCTGTCAACTCTTAATGCACAAGCAGAGAGCTGGGGAGCCATCCCACCATCCCCCTGTCCAGCTACCTACCAAACGCCTGGTTGCAGAGCCACAGCTGTGT
>CM055207.1:18978059-18980559 GCA_029224185.1 Karalla daura | reverse complement strand
CGTCCGAGCCGTCCCCCTCCCCGTCGCGGGACGGCTCGGCCGCTAAAGAGCGCCTGGCGTCTCCCCGCAGGAGATCGACGAGTACATCGTGCAGGCCAAGGAGCGGAGCTACGAGACCATGGTCAACTTCGGCAAGCAGGGCCTGAGCATCGCGGCCACCGCCGCCGTCACCGCCGCCGTCAAGGCAAGTGGCCTCGCCTCCACGCGCGCGCTCGCGCTCCGTTCCGGCTCGCCTGCTCCCACGCACTCCACCGCACAGTGATGTTTCTTTGTAGCCCGCTCTCAAGGAACGTCCGGCCTGCGATGAGGCGCCACAGCGCCCTCTACCTGCTCCACGCAGCGAAGCAGTCCGGCCGAGACGGCTCGAGAACCGAGTCAGCGGCTCGGAGACAGATGCCACCGCCGCGTGTGTGCGTGAAGGCATAAACTGTGGAGCCGGTCGCGGATCAGCTGGTGGGGGTGGGGGGGGGGACTCCATTTCTGACACCCATCCTCTACAAGTGCGCTTCCGAAGGACTTAGTTTTCCCCTTGACTGTAAGACGCCTCAAGGGAAGTACACCTCTGCATGTGTGCGAGCCGAATCGGCTTTACGTGAATGCCTGAGTGGAGGAGGTTAGGTTTAGGGGTTGGGGTCGGGGTTGGGGTTAATCGGGCCTGGTCGCACGGGGGCAAAACCAGTCCACATCTTTCACGCCTTTACCCCCGCAAACGCCGGCGCCTGAAATGCAAGTCTGATTCAGGTTGATCTGTGGTCGCTCTCCGACCTCACTTCATGCCCCTCTCCCCTCCCCCCTTCCACACGTCGTCCCTCTCCTTCTCCTTTCCCGGCTCCTCGCTCTACCCTCATTCCTCGGAGTGCTTCCCTGTCCGCCCCCCCCCTGCCCCCTCCGAGCACATTTCCCCTGCCGGTGCGTACGACACCCGTTTGACGGACCGCGTCGCGGTGACGACAGACCTCAGCAGAGAGACTGGAGCTCCGGTTTGCTCAGCTCCACTACAGTATTTTTTTGGAAGATCGGTTGATTTCGATGAAAACCCAAGAAAAAACGAGGCGAAGGTCGACGACGGGAGGTCTTGCCATGGGGCCATCCTCCCGTATCGTCCAGTGTGGAGTCCATGCTGTGACCTGTGCCAGCCCCATTGTAAGCCACAAAAGGCATGCAGAGTGATTTTTGTGCTCCGGCTCGCCTCTCGGCTAACCTTGACTCTGTTTCCCCTCTCTCTCTCCCTCTCTCTCTCTCTCTCTGTCTCTCTCTCTCTGTCTGCACTGACCTCCTTGTTTCCTCAGGTTTTCTGTGCTTCAGCTGCCTGCTCTGGGAGGTAAAAACAGTCAGCGTAAGCAAAAACAGACAGACTGTCGTCCCCCCCCCCCCCTCTCCATTCCATAGCGACATTCTGTCTCTGTCATTCTTTTGCCCGACTGCTCGCTGGAAATCAGTCCGGGTGCCATGTGAACTTTACGTTTTCGGTCCGATTTTCTTTCATCTGTGTTCTCCGATGTTTTGGATGTGTTTTGTTCGTGTCACTGCAACTGTCAACACAGCCCTCCTTGGTTCCGTTTTTGCACCCGTTCTGGTTTTATCGGATATTGCCCTTTTTTTGATTTCCCTCCCTCCTTTATCGCACGGCCGTTCATTTTGTCGCTTCCCCTCTGCCCCCGTGGTTTGCATTCGACGTGTATTCGGCAGTGTTTCCTCCTCGCGTGTCCGGCCATTTTCACCTTTGAATCATTTCAGGGTTGTCAATCGGACCCTTAAGATTATGGCTTGATGTCTTGATCTATATCTATTGAAGACCAAGCTTAAACCGAGGCTTGTGCCTTACTCTCATCCATTCTCTCGCAGCCACCTCAGGAGTGGAATCTATGTAATCGAAGTCAAAGATAAAAGAAGTGTCTGCCATTATAAAGCTTGCATGAGGGACATGGATGGGCTGGACTGGACACCTAAACAATAGAGCTTAGGTGAACTCCGGTTTCGAGACAACTGAACCGCTCAGACTGTTGGGACTGGCTGAGCCGATACAGTGAAAGATCAGCGGACTAAATGACTTTCCTGGGGTCTATAGAAGGCAACCGGAGCCGCCTGGCTGTGCACTGAAGGACTAGCTGCAGACCCTCTGACAATCACCTGCTTTTACCTGTACCCCACATGTGCTTCATATCTACTTGGAACTAGCTTGGAGTAGTGAAGGGTTTTGCTTTCACTCTCGAAGCCTCCGCAGCAGCGTAGAATCTATCAAATGTTACGGTCTGATCACGGTCTAAATCAATCCCCTGCAACGACTCTTAACTCATCAGCGTGCCATCACCGATACAGACAGACACCTCGTGTGTGCGTGTGTGTACATTTGCAGCCCGTCCTTACTAAAGCCTCCGGATGTTCAGTTGTGCACTTTTCCGTTCGGCTCCTCCTCCGGCCTCACGGCCGCTCTGACCGCGTGTGTCCCCGCGACAGGGCCAGGGGGCCATCACCGAGAAGCTGCGGAGCCTGAGCATGC
>CM055207.1:18933059-18973059 GCA_029224185.1 Karalla daura | reverse complement strand
AAGAGGGGAAGTGAGACAGTGTGCCTCTCTGCAAATCTCTGGATAAAACTGTCAGTTTGCGCTCAAACGCCAACACCTCCTCCAGCATGTTGAGCGCTGTGGCTCCTCTCCCCTGAAGAGTCGTGTTCAGCGTGTTCAGGTGTGCTGTCATGTCCACCATGAAGTGCAGCTTTTCCAGCCACTCTGGCTGTTCCAGCTCAGGAAAGGAGAGTCCTTTGCTTCTTAAGAAAGTTTTCATCTCTTCCAGACATGCAGCAAAGCGTTTCAGCACCTCCCCCCTGGACAGCCACCGGACTCTGTTGTGCAGCAGCAGATCAGAGTACGTGCTCTCCACCTCATCCAATAATGCACGGAATTGGCGGTGATTTAAACCATTTGCCAATATTTTATTGACAATTTGAATGACAACATTCATGACCTCTGTGCATTCTGGAGGGAAAGTTTGCGCGCACAATGCCTCTTGGTGCAGGATGCAGTGAAAAGTCAGAAGCTTTCTGTCGAGTGATTTCTGCAGCAACGCCACAAAGCCCCTGTGCGCTCCAGTCATGCTTGGTGCCCCATCGGTAGCTACTGACACTAGGTGGGTTGTTTTTATTTCTTTGGCTCGTAAACACTCAAAAACAGCCTCACAGACATCCTCCCCTCGTGTCTGGCATCTTAGTGGTATCAGCTCAACCATTTCTTCCTGCGGTCCAGTGGAGCTCACATATCGGCAGAACAGCGCTATTTGTTCAATATCATTTATGTCTTTTGACACATCACAGGCGATTGAGTACGCTGCAGCTGAATTGATGTCTTTAATTTGCTGTTTTGTGATATTTTCTGCCATTTTTATGGTTCTGTCTTTGACGGTCTTCACAGAGAGAGGCATCTCTCTGATTTTCTGCACAATTTCAGACTTGTTTTTAAAGTCCGCGAATAGGTGTTCTGAAATCTTAAGGAATGATTCTTTCATATATTCTCCATCTGTGAACGGTTTCCCATGTCTGACTATTTCCATAGCGGCCACAAAACTTGCATGTGTAGATGAATTTGAAGACTTTACCCACCTCTTGAATTGATTTTTCGTTAGATCAGCCTTCCGCGCAAGTTCCTTAACAGCTTTTTTTCTCTCTTCTCCCTCGGGATATTTTTCAGCAAAGGCTGCGTGTGTATTGTTGAAATGTCTTGCGACATTTGACCGTTTATTGTTGGCCAGTTTTTCTCCACAAATTAGGCATACTGGTAGGCCACTCTCGTTAGAGGTGAAAGCAAATGAATCTGCCCAAGCATCATTGAACGATCTATTTTCCTCTGATATTTTTCTTCTCTTAGGTTTCTCCATGTCTGTCCTTGTTGGGGTTGAAAGTCGGGATGGTGTTCGGGCGGGAATACCGGCTGTCGCGAGTCTGACGTGTTTTTTGAGCGACAAAAAACAATAAAATATACTTATCTTATTAATATTTTAATATTTAATATTTCAAGATCGCATCAAGATCTTCCAATTTAGAACTAAAACACTAAAAAAATAACTAACACAAATAAGATACACATAAATACTTTTTTAAAGTAATTTATTTTCCCAAGCCACTCGGAGCCGCAGTTAAAGGATGAAAGAGCCGCATGCGGCTCCGGAGCCGCAGGTTGCCGACCCCTGAGCTAAAGGCTCCACCGTCTCCTTTTGGTATCATTGCTGTGGTCTTGAACGTGTAACGAAACACAACAAACAACAGCTCTGGGCCTCGAGGGCCTCTCTGGGTGCGCGTTTGTATCCGATTGTGTGTCCCTGAGGGTGGAAGGCCTCACAAGAGCCGGACCCGCCTCTCACGTCCGTGTCCCCGCGTCCCAGACTACTACTACCACGACCAGGAGGAGCGCAGCGACGAGGAGGCCGAGCCCACCCTCTCCGAGGACGAGGCCGTCACGCAGCGGGGCCTGAGGCGCTCCCAGAGCGTCAAGCTCACCCGGGCCAGGGTGCGCAAGGACGTGAGTGGCTCAGACCCACAGATCTCTGTGTGTGTGTGCGTGTGCGTGTCCGCCGTTCCCTCCTAACCGTTCCCTCTTGTGTGAACCCAGGCGCGGTACGGCTCCCTGAAGATCAAGGGCAAGAAGAGGCCGGCGCTGAGCGGCGTCAACTACGCCATGTGAGAGGCTGCGCAGTAGCGCCGCCTGCTGGCCGGGAGGGGAGGGGAGGGGGGGGGCGGCACCCGGATCGACGTTCCCCCCCTCTGCTTGAACTCTCTCCCAGGACGAGCTCTCCCCTCACGTATTTATTATTACCAAAGCGCGTCCCGGACGGGCGAGAACGTCGCCCTCGTCCTCGCCGTTTGCCCCCCTCCCCCCCCGTTGCCTCCTCCCACGCTTTCGCTGTCCGCCATCTCCCGGACAGCTCGGCTCATAACTCGCGCGGCGCCCAGGCGACGGTCACGTGCACACGCTCCACGCTCCGAGACGGCGCGAGTTCCTACGCTACGTGAACGTCTCGAGGTGGCGAGGGGGAGCGGGTCCCAGCGATTTCCAGCCCACGGCTGCAGCCCCTACAAAGCCCGGGGCCCCGAGTCATCGTTAATAAGTTGTCTTATCCTCTTGCTATTCACTTACCTGTGTATTTTTTATATATATATATATATATATATGACTGTGTCCTGATGGAACTGCTGGTTGTACATGTTCTCGCTGTATTTCCTATTATCCGAATGACTTCTTTTGCCCGTTAACTTGCGCTCAGAGGCCGAGTCCTTATTTTTCCTGATTCTGCATCGCGATTGCGCATTTTGCACACGTGCCCCCCCCCCCCTCCCCCTCCCCCGCCCCACGTTCCATCGATGCCGTTTTTGTTTTTGCTTGTCATCTCGTTTTTTCTAACGCGTTACCCGCGGCGGTCCCCTCAATGACCCCGAGGTCTGGCTTGTTGTTGTCGCCTCTGGCAATTACGCAATAAACACAGAACAATCCAATCGGAGGGCGAAATAAATGTGCTCGGGGTGGGGGGGGGGTGGGGGGTCTGTTCTGACGGAGCGGCCTCGCTCGTTTCTTTCCACGCGTCGCGTGGGGGAGCGACCGAGTCTGTCGCCGCGCTGGCGTGGCGGCAGAGGACGTCAGGGGACACCTCTTCCCGAGGGACGCTCGTCATTCCGGTCACACCCGAGCTGCCCCCCCCCCCGAGCACGGCTGCTCAGGTGGCTCCGATCGGGCTCCCCGTGTCCGCATCGCCACAAGGAGAGCGATGCGCGTCTGAACTCTCTTAAACCTAAGCCTTTTTAACGGAGGCTGTACGACAGAGCGGCGATCGGAGGCCCCTGGGCAGGAAGCGCCGTCGGGTCCCTTCGCTCGCCGCGCCCGGGTGGCGACGACGAGCCGAACCCTCTCGCGTTCTCGGGGTCCCGTCGCGCTCTCCCAACCGACTCGCGATACCAAAGCCGTAGATGCAACGGAAATAAAAAGTTGCCCGAGCATGGCTGTGTCCTCTCATTGCTTCTATGTGCTTCTATCCTCCACGCTTTCTAGGGGGGTGATCGCCTCGACGTGTCGCGTTCACCTCATTCGTTTAGCGTCCTCATTGGAATCATGAATTGCTTCTAAATTATATGTAACTCTTCCATGTAATTAGAAATAATGAGAGATGAGTTAACCCAGAAGCTTTGATCATTCAAGTTTTCTCCCTGTGGACCTTGTCGATATACACACGCAGTTCAGCATCGCTGTACTAGTAGTGGACAGCAGTAGTGAGATTTTGTTCAGTGTAAAGATGGAGATACTTTCTTTATCCCGGGGTTAAAGTAAGGATTAAGGGTAATGGATTAAGATTAATTCAGGATTGTGTTGCTGGGTGACTGCCGTGTCCAAAGAAATTGGCCGACCAGGCCAAACCTTTTGATATTTTTTCCTCATGAACTGAATCAATATGGCGCAACAATTAAGGACGGAGAAAGTCACAGGAAATATATCTCGAAAACAGGGTTTGTTTCCCTGGCTGGGACCGATTTTATACTCTACATATGTGTTTTGTGTGTGTGTGTACGCAATGTTTATGGAAAAAACCAAATATTGAAAATAAAGTTTTTTTTCAATAAAAGGACTCAAACCCTCAACTGGGACACAGGCACGTGTCTTCAGAGCGTCTGCCCTCCTTGCATCTTTCACATGATGAGATGGTCCTGGTCGGTCCTCGCATGTGACTGCAGGCCTGTAACATTCACTCCCCAGACCCAAGGTGGAAGCATTCATGGATACTCGCAGTTCGCATACCGGCCAAGCAGATGAGGAAGAGGCATCTGGACTCGGCCCTGGTTGAATGGATCATGGACTATCTTGACCTGTAGTTCATAGTAAGTAGAGCTCCAGCTCAAGTGATCTCCTATGTAACACGTGGTCTCCTGAAGGGATAGTCTTTGTCTTACGTTCATTCCTCGATGTTCGGCTGAACATGCCCAAGACTAAGAAGATGGCGTGTGCCGTTACGGGCAGTAGCGTGATGTTCAAATATGACAAGATCCAAAACACTTCCACCACACCTGGGATTTCATTCCACCCATAGGCCACATTAAATCACACTGCTTTCAGGACCTTGTTTTTCGTACCTGGACGCCTGGACACTTGATCAGCTATGGGCCGGGAGGTCAGTGGTTTTGATCCTAGCCCTGTGAAGCCTGCATGTCGAAAAATCCTTTGGCAATATACTGAACCCCAGATTGCCTCCGATGTTGTTCCCCAAGTGGGGATATGTGTGAATAGTTAAAGCAGACGGATCGTGCCGGGTAGCTTCTGCCACCAGTATGTGGATGTCACTTGTACTTGTACTTGTATTTGTACTTTCACTGTACAAGGTCTATGATCGTTTCTCACTCTTTTTTTTTTGGAGTTGGGGGTTCTGATATCCTTTGCAGTGTGGTGTTTGCCCCTCCACTGGGCTTCACCCAACTTTTTCAACCTACACCCTGAAGGAGTAATGGTCAGTGTGTCTTGCTCAGCTCAACCCTGCTCTGATGGATCTATACTACACTGCATACTGTCCCAGGCACTATACTGCGGTTGTTGAAGTTATTGTCTAGTCTTCTGGATTCCACCAAACTTTCAAGTAACTTGCATTCAAGTTTCTGAAATGTAACCAAAATGCTACATCTGGACCTCCTTGCAGCACAGGCACCTGTGGTATCATCAAATGACACCTGCTTAGACATATCATGGTTGATGCCTATCTGTTTAAGTCCATTTTATATGCTCTTGAGAAATGGTGCGTCTCAGGTATGTTTTGATCAGATTCAATCTCACATCTATTATTGATCAGCTCTAACTGGTTAATGTCTAAATGAAATTAGAATAGTTTAAGTCATACCTCTGTTCTAGGCTGGAAACAAACATTTTACAAACTATAGACTATAGTCTCTTTGCTCTCACAGTTCGCAGATTTTGACACATTTTTTAGAATGTTCTCTTGCTGTGAATCGGTATGAGTTTGGGTCGAACAGATCAACATCAATGACGATGATGGAGGCAAGAGAAGAAATCACCAATGCCATAGAGTGCAAGCAATAAACAAATGGGGTCTTTAATGGTCTAAAAAATGCTTCGGACACAGTCAACAATGCAATATTATTCAAGAAACGTGCGAAAGATATGGGTTATGGGATAGTGATAGTGTTGACTTGGATGAAAAGTTCTTTAAAGGTGATTCCTAAAAAAACGTTGAAAATGCACTCCTCAAAAGTCCCGCCCCTTTCCACAGACTTGGCAAAAACAAGCAAGGTGCGTATGACCGCAGAGGAGGGATGGAGGGACACATGGATTGACCAATAGTGTGTAACATGATGATGCCATTGGATGATGTTTTTCCAGGTTTACTCATTCCCCAGATTTGTTTAATTTTTGTTGAAAAGCATCTATTTATATATATATATATATATATTATATGACAGATAACATAGAAGGACTAAGGGACTGGGGACTCCGTCATCCCTCGAGTCTTTGTGCTTTTTTCCCCCTCCCAGACCCCACTGATGCCTAGCTGGATCCAGGACTCCACCCCTTACCATGGCTCTCCACCTACTACTACTACTACTGTGGATTCATTTTGGCCTCAAGAATAAATGATCTCCCAAAGACGTTCCAAAAGCCTGGGGCAGTTCCTGAAGTTGGGAGTTCTTGATATGGTAGTCCGCTCTGGCCCAGTGCTGGCGCTGTACTGGCAGATTTGGTGACCTCTCTGACTTCCTTGAGGGTGGGCTTGACGCTGGGTTTGGGTGGACAATAAGAGCTGGGCAGTGGCTGATGTCTTGCCCTCTCATGATGTCACTGTAGGTGACCAAGGGTGCCAAACCTGTCGGATGCGATGTCCACTATAAAGCCGAGGCATCCTTTGAGGAGCTAACAGCTGATAGCAACGAAGCATTTAATCTTTATATCACTGGAGTCGGAGACAGTTGCTGGCAGTAAGTCGGACTTGTTTCCCCTTGGGGCTAGACTCCACAGAGGATGCCCTTTCTCATCAAGTGGAAGAGGTCAAATTTTCGGTGACTTGTTTGCGAGTGATTGGGAATGGCATCCATGATGATGCAGGCGCTCTACCAGTCTGTGGTGGTAAAAAGAAAGCCGAGTCAAAGAGCGATCTTCTGATCTTCACCGACGGTTATCAGCTGTGGGTGGTACAAGCAGTTGAACTGAATTTTCTCTGCAGGATCTCTAGGCTCGGTCCTTGAGAGACAGTGAGAGGAGCTCAGACATCTCTTCTGCATTGAGAAGAGCCAGCGGCAGATGTTCAGACATCTGGCCAGGATGCCGCGTGGACGATTCACAAGGACGGTGTTCAGGCATGTCTATAGACCAGGAGGAGACCCAGTGGCAGACCCAGTGCACCCTGGAGGGATTATATGTCTTAGGTGGTTTGGCCTCTAGGTCCTAGATATCTACCTGGATAGATCCTGGATATATGCATACCTGCAAACTGTGGGTATTTCAGCTCATAATATTCTTAGGGGTAGGACATTTGACAGGTATAATCAGCAGGTGTAGCCGGTGAAGAGGTGGGTACTTAAAGCTCACCACTGTAGCCAGACGACCTTTTGCAAACCCCGCCCAATCATACGTCCTAGCAACAGCTACCATGTAAATAAGGTTTGTCGAGACATGCACCTCCTCCAACAAACATAAACTGGTGAGGCAATGTGCCCAAGTTAAACAGCAGATACCCCGAGAGTTTGTTTCCCTTTTCAAAGCTGAAAACGCAACAGGAGCAGGGCTTACAGTGCGTTGAACAGCATGGAAGGCCCCACTCCCAGCTAAATGTATCTGCTAGGCCAACACCATAGCGATAGACAGCTGGCTAACGTAATGCTCATTTACACAACACTGGATATCAGTTATGATTACTGTTACTTCATATTGAATATTAGCGGTATACCATTGCCAGAATGTTACCCTCTAAGCCAACCCTAGCGTTAGCCAGCATTAGTTAACTTGTGTGGTGTTTCTTCTAAGTGATACCGGCTCTGGTCAACTCTACTATTCCTATTTCCTGGTATTTCTGGAGTGCGTTTACATTACAGGATAGTACCGCCTTTAGTGTATGTGGTCGTCCACGCAATACGTGCACACAATGGTGGAAATCGATGGCAAAGCATTTCAATGACACCGCAGCAACTCAACGCATCATCAGCGTGCGACCCTAGCCTAGTCTTTCCCTTATTGGAAATGCTACTTGCAGTTACTGTGAGTTTATGGTTTTGAAGCTGGTGTCACTGTCAGATTACCCAGTGGTACCTGAGCGCATCCGGCCTTTTGGATGGCGCCTGAACACACTCAATTTCTTCAATGAAGAATCTCTTCATCATTCATTGATTAAAGAGGCGAAGACAACATTTTTAATGACAAAAAGAGGTGGGGACATATCCCCAGCATCTCCAGCGTGTGTGATGCCTATGCATGGCCATGGATGGAGCGGAAGCTAGATTCTTTGAAGTATATCCGTTACACGCCTAGGAGTAATTGAAAGGATGTCGACCGGCTACCCTGTTAGGCTAACCTAACAAACTAAAGGTGGTGCTCTTACAGCCTTAAGGGGGATCTAGTCAAAGATGGGCATATTTGAGCAAGACCAGGCCGACATAAAAAGACCTACCCAGCAGTGCAAGGGCCTGGCCGGTCCAAAAGGCTGCCTGCTCCTCCAGTTTTTCCATCGATTGCCATGCTTTTGCCTTGATCGTCGCATTGTCCCCTTCATTTCTTATTTTAGCATTTTAACTGCAACCTCTCTTGCCTTGATCCGGAGGACATCATAGTCCAGTTCGGTACGCTCCAGAAAAAGTGACTGAATCGCACTGGTAGTCTTTCCCCAGCCTCGACATTGTGTTGACACCCCATCAAGAACCTCGATGGACATATGACAATAGCAACTAAGGGGGGCAGGGCTTTAGTGACAGGTCAATGGAAGAGCCGCTCTTATCAGGCGACGCAGAAAATAACAAGGAATCGGGTTGCGTCCCGCCTCGCATCATAATGACCAGCTGACGCTTGGGGTCAGTTTGGTGTCGAGCAGCTTGGATTCTGCAGGGAAGCCGTCCCGAGGCGCAGGCTGGGTGTGTCGCGAGGGCGGCAGGCTTTACGGGGTTGCTTTTTTTAGTCAATCTGATTACTGCTCTCTCTGGCCAGGCGGTAATTTCAGGCTCCGCGCTCGAGTTTTGCACTGCGAGAGTGGCTCCACTCGAATGAGAACGAGACGGCACGCGGCACAACGCCCCGAGCCACAGAAAACGCATCGTTCCTATGAGGAGACGAACAGTTCTACACGTCAGCACACGTCTTTTAGCGTTCGCGCTAATGCTAGTCCGCGCATGTGATTCCACATCGAGGCCGACTCCACACGGCCTTCTTCGTAACTTTTCCCGCCGATTAGACCCCCGGTCGAGAGGAATGGGCGAAAACGTGTTCACAAGGCGGTTTCGTGTTTTTTGCATGTTGGGTGGGTCACCCCGGCCCAAGATGACGCCATGACGTAGCGACCTCACAGTTCACACAACACGTTTATTCGTTCGAAACGATGTCAAATACAGAGACGGGGCATCCTCGCAAATTTGGGCAAAAAATAGGACTAAAATAGGCAAAAAACACTGGCTCTCTTTTCCCTCAGCCTTCCTCCCCACCCGTCACAGGGGATAACCTCGCCGCACGTGTGTGTGTGTGCGTGTGTGTGTGTGTGTGGCCGCTGTTGCGTAAAAACACCCATCTGCAAGGAAACTTCAAGTGTTTATTCTCTCGCCGTCGGTCGTCCGTGTCGCCCAAGACCCGCTCGCTCGGAAAAACACAAACAAACCAACACCACGCGGACGAACATCCTTGAAGCCTTTAATTCAAGTATACTAAAATTAAAAACGTTTCAAAATGCAGTCGTGACACCCCCCCCCCCCCAACAACAGCAACAAGCTTTCCTGCATCTGAATCGCCGCGCGTGATCCTGACTTTTTGTTGGATGTGTGTGTGTGTGTGTGTGTGTGTGTGTGTGTGTGTGCGCGTACGAAGCGGAGGTGCTAGGTGGACAAGCTAACTGCAGAGCACGCTCTGCCGTGCCCCGAAGGAGCAGCTCGTCCACGGGCCGACCGCCAATTACACTCCGGGGAGTCCCGAGTCTGAGGGATGGTCGAAGTGCCGGTCCCGTCCCGTCTCGTCCTCACGGCCACGCGCTCGACTCGTGCTCGCCCGCGGCGTGACGTTTAAAACCTTTTCAAAAGGCGCCCGTTTGGTCTCGCTTTCTTTAGGCTCGCCTCCCTTTCCCGGAACGGCAAATCCATGCGTGCCGTCCCGAAATGAGCCAAATGCGTACGCTTTTTGTTTTTTGTTTGTTTGTTTGTTTGTTTGTTTTCGGACGGGAGGGGGGGGGGGGGGGGGGGGGGGGGGCGCTTTAAGGCGAGAAACGGCCGTGTCGTCGTTTCCTGATACGGAGCCCGCTGCACGCACGCACGCACGCACGCACGCACGCACGCACGCACACGACCTGCAACAGTGAGGCCAAGCGCAGGCCCGGTCCGCGGCTCCAGGGGTAGGATCGGACAGAGCCTGCGGCGTTCACACCTCAACCAATTTTGGCACCCAAACTCAAGTCATAATCAGTTTTGAACCCTGTGTCTGTGCGTGTGCGTGTGTGTGGGTGTGTGGGTGTGTGCGTGCGTGTGAGAGACGCGCCTCTCATCACAGCTTGTCCCTGTCCAGCAGCTCCTGCAGTTCGTGCTGGATGTCGTCGGGCAGCTCCAGCGGGGGCAGGTCATCCAGACACAGGTCCTCCTGCGCGGGCATCTCCAGGGGGGGCAGGTGGGGGATGGCGATCTCCTTGCCCTTCCCCGTGCTCCTCCCCTCCCGCCCGCCCCCCACCGTGCCCATGGCGCCGCCCGTCTGCGGCAGCACCCAGAGTTCCGAGCGCTCCACGAAGTCCGCCGCCTCGGAGCGCAGGCGGACGTTCTCCGCCTGCAGCCGCTTGTTGTCGGCCGCCAGCCGCTGGTTCTCGTCCATCAGGTGGTCCACCAGGCGGCGCAGGTCCTGGATGGTGGTCTGCTGCTCCTCCAGCCGCGTCTTGTCGTCTTTGGTGGTCTTGGAGCCCGGGCAGGGCGGGGCGAAGGGCTGGCCGCCTCCGGCCTGCCGCGTCTGCAGCTGGTACAGCAGGGTGTCGTACTCCCTCTCCCGGCCCCCCGCGCCCTCGGCGGAGTAATGCGGCGGCGCCTGGCCCGCCGACTGGCTCTGGCCGGGCGCCGGCGGGCCGCCGCAGGGCTGCGTGGGGCTGGCCCGCGCCCGGGTGGCCTCCCGGCGAGCCTCCCGCTTCCAGCGCTCCTGGATGAGCCGCTGCTGTTTGATGTGGCTGTCCCGCTGCAGCTCCATGGACAGGCGGGCCTGCAGACGGACAAAACACGGCCTAAGCTGTAGCGGTGACTCTCCAAAAAGACCCCTCGTCAGTGCCCCGATATGGCCACCATATGGAGACTTGATGACCTGAAGGTTGCCTACTGGCATCAAACTGAAAACGTTCAGCAGGCAGATTTGAAGCGTCGCCTTACACCTAGCAGCCACTTTTCCTACTTTTAGGCATTTGCTGACATCATCTCTACTGTCTAGTGGCCTCCACGTTCTCTACCTCTCAGCCTTCAAACAGACCAGTGTGCTGCTCCAAGTTCAACCGCAGTTTCTCCTACCAGCTGGTCGGACAATGGAATCCGGCTAGGGGACCGATTTATTGCGCATTTCAATAGCTCCTGTGGGTTTTGAGGTCGGTTATTAACTTCCTTTTTCTAAATCCGTTTGTGCAAAGGTCTCGACATGCAAGAGCCTCACCTGTTCACACTCTGTCTTCTTCATGGCGTCCGTCAGAAGATCTGCAGAGGCAGAGAGAGAGAGAGAGAGAGAGAGAGGGGCAGATGAAAAAAAAACAGGGAGGCGACCGACAACTTTATCTCACCGTCCAAAGTCCAAAAACGTCCCGTCTCTACGATCAACCCTCCCCCCCCCCGGGACAACGTAAAGACATTTGAGGCCTGTGTGAGAACTGCGGCCAGCGTCTGGCCGGCTGTGGCCCAGCGTCATTGGCGAGGGAGGTGGTAGCCTGAAACGCCGCGGAATCATAGGAGCCCCACACACACACACACACACACACACACACACACACACACACACACACACACACACACACACACACACACACACACACACACACACACACACACACACACACACACACACACCGTACCTGCTGCTTTCGCATGGCAAGCGATGGCCTCCTCGTACTTTCCAGCCACGAGCAGACGGTCCGCCTTCCTGCACTGCTGATGAGCCTGGGGAAGGGGTTGGGGGTTTGGGGGGTTGGGGGGGGGGGGGGGTGCACACAGTGGGACACGTGAGACTGGTCTGTCACTTGCGGACTGCTGACCGGGCAAAACAGGAAGTGCGGTGGTGTGACCCGGGCTCCTCGGAAGCTACACTCCACATCCCGTATTCTGTGTCCCTTAAAGCGAGAGGCGCTAGATTATTACTGTGCGACCTCTCTCCTTTGCAAAGTCCCGTCCGTTTTCCTCAAGGGCCAGATTTGTCGAGGATTTACACAGTGAATGTAAAAAAAAAAACAAACAACAAAAAAACACTAACGTCGACAATTACAGAAGTAGCCCCGGATCCCAAGACAACTTCCTATAAAGAAACGGCATAGGTCGTTAAACACTTAAACGAATGACAATGGTGTTTCAAGCAGAATGCCAACAGGAGCTCTAAGACTAACGGCTCCATCTCTGCACTAACCTGCGTGCACTGTTGCTTTCTGTACCTGGTCCTGTGCTTTACTCGCTCTCTTCAGTTGACCTGGCTAGCATTTCTGTCTCGTGGCTAGCATTTCTATCTCTCGGCTAGCATTTCTATCTCTCGGCTAGCATTTCTATCTCTCGGCTAGCATTTCTATCTCTTGGCTGGTATTTTATTTACAATTATTACTATGTAACAACACGGGTTTCCGCCTTCACTGCTGTCCAGTGTCCGTTGTCTGTCTCTGCGATTTGTCACGACTTGCACGTCGTCTCACGTTGTTGTGTCGCGGGTTTAATGTTGTCGGATGTGTAGAAACAGACGCATACGCATTCCACTGCGCAATTGCGCGTCGTCTGAACGCAGGCGATTTCTCCTCATAGCTTTCAAACGGAGCCGTGCATCTACCTGGCATTCTGATTTGGAAAAGGTCTTCACAGTCTTTGCTTGGAAACAACTTTCGCTTTGTCACGCCGATCACGTCCCCCCCCCCCTTGTTTACCGTCACCGACTCCGTTTGCGTTAGATCCTTACACATGACACCGCGTTTGCCGCATTTTGACAGAGTCATCATTTTACTACTAACAGCAGGAGTAGGGATCCGTTCCTGTCTTGACGCTCTGGCAACGAATCGACTACCGACCGGCCGACTAACCACCTGGATAACCCTGGACAGAGGCTTATCAAAGGTGGCCTCGTCAACAAGACAACAGGTATGCGTCTCGCTAACGTGAAAGTTACACGACCGCAACGCACAGATCCAAAGGTGCCAGTGCTCGGGTCCAGCGCGAAGCCAGGACCTGGATGTTGGCTCCGACTGGGGCAGAGCGGGGCAGAGTAGAGGACAGTGGATCAGCTAGCTGTGGGCTGTGGAGCACTAATGGAGTCTGCTCTGCAGCTACAGCAACGCTAGCTTATTATTGCAACATCAGCAGCAGGGCTCGCTCACCAGGTTCAGGGGGCTCTCTACCACCTCCATGGTGTCGCTTCTTCGACGATTAACACTACATGAACTGTGTCTGTGTCCGTCTGGGACTGTCATTCAGCCTCGGGGGGAGAAAAGCTACCAGAAATAGAGAGGAGGTAGGAAATGATCCCAGCCAGGGCAGCTACCAGCCTCCACAGCCTGGACTCCGTCCGTGCGTCGTGACGTCACCGCCCGACGTCGAGGCGACGTCACGTCGGGGCCAGCGCGGGGCACGTCCTGCAAATTAAGAGCTTGGCCACAATACTGTCCGACAATCTGTGACAAATGTGGCCCAACGCGCCAAGAGTCTGCCCCCGAAACACCCACCTTTAAACATCTATTCAACCAGTCGAGTATAAAACCTGTCCACACTTTCACAAAATGTGTTTCGGTCATTCCAGAACCATTTTATTGTGATACTGTAAGCGGAAAGTGTGTGAGAGTTTGTCTGAATTGACAGTGTTTTGTTATCATTCGCCATCATATAGGAAGTGTGTTCAGCCAACGTAACTAGTAAAGCGTCGTATTGCATGTAAACAGCTATGATGCGGTTGTCCCTGCGCAGCTCAAATTAGATGAGGATTACTCCGACTCCATCACAGCGGTGCGGACAGTGACGGTTCGACGGGGGAGCGGCAGCCGATCCAGCGGTGGGGCCAGATGTGGGTGAAGAGGAGAGGCCAAGTGTGCGTGATCGCGTCCAGCATGGGCTCCCTGCTGCTGCTCATGGTGGTGTTGTACGGCTCCATGAGTAGCCAGCAGGCCTCCAGAGGCGGCCCCAGGATGGACTACCAGCTGCTGGGCAGACCCCTGTACAAGCTGGAGCCTGGCTGGCCCCGCAGCCCGGAGCTCTTCAGCGGCCTGGTGTACGGAGTGGCTGTCAACCAGTACGCTGGAGTGGTGTATGTGGCCCAGAGAGGTACAGCACCCGTCACACCGGCCTCACCTGCAGACACTCTGCAGTACTCTTCATCTCAAAGTGTCATCCCCTGAGTTTAATCCATGAATGATCAAATTTACCACCGAGCATCTGACTCTGAACCCTTGATCAGAGCAATCCAGTCCATAACTTTTGTGCTTTCTCCTAGGTGACAATGTACCCAAGGTGCTGGTGTTCACCACGGGCGGAGACTTCCTCATGTCCTGGAACACGACCACCCTGGAGATGCCTCACGGGATATTTCTAGCCGATGCTGCCTCAAACCCCACGCTGTGGATCACAGATGTGGGCAACGGCATGTATGGCCATTGCATCAAGCAGTACTCCCCATCTGGGAAACTCCTGCAGGTGATGGCTTGATTCAGGCACTCACTGTTGTCACAGATCTTTGATGAGCTCTTTGCACCTGGTTTTCTAGGAGTTTGTACGACAACTTCAATAAGCAGAATTCAGCTAAATCTTGACACATTTCTTGTGACTTGCCAGGTGCTGGGCACGCAAGGGAAAGCAGGGTCGGGCGTGAACCCCCTGCAGTTTGACCAGCCGGCTGAGATCTACGTTGACAAATCTGGGGAGATGTACATCGTGGACGGTGATGGAGGGATGAACAACCGGCTCATCAAGCTGTCAAATGATGGAAAGGTGCTGTGGATGCACGGAGAGAAAGGCCAGGGCCCAGCTCAGTTCAATATCCCCCACAGTGTGACTGTGGACTCGGCTCAGAGGGTGTGGGTGGCCGACAGGGCCAACAAGAGGATCCAGGTCTTCAACTCCATCACTGGGGACTGGCTGGGAACGTGGGGGAGCTGCTTCACCGAGGATGCACCCTACTCTGTACGCCTGACCATGGACAAGAAGTACTTTGTGGTCGTCCAGCTCAACACCAACCAGATCTCGCTGCTGGACGCACCGCCTGTGGGTCAGATTGGCCAGTGCAGGGTGGTGAGTGTGATCCAGCTGGCCGACGAGGTCAAGCCCCACCTGGTGGACCTGGACCTGAAGACGGGGGCTCTGTATGTCGCTGAGATCGGAGCTCAGCAGGCCCAGAAGTTCACACCCTTCAACCTGGGGGGTAGTTTCCTGTAGATCCACGCTGGGCATTATGTTCCAGAAATGAAATAACATCAGCCAGTAACAGACAAGCAACAACAAGTACCACCGATGGACATCAAACATTTGATGGACAAAAACATTTTGATTTGACAATTTGATACTATCATAAAAAAGCTAAAAACTGTTGCTAGTCAGCTCAACTTCAAAACATATCCGGTTCTAATTTGTTTTTTTCTTCCAGTTTTGGCTTATTGCAGTGCTGGACCCTGACTTGCATGGGTGCATAGCTGAATGTGGAGCATGTCGCATACATTTCAAGTGGTCAGTGGACCAGAAAAGTGCAATTCAAAAATATCCTTTTACCACTAGCCACGATCTAAAAAAAAAAAAAGGAAGTCTATCCGTCTAGTCTTGCCATAGCCATTCAGGCCGTAAATACCGAAACACGTGATAACAAAACGATAGCAAAAATGGGGCCACACCTTGAGTCTGCAGATTCTCAGTATTAAAGGGTCAAGCGATGAATACAGGAGAGGCACTTCAAAATGAGGCTCAGGAACCAACCGTATCATGGGACGCACTGTGGTGATTCGCTTGGAGCTTTGTCATATATGCACCCCCGCTGTTGAACCTGTCGCGAATGACGTTGTCACCATTTGCCGCTTGCCATGCCGGTGACCGCTTCCTTCACAGGATGAGCGAAAGGATGGACGACTAGGACACGTTCTACCAGCCACGGGAAGCCCCTGCTTCGGCCGTCCTCCATCCGGATGGAAGTAAAGCACTATTGCACTGAATTGTCTGAAGACGTGTGAATAATTGCACTTTCTGTCCGCTTTGATTAATGTGCTCCATGGGTTCAAACATGAGGATCCTACTGTGTGTCGAACAATAAAACCTCAGGCGTGAGGGTGTCTGTTTTGCTTTGACCTCGGCTCACGTGTGCTGTCGCCCCTGTGTTCGTCTGGTCTGTTACCAGCGCTGACGTGTGCCCACAGCCTCTGCCCTCATAGGACTTCAGGGGCTGATGGGGAAGGAACCGCCGATCGGAAATGACGATGAGAATAAAGGATAAACGACCATAAGTGAAGGTGTTTCATCATTTTCCATCTCTTCAGTAAAGCTGTGGGTAAGTGAAATTCTTTGCAAACAAATGCATCTATCTATCCGTGTACTAGCGTGAACATTTTTAAAGGCAAACCGAGAAGAGACCTTTCTTAGAAATGCTATTTATCCATGTATTAATGTCAACGTTTAATTCTGGCTTAAACCTATCTCTACTGTCATCTATCATGTGCTGAGTTGAGAAAAACAGAATTTGTATTTCATCTCCTTTTCAGATTTCCCTTTGTCAGGTTTGTAACCTGTATTTGTAACCTGTATTTATGACTGTGTCTGCGTACGGGGTTAAGGTGAGGTTTCAATCTGCCTCTTATTATGGAAAGCACTTTGTGTGGCACCTCGAACTGAGTGCTATCCATATAAAGTCTTCTTTGATTGATTCCATTGCAGTGCAGTTAGCTGGTTCGACCTCATACCACTAGATGGTGCTCAGGTCATTCATTTGCGCTTCCTGAACGGATCTCATTCTATCGTAGCGTGAAACAGATGCCACAATTTTGTTGATTGATTAGCTACAAAGAGAGTTAAGAAAATGAGCGAGTTTCACGAATTGAGTTATGACTGTAATCATAGTTTAGCAAGGTGGAGTCTTGTCTGCTACAACCAGACGCTCGATTCAAGTCTTTCCATTCATTGACTGCGGCTACAATGAATCACAATGAAAGTGCAGGTACCGATAGGTCTCTTCTTAATGTAAGACCATGCTAATCAGCAGAAATCTGTCAAAAGTCAAAGTAGGTCTAAAAAGAGTGTTAAATACAAACACCCTTATAATGAATGGCAGTGCACACGTCTGATTTGAATTTGATGGAAGAAAACAACTTTGCTGGAACATCCACTCCGATTCATGACAGAGGTCCCCTCCTCTCCCCATGAAAAACGAACAAATCCCATGAACTGACAAAATGAGCAAAACACTGTGAGGTGACCTTACCGTGTCCGTGTTGCACTGACAGAGCAGAGTTTCCAGTTGCTGCGTGGCTCTGCCCACACCACAGTCTGAGAGGAACTCTGTAGGCGTCCATGCAAACAACACAGAAATGTGAATTGAGTCACGGGTCATTGAATACATGATAGGAGAGGAGGAGGGTGGGGAGGGGGGGGAGGGTGAGAGGGTGAGACAAGGGAGGGCTTGGAGGGAGGGGGCCTGTACCAAGAAGCTGGCAGAGAGGCAGAAGGCAGAGGGCGAGAGAGAGGGAGCGGGGGGGGTCAGATGAAGAGGGGGATGAAGGGGAGCGGAGATGACTGGAGCGACGCGCGGGGCTCCGTGGCACACTGGTGTCATTGTCGCTGTGCAGGAGTGGCCTCTCAGCGCTGGAGCGGCGGGGGGAATACGCAAAGAGCAGCGGAGAGAGGGCGAAGAGACGGCGACGCCGGGGGAATAGCCGGTCTAATGTGCACTCCATGAGGAGAGCACGCACGCTTCCCCAGCAAGGCCAGAGCATGGGCCTGGAAACCAGGCGAAGGAAGTGTTGCGACGGGGGGAAAAGTTTCATCCCAACCCAGTGTGTTCGCACAATTACAGCTTTCTTGCTCCGAATCCGTGTGGACACAATTCTGAGCGCGCAAGAAGTTGTAGGGGGGGAAAATGGACAGAATATAATAAACTACAATGCGCTGATATATCATCTGCATCTGTTAAATTCCACTCCTCCTTCTTCTCTTGAATTCTTTGCCACGAGCATTGTGGTGTTTCATCACGGATGGACACGGGTGAGCATCAACAAGAATGTGTTCTGTCAATCCCTTTTGAACGTGATCATCAGATTCCAGGCCGGTGGAGAGCGAGGAGTTCTACCCAGCAGAGGGTGCCACTTGACAAACCCAGGCTCAGATAATCCGGCAAGTGTGGCATTTGTTACTTCTTCCAGATATTTTGTGCAGCCGAATGTCACCTGTGTTTACTGCCATTTGTTATTCGCAAGAAGAGAGTTTCCTGGACTATGACGGATCGGTCCCAGACAGACTGAGGACACACTGAGGTGTGTGTGTGTGCACATCTGTTTGTCATTTTATCATCCACTTTGAATTCCTCTGGAATATGCTCGAATGTTTTTTTATTTTCATTAAATGTATTCCTTAAAAAAAAATCCCATTTGAATGAGGTGAACACAAGTTGGCAGGCAGCTTTTATAAAATTCATTGTTGTTTTTTTAATCCATTGCCACTTTTTGTTTTATATTATTTTACTTTCAAAATGCGAATTTTAGAAAAAAGCTTTCATAACAAGAGCACTGGTGGAAGAAACGTTTCTTCCGGTTTGTACAGTTTTACAGCGATCCTTGACCCCCCCCCCCCACACACACACACACACCCGGAAGGACTTTATAAGATCTCATAGATCCTTTGACTAGGTACGTAAGTACGCGTTTGTATTTATAGGAGGAGGAACATCCTCAAACACTACAACTGAGAATTAAGACATGGAAAAGGCAAAATCAACATGAGCAGTGTTATGTAAATACAATTTAATAACACACAGCGCTGTCGTGCGCAAATGCAGGTGTTGCACGGTAACACATGAAGCCCATTTTGAATAACAAACGACGTTACAAATCAATAAATATATTTAACAGGAAGGGTTTTTTTAGCCCTTGGAAGCATAACTCCGGCTCCTGAGCTTTCTCTCTTTTTCTCCATTTGGCCCTTTATTTCTCTTCCTTTTTCCGGAGGGTCTGTCTTCTTTCGGAGACTTTGGTCTCGGGCCTCCCCGTCGCAGGGAGGCGCGAGGGACGGTTTCCGCGCTCCCGTGCCGCATTGAGACCCCCGGGAACAGAGAATCCCCTCCCACGCTCGGGACCTCCTGCGCACGTGCGCCCCTGCCCGCCGCACAGCTGTCGGGTCCGTGTGTGCGTCCGTACTGTCATTCCCGTCGACCTCCGTATAATACACAAGAATGCGAGTGTAGGAGTGAGCCCATTCTGCACGCCGGGACGGTCACACCGACTCACACTCTTTGCATCCCTGGCCACTTTTCTCACTTTTTCTCCGCTCACACACACACACACACTTCCTGTCTCCACACCCTCTTAACGCCTTTGTCCTCCTCCGGCCTCCTTGTTGTCCTCCTGCTCTATGGTTTCTGCCTTGCTGGCTGTTTTGCTGACAGACTCCAGCTGCATGTCATGGCCGGGATATAGGCAGGATCCCCAGTACGTAGGCTGGCCTTTAGTCCCTCTGTATGGGGAGAGCCCACGCAACACTCCCACACACCTTCCCCACACACCCAGGAGGGATTCCACACCCCACAAAGGCCGTTTCCTTCTTCCACATATGCGTTTGTTAAATGCATCACAAGAAGCAGCCACAGTATTGTTTTTAAGAGGAAGGTGAGAGGGAAAAAAATTCTTTGCATCAGTTGACATTTGGACTACATTTCAGTGATTTATCAGAGAATATATTGCAGGACCAAATGAACAATAACCTGCTATCGCTTGGAGCGTCTTGCAAAATAGAACAGTAATGGTTAATGGTAATGACACAATGGTAAAATGCCCATTTTAAATTGAACTAATTTCCTTACAATGTCCTGGGAAGACCTACGTAATCTGGTAGTTGTACTGAGTTTGTCAACGCCAACTACCAACAGTGGAATAATTCAAGGGTGAAATCATTGTAGTAAGTAAGTACGTAATTATAGTAAGTAAGTATTCTCTGCAGGTCAGGGTCTGCACGTGGGATTTACTGACAACAAATGCAGAGGACAGCGCCAGATGGCTGAGTTTAACTTGCCAACGCGCCACCCATGCGCCAACAGTGAGACACGAGAGCATCGTAAACAAGCGGGGAACACGCACTGAAATGTAATATTTCAGTGGGCCAGTGGAAGACGATCTGAAACGGTTTGGCGTTTCAGATGTTGTCCGTTAAATGATGTTAGCTGCCGGTGATGCGCTGCGCTCGAGGATACGAGTGACGGCTCCCAGTCGGCTCCCAACGAGACCTGGGGCCATTTATCGGAGTCAAGTATTAGTCTGTCCAGATAAGACAGTTTTTGCTTTTACTTTCACTGAGTACCCCCCCACCCCCCACCCCCCACCCCCCCCACCCCCCCAGCTGGTCTCTGGCTGATTTCCTGCTGCAGCAGAAAGCTACCGGCAGGAAGATTATTGCTGCTGTGTCGTCATTCCTGTCTTGTCCTGTCGGAGGGACAAAGGGACCGCAAGATGGACGACACAACGCTGTCTCCCTGTGACGACACCCTGACAGCATCTCCTCTGAGTTAAGGGATGTAGAGCACTGTCAGTCAGCCCTTGAAAAGCAACAGCCGCGTGCTCTTTCACTCGGCCTTTCGCATCAAAATTAATAGGCACAAACCGGGGACTAGGGAAACCCTTACACTAGCGGACAGGGGTTCATACCGTACCCCGTCATTTTTTTCTAAATGTAAAATGTTGGATGCAACAAACCAATCCACACACACAGACATACACACACACAGCATGGTATTGGGAAAGAGCAAACCATTTGGTTTTCATTTTGATGGTCGATTCACCCGTCCCTCCTTTGCCTCGTGGGCACAAAAAGGTTTTCCAACTTTAACAATTTGGACTTGGCGAAACAGTGTCCTTCTGATGGTCTGATCTGATCTGACTGCTACACTGCTGCCAGAATCTGTGGTAAACCATGTCGCTCGAAAACAACGGCGTCGGTATGAGAGGGGATGAACCGTCACGAACCACGTGGTCGGTGATGGACCATGGATGCCTCCACCGAAGTTCACAGCGGCCATAGACAAGCTTTCGCCAGTGCCATGTGCAGAGCTGTGCTGAATATTTAAAAAGGTCATTGTCGAAGTGGAATGACTTTACCCTCTAGTCCACCCACCCGTCATCCGGTTTCATTGCAGTAACGATGGAGGAATTCAAAGGAAGGTCTGAGGAGATGCCGAGAAGTTTTCGGTGGAGATGGGAATATGCGAGCGTGGTGTATGGGGGGGTGCAGCTTAGCAGCCTGGGTGGACGGATCGCGCGCGTGAGAGAGAGAGGGTGGAGAGAGCCACAGGGGACAACAGGGCATGCGGAGCGGCAAGCTGGGAGCAGGCGTGCTGGAGTGTTACTGGTGGTCACCTGGAAGATGGATGGCTGTCTACCGGCAAACCCGCGCTGGCTGCAGGGATGCCGGTGCGGGAGCCCAGCGTGCGGATGGAACTGTGAATGTGTGAGCGCGGAACCTGCTCAGCCTCTGATCCATGCCTCACCGTATGATGAGGCGTGGATACAGATGAGGAAGTGCAAGGGGGAGGAGGGTGGGTGAATGGTCCCCTGGCAGAAGCACTGCATCAGTTCCTGTGTGTGGTTGAACATTAACAGGCTCGGGGGGGGCCCTGTGAATGGGCCTGAATGTGGCCCCTGCTCCCCGCAGCATCCTGGGGCCCCCGCTGAGGCAGACGGGGGCGGTTCTACAGGATCCCCGCCGTCTTTGTGTGTGTGTGTGTGTGTGTGTGTGTGTGTGTGTGTGTGTGTGTGTGTGTGCAGGACAGGGCGGCGGTGGTGACGCAGGGCCCATAATGGCCCTGTCTGGAGTTTTGCTGCAGCAGGAAGCCGGTCGGTGGGGCCCGGGACGGAGAGGAAGCAGCGAGACGGACGGCCCGGCGTTAAGCTGAGCTTTCAAGCACCTTTCACTGGCCGACGAGCTGTCTCCACGGCGGATTCTGCCGGGATCAGTCCTGCATCCACCCAGAGCCCAGTTATTTCTCAGCTAACGGGCCCAACATGGAATCTGGGCAGGTTCGTTTTGGCTTCAGAACCGCTCTCTTTGTTTCTATCTGTAAAGAATATTTATATAGAATACCGTTTTTCCATATTGTTGGAAATTCATGGGATGTAATTTCTGACTCCTTACTACTCTCTGACACATTTTAATACGTTAATTATTTAGTCTCTGTTTCTCTATTTTCTGTGCTTCTTCCTAACTATTCAGATGTTAGCTGGCCCTCGGCTCAAAAGCGACACTTTGGCATTGTTTTTTTTTTTCATTTTGCCGGGACGGTGACGAAGACGAAGTCCAATCTGTCTCACTCGAGGTCATCCGTCTCGGGGCGTCTTTGTTCCCTGGATGAGACAAGACAGGAGCGACAACACATCAAGCATAATAGCCATGTCTGTAGTTTTTGACTCAGCTGAAGAAGTGAAGCAGAGAGGAAGTATGGAGGTGGAGGACGCACATCACCGGGAACGTCGCTTCTGCTGAGCTTGCAAGAGGCTGAAATGTTCAAATAAAGAAGAAAATCATTGTACTCTATCAATACAGCTCTCTGTCTGTTACTCTCTGTTTGGGAGTATGGATTTCACATTTCTGTGTTCATTTATCTAACTGTAAAAAGGTAGAAAATGACACTTTTTTCAACTTGAAACACTTTTTAAGACCCGCCAAACCCACTGCATTCCCGAACGAGTGTATTTGGAACGTTGCCTTGTTTTTATCAAAGCTCAGTAGGGATGATGAAGGACTGCATAACAATGAACGTGAGCGTCAGGCACCGTTTTCCTCATTTAGTTTCATCCATCCATCTTCATACCCGGTTCATACCCACTGGTGTCGCCGGGGGGGGGGGGGGGGGGCTGCTGGTGGATATCTCCAGCTCATATGAAGCTTAGAGAACCCTGGATGTGTCGCCAGTCCATTGCGGGGCACATTTAGTTGGAGTTTTACGTATAACCACATTCATTTGTATCTCAAATTGAAATCAAGCCGCCTCGGCTTGATTTGTTTCCAGCTGTGACCGCAGATGTGAATATGCATAGCTGAATAAAGTTAAAAGAATGGCTACCCACGTGCCCTGAGATATTGATTGCTAATAAGTTATAGCCTGAGTGTATCGATCCAGTGGGACGTGTGCCCCACAGCAGTGAGAGGAAGTGCAAGTGCAGCCCTGACCATGAATATTTCAGGAGAGAACAAAGAAATCGTTCAAAAAACCCGTTTTTTTTCGCACACATTTCCACGCTCATTTCAGAAATAATCTTTCTTCCCATGCGTGCCCGAGATGTTCATCATCTCCGTCCTGTACGTTAATATCACACGCGGGGGCATCAGATAAGGCAGTGATATGTGAAGAAATAAGGAATGAAATTTCTCAGCTGCCTCCGAATCATCATCAGGAGCGAACGTACCGTCCTCCCCGGCCGGATGTGTCACGGAGACAGACACGTGGATCCTTATCTCACGAGATCCCAGCCACTTGTGTATTTGGCTACATCCACAAAGGTGTCACCGACTGCCAGTAGATAAGGCAGAGACCGCTCAAAAAACGGCAACCGCTTATCTTGACACCTTGAGTAAGTAACAGTTGGCGAGAGAACGCACACGCGCTGATAGCGCTAATGAACGACCGTCGTCATCATCATGGCCGTTCCCGTTATTGAGGACGATTAAAAGCGGGCACTATTGTATTCACTTCTGCACGTGCAACTACAGCTAGCCCAGAAAGTCAGGGGGTTAAATGACCCCCCGAGTCCAATCTAGGTCTATACTGTTTGTCCTTAAGGTTCCCACAGGTTCCATGTCGTCCCCTGCTCAAAGTGCTGCCCCCCGCGACCCAGATCCAGATTGGCGGCGGAACTCAAACCGCAAACTTGCCGGCGCGAGCCCATCCGTTTTCCACTGTCTCCCGGAAATTTCAGTTAAAAGTTTCTCCGTGGCTCCCTCAGTGAAATTACGGCCCGAACGTTTTCCCGATACGGAATAAAGGATATTATTTGTGAGAGAAAAGGGGATGTAGATTGAATAACTACAAAACTAATAAGCAGAATGGTTCGAGGAGTTTCTGTACATTCCTTCATTCTGAAGAGAGGGATTTTGCTATTTTTAGTGCCTATCAACCTCAGATCACATCACCCGCACCATTCAATATATCAGTAAATACATCAGCATCAGCTCCGAGGCCTCTCTACAGCAGACACACAACACACACAAGGACGATCAGTGGAGACAGAGGGATTCTTGATGATTTTCTAATAGGGTTTATTCCTCTTTCCTGTCATTAGTCAAATGATGACAAATCCATTTGATCTCCGCCGTGTGATGTTATATGAACTTCACTGGGGAAACTCTCTCCTCGCATGCCCAGATGAGCCTGAAACCCGAACCCTCACATTCCCTTTTTTGCTTAATTGAAGCATTGAGAAGCAAATTAAACAATAGCCCGGTGTAATTAAATCCCGGCAATACCCTGTTGTGGTAGTTTAAGCCTGTAATGATGTTTTTGCCGCACTCCTCTCTCCTGCCCCCCCACCCCCCCCACCCCCCCAAATTAAAAACTGCTAAAGAGCGCGAAGACAGCTGGATCGGGTTCTGCTTAATGCCGGTGTTGTGGTTTTCGATCCCGTCCTCCAGTGACACGGAAATCCAATAAATGGCATAATCGTGGTTTCTTAATGACAAGACGCAGGTGCAGGGTGATTTGTTTTTCTTGATTTGGCGTGCAGGAGGAGATTTGCACGGGGCGAAGGAGAAAAAAAAAGAAAGTTGGAGTCACTTAATTGCCGCAGAAAGCGGCAATGGCGCGCTGCTTGATGTGCCGGGGTTTCAGCAGTTAATTCAGGAGTCTTTGCAGGGCTTGTTTTTGTATTGAGCAGATGTCAGGGCAGGAGCGTACTGAGCACATTTCACCGGATATTCTCCTCTGTTCTAAGATGAAATGAACGTAACAGACCGCTTCTTGGTATCTTCAACTGTGCAGCATAATGCTTGAACACTTTCACCAACGTTTTTGCTCCTTTTCACTTCCTTTTTTATTTAACTTGTATCACTTATTGTACCTTCATTAGAATAAGATTTAAATAAGGATCATGGTTACAAGGCACGTGCACTGTACAGATATTGAGTGAAATATTCCCATTCTTACCAGAGGTGTGGACACTCTCACTGGCCAACCAAACTAAATCAGCTCTGAGATGTAAACACTATTTGTAGGAAATAACCGTCCCACAACCATCGAGACTACTGTGTTTTCTGATCCAGAAATGAAGAGTGGTCACCGGGTGAAGAGTAAAGACAGGTCAAGACGGTTCTCTTCCACGGGGAAGCCAGTCCCCAGCCTGGAGGGGTAACAGAGGTTGGTGGATGTTCTGAACCTTTTCTTTTGGATTGGTCCCCCTCCCCCTGCAGGACTACCTGCTGCAACCCCCTATTGTCTGCAGCCCCTGTAAGCTGCCCCACCCCCCACCACCACAGCTCACAGTGCATCCACTGCATCTGCTCCTGTACAATGCCCTACACCCCATCTACAGCCCGAAGAGCCTTGTAAATGCCAGATGAGGCTGCATGTATGAGGGGGGTGAACTGGCGACCCTCTTCATGTGAGCTTCACACTCACAACCAGCGACATACCCATATAAGATTTTATATTATGCTGGATGTCATGTTGTATTAACAGTATTCATCATGGCATATTTAGTATCAATAAAGTTAAGTTCTGTAAGTTTCAAAAGCTTGTCCAAACTATATGCAGCCTTGTTATATATTTGTTATATTCTTTCCTTTTCTCTTCTCTGACTGGCCCGGTTGTTTAACTAGTGTCTGCACAACTGAATGGCATTCAATTATAAGCACTATTATCAGCCTGGAGGTTAGGGCCCCGTCTAATTCACTCCTACTCTGTTGTCACAACATTAGGACCCCCCACCCCACCCGTTCCTCCTCCGTTATCTAAACTACACACGCTGGCATCTCGTAATAATGCCTGATTATGATGTCTACACCTTCCCCCACCACCCTCAACTCCACTACGCATCCCCAGCGAAATGAAAACAGCGAGTGGATGAGCTTCTCCTATGTTGCCTTAACAGCATTAAAGGCGTTGGGGCAGGTACGGTTTCCTATCAATTTTATCCAGGAGGAAACACAAGACTCACCAGCATCATTAGTGAGCAGCCATAATGCAATCACATGCATGTGTGTGTGTGTCTGTGTGTGTGTGTGTGTGTGGTTGTGTCTGCACTTGGCAGGGGGTTGGTAGGTCTTTATTACATTTATCATCTGCAGCGGCTATTAAAAGTGAACTTTTTGGACTTTCTGAGTGGAATTGTGCATGTCGGTGTGTGTGCAATTGTGTGTACGTGCACGTGCGCACTTGTGTGGCTGTGTATGTGCGTTGAATGCACTTCTAATTAAAGGTGAATTTGTTTCAAAATTTGTGCATTAGCAGGACTGCAGGTCAAAGGTCACACATTAATCACAGGACGATGTCAGAGTGGGTGGACTGCAATGGGAGTATTTGTGTATGTTTTTGCATGTGTGCTCTTTCCTTGTGTGTGTGTGTGTGTGTGTGTGTGTGTGTTTGTGTGTTTGCGTTTATGCAAAATACTGCAGGAGGTACAGAAACAAAAGGAGGAATGCAGAATATGGAATTAAGCGTGGACATGCGAAGAGGGGAATTGTAAGATCAATTAAAAATAAAGAGATGCTAAAAGGAAAACTGAGGAGAAAAATGATGGGAAGGAACTGAGAATTAACAGGGACAAAGACGCGGGAGGAGGGTGAGACACAGGAAGAGAAAGGGGTGAAGGAAAAAACAAGGAAGAGATGAGAGTGAGAGGAACAGAGAGGATGGGTGGAAAAGCAGAAAATGACGGGCAAAAAGAGAAGGAGTGGTAGAGAGGAAATGGGAATAGAGGGGAAGTGGATGAGAAGTGGAGAGCCTCTTCATGTGTGATGCATTAGGTCATAACGCATAAAAACCCCTACAATGGACCATTACACCCCACCATACTTCAGCTGTGTGTGTGTGTGCGCTCATGTAGTAATTTTACACTTTGGCTTTTTTGTCTCTGTGATTCTGCGTCACAGATGTCCTCCTAACTCACCGCTGTTTGTATTTGCATTAAACAGGACATCCAGTCAGAATGAGGCTGACATGAAGCTGACAGAAACGTGGGATTCAAAGACCTGACGTGAAGGGTTGACTCAGTGGTTAAGCATTTAGATTGAGATGCATATAGATCAGACCCGGTCTTTGAAACAGGATCAATGGTGTCAGATGCGCTGACAATATCGAAGAAGACAACCCCAGAATCTTGTTCATCAGGGTGCTACGATGTACTCGAAATCCTGTCTGAAAATCCTCAAATAGTCCGTTGAAGTCACAGGTGTTTCTGTTAATGTGTTTTGTTTCCCAGATGGTCAGATCCGGTATCTGAGCGCAGGAGCCGCACTGTCTTTTCTAAACTATTCTGACCTTTGGACAAGAGTAGTGATTGAACCCGCCGTTAGCTGGAGGGTCACAGGTTTAATCCCAGATTCCTGAAGTCAAGGTTGAAGTGCCCTGGAGCTAGGCACTGCACTTTTTAATTTTGACCTCAATTGAAACAGGTTAATGTTACCTTATGAGTTATGTTTGTCTTGGACAGCTAAGAGAAACCTGGTGCTAATGCACTGAAATGCATGGAAGTTGTCCCGTTCTGGATAGATGAAGACCATAATGCAGTCTTTTCAAGTGTCACGTGAACATGGTGAGTGCCGACTTCTGCACAACTTAACCTTTTCTCCATACCTTCTCTCTGTCCTCTCCTTCTCTGCTTTGCTTGTGAAGGAGTTCAATGGAACACCTGCAATAAGCGCTCAGCTTGTCCGTGACTCACGCAGAGGCATATTTAAGCCTTTTTCTCAGCGCAAGATTGGATATAGAAATACGGTTTGATTTTAATTTTCCAGTTTATTTGACAAAAAATAAATTCTCTAGACCAAAGAAACACAATCTTTCAGATTTTGGCGCCGAGAGTTGTCACTTCAAGGATAGGCCACGGACAGGACCGTCCTGTGGGAGAAAGTATGGTGCTGTACTTCAGACATGACAAATAGAGAAACATCGAGGTATAGATCGTGCCCCAGTTGTGACTTTAGCACCTCTAACCTCAGGAGTCCTGGATGCTGTAGGACGATGAGAAACATTTGTTTTCCACTGAAGTTAAACTTGAATGCATGTGAATGGATTCTGATCACTCGCCGTTGTCTTTCCTCTGCTCTGTAGTCAGAGTCGAGCTCCCCGGACCTGGGTACAGCTCGGCATCACGCTTACTGAACAAATGATGACGCTCGTGGATGTGCATTGAGAAAAGTTTTGCCGCCAGTGCCGACGAAGGGGCAAATCAAAAGGAGTTGAAGTAAAGACGGCAGCTAATCAGAGATCATGTTTCCGTCATCTGGTGACTGCAGGGACAGAGACTGAAGACGGAGAAAGCATCGCGTCAAGGCAGAATCAATATAGGTAAAAAAAAATGGGTAACACGGAACGATAATTGCCTTTGGTACTGCCAATGTGTCATGGCTGTATAGTGATGGAGGATCACAGGGGGATGCTGATTCCAGCTCTGATCCACCCGTTGTGTGTGAGACATGGTGGTCTGCAAGCTCAGGGGCCCTTCAGGGACTTTCCCGGGTCCTTTCCTGTTCACTGTGTAAACCACAATCTCAATGCCAAATTCTGACAACATTGCTATACCATTATAGTCATAACTGTAATAAAAAAATTAAAAGAGAGAGAACAGGAGCTGAACTGGTTGAAATCCCCAAACTTGCTTGACCTGTCTGTATTAATCTTGCATGTCAGGGTTCGGGTTAGGGCTAGGGTTAGTTCAACCCAATCAGTGATACTGTCTTAAACCCCAGCAAAAGGTTTGGGTGCTGAAACCCACACTAGCTGGGACTAATTCATTCAACATTCACTGAATGCCCGCTTGTCCCATGATGAGGAAAGTCATCATACTATGGGAGCCTAACAAGGAAGGTTTTTTTCCGGTATGGCTAAAACTAAGGCTTAGAATGCAAAAGCTCAAATGCAAATGATGCTTCAATGATGCACAAAATACAACATCTCTATGCTTTTTCACAAGATACACACAGTCATTCATTTGACTTCTTTACTGTTCTTTAATGTATTGGTCCCAATGTTTGTTGTCCGTACTGAAAGGTTTCTTGTAAATCATTCAATATCCAGTGAATGTTATTTATAGGACACTGGGTAGAGTCTTTACGGGTGAAATTCACAGCCCACTTATGAATATTCACAGAAATATTCAAAGAAAAAAATTCCAAAGTCAGACCAGACATGACTGCGATGCTGAATGTCAGACACGTACTCATAGCTGAAGCGGGAGAATACACGGAGGGGATTTCCTTTCCCACCCACTGTTCAGTGTGTGTATGTACAGTTATTTTTGTGGTTGCAGAGGTGCAATGTAAGCAATCCCCGCGCCACTGTGTTTCTAGAGACTGACATGCACTTAGATGCAGGCCTCCAGTAATGTGACTGAGTTAATTGTAGACTGGGGGTGTAGGATAAATGTGCATGTTTTCGAGTCCAAATTTATCTCTGAGGTAACACTTTATAATAACTCCCCCTCATTAAGCGTTTATTAAGCATTATTCAGCGCCTTTGTTCATCATTAGTTAACTGTTAACTCTTAATTATTTCTCACCTCTAAAATGATTACCTGATGAGAAATGGTTAGGAGTTTGATTAACAAATGACGAACACACAGTGACGAACAAATGTGTTAACTAATGCTTGATAAATGCTTATTATAAAGTGCTGCCCTGTCCGAATATGTGTTTTAACTGCATCTACAGTAAAGCATGCAACGCAATCAAGTTCCTTTGCCACATCTAAGGTTAATCCACGCAATCGCAAACTAAAGAGTTGGGCTATTCGCGGACTAGTGTGTGGACTGGGAGACCCTACAGTACATCGCTGAATCACGAAGTGTGAAACACACAAACTCTCCGTTTGAACTTGTCTTGCTCCATGATTCGCTCAGAACTCATCCGGCCGCTAAGTACATGTATGCAAAGTATATGTGAGAAATTAATGTGGAATCATATAGCCTTTATGCCGTCGTACACTGTGTATTGCTTGGCTACAATAACTAACAGGGTGCAGAGTTGTTCCGGGGAATTTCGCGATGCTTTATTTTCATTTTCTTCACAGTCAGACTCTGACGAGGAACTTAATGACATTCGAACAAAATCTTCATTCTTGCGGGACGGCCACATGATTTCATGCTTATTAAATTCCTAATATTTTTACCCTAGCTATCACATTACTACAGCAGTGCCATGAACATGCTCTATATTAGGGCGATTTTGCATTTTCAGTTGAGAACGTGTCCTATAAGGCAGATTGTGTGTGAAAGCCGAATATAAAGGTACAGCTACGTAGTAAAATAACCCTCCGCCATCTGTTCCCATGACAGATGGCTTATTATTCACAATTTAGTTGAATGATATGTATTTGCATTCATATTTCTACATTCATCCTCATTGAGTGGAGCCTGAGTATTTGGAGATATGGATTCAATATTTTCCTCTAATCAAGTGACACCCGCCTCTCTCCATTTTCCACACAATCCCTCCTCATCTTTTCAAATTTTACACAGTATGATTTATACTTACAATTAGTATGCAATCGGCTTTCATGACATTCTTTTATATTCTTCATTTACACCTTAACTGTACCATGATCCCCTTGAAACCTCCCCACCACCACCGCCACCTTCATCATTTCTCCTCATTCACTTATACTGAACCATCCGGCTTCCACAAAGGAGAGAGAGGAGAGAAAAGCAACCGTGTTGTGATGCTGAGTGGCAGATAAATATGGGCCTGGCAGTGTCAATCTGAACTTTGATCCCTCAAGTGGCATTGCACTACGAACTGAATGGTTCAATCCTGCTTAGTAATGGGACGATATTCTGACACGAGCACAGGAACCCTTCAGAATGCTGTCCCCTGATTTACGAGGACCTCGGCACACATTATAAATGAGGTGTAAGTGAGTATGAGGACTGAAGATTAACTTCTGGCCTGTGTCTTTGTGTTACGTGCCTGTCTACATAGAAGGGCCTCTGAGTTGAATCAAAATCAGATCAACCAGGCCCTGAGTAGCAATCAGGTCCCTCTAGAAGCTCATCTAGCGGTGGTAATTGTCCTGATGTAGAGAGAGTCAAGGCAATAACACACTGATCAGATTAGGCTCAATATCGGGACAAAGGGGAGGTTTGATTTGAATGAATGTATGGACCAAATGAAGGAAAATGATAACATCAATAATCTTGGTGATGTTTTGTTTGTCTGTGTTTGAGAGAGAAAATGACAGAGGTCCTGCTACACAGCGAATTTGTGTTCGGTAAAAAAAAAAACCCATTTTGAATATGATAGAAAGAAGAAGGAATCTGTAGTGTATAGGAGTGAAACTTCATGTCATTGTTTCATAAACATGTTTCTGGTGGGTGTTGGCTTCTGCCAGGGCTGTGCCTCACACCTAGACTCGTTAAATTTTAGGATTTCAAGGCACTCATAGTTCGGATTACGGGGTATATTGGGGGGTATGATATCCCCCATTGAAGACCCAGTGCCCTACAAAGAGACAGAAACACAACTTCTGGGGGGGGGGTCAGCTCATTTTTCTGATATTGTGAAAATGTCACGGCTCAATCCAGCACTGTTGGGGGGTATGATATCCCCCTTTGAAGACCCAGTACCCCCCAAATATGGTGGGGTACTGGGTACTGAGCTGAAGGCACTGTTGTTATGAGGAGGACTTGAAGGTCTGTGGTCAGGCGATCATATTTCGACCTTTTGCAGATCATTTGGTCCTGATGTCACCATCGGCCTTAGATCTTAGAGTGCTCACTGAACTGTTTCACAGCTGAGTGTGAAGCATCAGTGATGACGGTCAATATCTCTAAATCTGAGGCCATCTTTCTCAGTCGGAAACCTGTGGATTACTGACTCCACTTGGGTAATTAATCCTTGCCCCAAGTGAAGCAGTTCAAGCATCCTGTCTGAAGTCTGGAGTCAGGGAACAATGGAGCGTGAGACTGACCAGAAAATCAGCATCCGGCACGGGGTTGGATTCTACAGTGTTGAAACAAATGGGAGATAAGACACAGAGAGCTCCGAGTCAGAGAGTTTTGGATCTACCAGTCAGTCTTTGTTCCTACTCTCAAATATGGTCATGAGCAATGGATCATGACTCAAGGGACAATATTGTGGATGACTAGTGGCGAGTGGAGCTGCTGCTTTGCGTGGAAAGGAGTCGCCTGAGATGGATCCAGGGTACCTTCTTCTTCTAGGGAGCCCTTCCTGACATATCCAACTGTGGGAAGACCGTGGGGCAGAGAAAAGATCAGGTGGAGAGATTGCATCTCCTTGCTGAAAGAGAGAGCCCGGGGATGCCCCAGTCAGCGCTGCAGAGGAACAGGAAGTCTGTTGCTCTATTAAACCTACTGCCCCCGCAGCAAACTGACTCTGGGTGGAAGATGGATGAACGTCTGAACATGTGTAACGAAAAGTCTGAATAGATGAAATAGAATAAAAACTACAATAAAAAATGATAAAATAAAAGGTGAAAAAACAGAATGAAGTAATTAATAAGAGAGCAAGAGGAATTAGGGTTGAACTGTCCCTTTAAACTTTGCTTGTTAGACTGATGTTGATCACTCATTTTGGTAATAACGAGCTTTGGCTAGCTTGTTAATAACATCATTGTTAAGTACTGCTGTGGGTGAATTCATTGGTGACAAGTCATTTATATGTATGCTGTGTGTATTACATTTCCGGTTTATTTAAATGTCAACTTTTTAGTTGCTCCATTTTAGTTACCCCACCAATGGCAAACAAGCACACAAAAGAAGAGACGCACATTCAAGTTTCTCCTCTGCTGTGTTGTTGATAATGGCAGGACTCCTGATGACACCGAGGTAATTCGTCATTCTGACACCCTCCCACACACACACACACACACACACACACACACACACACACACACACACACACACACACACACACACACACACACACACACACACACATACAGACTCACACAGGGTGAGCGGGATATATTGTTTCAAATGAAATAGCACGTTTGATCTCACATTTCATTAGTGCATGAAATTATGAAAATGAAAGTTAACGAGTTGAACCAATAATCACTCATAACAGTATCAATAAAATTGCCAAAGTTTCCCATTTACCAGCCTGTAAATCTTTATTAATGCAGCTCAGCTGGTAAGGGGCATGTATGTGCACTATGAACACAGGCTGTGTCAGGTTTACCTCATCTGCCTCTAAACGCAGATTTGAAAATTGTTAAAAATATGTAATCTAATATTTCAAGAAGAACAATATCTACCACCAGCCCAGGCTCCTACAACACCCAGCCATCTACCACCAGCCCAGGCTCCTACAACACCCAGCCATCTACCACCAGCCCAGGCTCCTACAACACCCAGCCATCTACCACCAGCCCAGGCTCCTACAACACCTAGCCATCTACCACCAGCCCAGGGTCCTACAGCACCCAGCCATCGAACCACCAGCCCAGGCTCCTACAACAGCCACCCATCTACCACCAGCCCAGGCTCCTACAACAGCCAGCCATCTACCACCAGCCCAGGCTCCTACAACACCCAGCCATCTACCACCAGCCCAGGCTCCTACAACACCCAGCCATCTACCACCAGCCCAGGCTCCTACAACACCCAGCCATCTACCACCAGCCCAGGCTCCTACAACACCCAGCCATCTACCACCAGCCCAGGCTCCTACAACACCCAGCCATCTACCACCAGCCCAGGCTCCTACAACACCCAGCCATCCACCACCAGCCCAGGCTCCTACAACAGCCAGCCATCTACCACCAGCCCAGGCTCCTACAACACCCAGCCATCTACCACCAGCCCAGGCTCCAGCCATCTACCACCAGCCCAGGCTCCTACAGCAGCCAGCCATCTACCACCAGCCCAGGCTCCTATACCACCCAGCCATTTACCACCAGCCCAGGCTCCTACAGCAGCCAGCCATCTACCACCAGCCCAGGTCACACCATTTCAACATGTTGCATTGGTGGAAAAAGGCTCTGCTAGATCAAGCACAGCATCCAGTCTCCTACTGCTGCTACTGTGGTTCTGGAAACTGTAAACCATCAAACCTGAGATCTAACTGTTTTATTTGTGCTCACCTGTCCATCCCAGGAGAGGGATCCCTCCTCGGTCTCTCATCCTGAGGTTTCTCCCATTTTTTCCATGTCAGAGGTTTTCCTGGAGATTTTCCTCATCCAGGGTGAGGGTCTAAAGGCAGGGGGTGTCTACTTGTAGTGCACTGCATCAACACTGTTTTCCCATTGTAAAGTACATTGAGTTTGGCTTCTATATAAAGTACACTTTATCTTGCAGTTGTTAAGCTCTTTCAATTCATTGTACAGTGGAACCTCGACTTACGAAAACCTTTTCATAACTGTTCCTTTTTACACTTATAAAGATTATAATAAAACAAAACAGATTTCGGGGGGGGGGCATGATTATGTTGTATTCGTTTGCATTAAGTCACGGATTGTTAAATCTTTGTGGACTTATCTAATACATATATGTGATATGTATGTGTGGAGTTGTGTTTGTGAGCCTGGTATCTGCTTTATGCCTATTTTCCCCCAGAAGAACAAACCCACCACCAACAGGGGAGGTGGGAGTGTGACATGAAAGATTGTTCAGACCACAGGTTTACATTTATAGGCTATTGTATAGAGTTGATTATTGGGAAATGTATGAGTTCTAATTGAGGGCTGCCAAGCTAATCTGTCTATTCAGAATATACACCTTCCCCACCCTGGTATTATACATTAATCCATAGAAAGGTGAAGTGCTCCAGTTTTCCACCAGCTTATGTAGGCTGGATTTATGGATCTGTGTGCTGCTGGAAATGTGGACTGAGTCTAAAACAACCTGATCTGTGCACAAAAGGCAGTCCATGCACACAAATGCAAACATCAAACACAAAATGTTAAAAGGTAGATAATAACAGAAAAAAGAGGGCAAGCAAAGTCCATGCAAACTTGTGTTGAGACGACATTAGTAACCACCGTGCAACGATGTGGTCCCTAATCTACTTTGTTGGAGCCAACGCAGTGCACACTAGTGCAGTGTGTTCTACGGCTTCCTCGCAGCATTGCGTGAACCTGCACTATTTGACGGCACTGAATGCAAAGCAGACATTTGGAGCTGGTGTTTGAAAATCTATTTGCAGGGGCTTTAAATAACTTCTTGAATTAAGCAAGTCTGTAAACTGCAAACTTCAGCTTGTTTAATCTGTGTTATGTCACATTTTATGAGCTATGTTCTAAAAAGCAAAAAGGGACAGTGATATTCAACCTGTGCAGCTCTTTACTTAACAAGCCAACTAATACTTATATATTATATATACTTACTTAATATATCTAAATACATAAAATACAAATAATGTCAAAAATGACATTTGACTCCATAAAGATTGTGGGTTTCTTCGACATGACAGAAGTTCAACATGAAAAAAACGCACTCAGAAAACAACTTCCATGTTACCCAAGAGAGATTTCACCTAACGTAGAGGTCCAAAATCAGCACATAAATCAGTCGGACTCATCTGGCAATCATTAGACTCAACATAACATATGATTTTAAGTGGCCCTTAAAAGGCAAATTTTGATTGAATCCTTGTGTTGTTAGGGGGTCATTACATAAAGCACAGGAGATAGAGGGAGACATGAGTCTGATGCGAGATATTAATTACTGCGACTATCATGTTTAATTATTCTGATGGACAGCAGTTCATTGCTGAGAGAACCTCCACATATGATGAATGCACACAGCCACTAATGGCTGAACTTATGCCATGTTTGTGTATCCTTTGACAATCGACACAAGACAACACAGACAAAAAAGACACACACACACACACACACACACACACACACATGGACACATGCAAACGCACAGAAGACAGAAGTGATGGCTAGCTGGATTCCAGCTAGCCCCTGTGTCTCGTTGAGGCTGCTGGTAGTAAATTAAACAACGATTAGTTGGGGTCATTTGTTAGCCTGTCTGACACCGGACCAGCTCCTGGGAGGTGCTGGAAAACGAATGGAGCGCTCTACAAGTACAGAGTCAACAGGTGAAGATTAACTGACTTTAATGATGCCATTTGCTTAATGTCTCTGCCATTTTCTTTCTATCTGTCTGTCTCCTCTCTTCCTCTACAGACAAAGTGAATTGTGATGAGATGTTTCCTGACCCAGGGTGAATACACAGGGCCGTGACCAATCACAACACAGCCGCAGCACGACTGAAAGTCAGTTTTCCAGTGAACTGCAAACTGATGCCGACGCTCATAACGAAATAAAACATAAATAGATGTGATACTTGTGTGATACTTAGATGTGTCTGAGGGGCGTCTAACATCCTTACTATATGTTTTGTTTGTTATTCGATGCAGATGAGCCCGCCTCTGTCAATAACTTGTGCCGTGTCTGTGCTGTCAACTTCATGCATCTGTGTGTACTTGTGGGTGATGTTTTCCATAGAATCTTAGGTGTAACCTGGAACATTATACATAACGCATCAAGTGTTGCTTGTCACCACCAGTCTTTGATAAAATTACAATCATTTCAATCAAGGGCAGTGAATCTGGATTATGGCCCGACCTAACATGGATCACAGTAATCATGGCATTGTAGGGATGAGTTGACATCTGTAATGTTATTGGACAAGGAACCCATGTCCCCTGCCCCTTTTACATAAGCACGCACGCACGCCCCCCCCCACACACACACACACACACGCACACACACACACGTAGTGGCCTTCATGCATATGTGCATGACGGAGGACAGATTACAGTCCATCATTTTGGGAGTTTTTTTTTTCCCCTTTTCTCTTTATGGCTGTTACAGGACATTAGCATTAATGTTTTCTGGTGATGGCACAGGAGTCAAATGTCAATGGTGGAGCCTGGCTCAGTCTAATGACTGAGGCAGGGGATCGCTTTAATGAGTGGAAGGCAATCAAATTTGACCTGCTGCTCTCATGTGATCTTCCAGACACTCTGCCCATGATGAATGGCGGCTCTGAGATTCATTCCAAAATGCTATTGGCCTCAATTAAAGCAGACAATTTGACCCCTGAAAAATTATAGTAAGCCCGCTGTTTACACTGGAAATTACTTCATGACAGGCACCCTGAAATGATTTATCATGATTATCTTCCAAGGAATGTAATCATAATTAATACCTGTTAGTCAAGAAATCAGTCTTACTACTTCTGATCTTTGTGACAAATGCTGTTATATTCTTGTTATATGGTCTTTTTTATCATATATTATTCATTATTCATTATTTCAGTATTGTTGGTCCATATTGCAAATGAGTACCAAAGCTGATCTCCGATGACTCTGACTCCAGGAACAGATCTATCGGTCTGCATTGAAAGATCAATGACGATGTTTGTACGGCAAAGGGAGTACAGTACAAGGGAACAATATCATAGAATGTAATACGAGAATATACAGTAATGAAATATAACACCATTTTTTATAGACTTTTCTGCTGATCACTGTAAAATGCTTGAATGTGGCAATTGGGCACTGAAAATGGAGAATGCCGCATTTCTTTGAAAGACAGGCCAATACATGCATGTGAAAATTACGATATGACGCAACTATCTGCCGCAGGATCTAAATACACGGTATGCTGCAGGGAATGTCCCGCATTGTATCTCAAGGCTAAGTTTTAGCTATGTGGAAAAGATTGTTCAGTGCTGCCTCTCCAAAATCTAAATGAAATCAAAGGTTTTTCAATTTAAATAGAAGCATATGCTTCTATTTAAATCATTTGTAAACACAAACTGATATTACTGCGAGGACAACATTATGTTGCACTGTTCGGCACATTTATCACGGTCTCACAATCTCTTATGAACATACACACACACACACACACACACATGCACTGCAGCATCCCACCCACAACTCTCTTCTCGTGTGACAAAGTCCCCACTGTCTTTGTCGAGCCACACATCATCGACAGCACAGAGCCAGATGAGGATGGGTGGAGATGCCCTCAGCTCCACACTACCAGTCACACCGAAACAGGAAAACAGGATTCTTACGGCTGGATGTCGCAAAATCTGTGGCTGGTCCTCAGAGGTTCTCCATCAGAGGCTCCACGAGTTTGAACTCTCCTATGACTGACTAACAATATTTGACTTCACACAAATACGGACGTATTTAGATAGATAGATAGATAGATAGATAGATAGATAGATAGATAGATAGATAGATAGATAGATAGATAGATAGATAGATAGATAGATAGATAGATAGATAGATAGATAGATAGATAGATAGATAGATAGATAGATAGATAGATAGATAGATAGATAGATAGATAGATAGATAGATAGATAGATAGATAGATAGATAGATAGATAGATAGATAGATAGACAGAGGACTGAGAACAGCTCTCTGAGTGGCTCATTTTATGGAGTGGAGTATGGAGGGAGCTACGTGGGGAAATTTCTCTCTTTCAAAAACAATATTCACACATGTTTGTGTGTGTGTTTGAGTGTGTGTGTGTGTTTAGCTGCATTTGAAGTTTTTTTTTATTTTGGGGAAGGTTTTTCTAAACCGGAGTAATCTGATGAATACAATTTGACACAAAAGGCAAAACCCGCCTGCGCACGAATTCCACTGAATTTTACTTGGTGCTGTCGCAGATCATCTTGTTTCCTTCTTTCTTCTTTTTTGGTCTCCAGAATATTTTCAAGTGTTCACATTTCATTAGAAATGATCATTAGGAGATGAGTAATATCATTAGGTCCTTGTTTGACTGTGAAAACCAGTTGTCATGCTTTTAAAAAACAAAGATTTCCCACCCATCAAACAGTTTTAACGGCGTGCCTCTAATTCCAGCTGCAGAATAATTCCAGGCCGTTGTAAGGCATGGCCACATCCAGATTAGAGTAATTCTCCTCTCCACCGTCACACACTTTCAGTGCGCTCTCTCTTAGATTCCTTTGATGGTCAGCCTCAATGCAGGAAAGAGCCACCTACACCAAATTACCAAGAAAAACAGAAACCTCCCACGGGCCAAGAGAAGAAAGAGAATCTGCTTGCCAAACAGGCAGCCCTCTCCCACATGGTCAGCCTCACCTCTCACTCTCTCTGTCTCTCTCACTCTGTGTGTGTGTGTGTGCGTGTCGGGGGGTGTCCTGCTGGTGCGGGAGACGGGATATGTGAGGGTGTGGGCGGACAGTGACAGGTCCCGACCAAGGATAATGAGAAAGAGCTAATGAGAGAGCAGTGTTTAAGCATGCAGGTTTCCTTTTCGATTCGTTTCGCAGGAAGGAAAAGGACTTTTCCTCCGTTAATCAAAGTGTTATCATAGGACAATTAAACAAGTTGTTTCAGTCGTAGTTAGATGGTATAGAAAAGGCCAGTGCGGTGTATAGTACCTAACCGCTGCAGGAGTGTCGTTGTTCACAAAGGTGAATCTTTGATTCCACTTTTTTTTTTTTAATTACCGCATCATTTTCTGAGTTTTCCGTACTTCATGTGCGTCAAGTTAATCTCTCTTCCATTCTCTCACAGGAACCTCCTCTCTATCTCTATGCTTTGCTCTATCTCTATGTTTTGCTTTCTTTTCTTTTCTTTTCTTTTCTTTGTGTTTCCCAGCAGACCCAGAGATTTGGTCTGTGGTCAGTCTTCAGTGTGTTGGCTGAACAGATTTCATTTCATTTGACATATTGAATGAATTTTAATTTCTCTCATTTTGTCTTCAACAATTCAGTGAAAGTGAGAATTGCGCCAATCCTGAGGATGTGGCATTTCTAATAAAACAAATGATTATCTCTTATTATATCTATAATGA